>CM073464.1:11980000-12580000 GCA_037074535.1 Gleditsia sinensis | reverse complement strand
AAATCAATTTGGCTAGAGATTCTACGATTCTGTTAAAAAAAACTTGTTAGAAGCCGTGATGCTGTGTTTGTTGAAGATCATACCATTGAAGATGTAAACAAAATAGAGAAGGATGTTCCTGATTCTAATGGCGATTCAACAAATTTAAGATTAGTTCCTCTAACAATGGTGTGTCGAGACAGGTTGGAGATGACGATAAGTTTGATGATGCTCCTATAGAAGCTGAATTAGAAGAAGATGATGATGATGCTCATCATCAACTACCAACACATGTGCTTTCTCTAGATCGATTAAGGAGAAGTAGTAGAATAAGACAACCTTCTACTAAATATCCTAATGATGAGTATGTAACACTCACTGATGGGAGAGAACTTGATAGTTTTAAAGAAGTTATAGAAGATGAGTACAAACATAAATGGAGGGAAGCCGTGCAAGATGAAATAAAGTCCTTACATGAGAACAAAACGTTTAAGCTGGTCAAGTTGCCGAAAGACAAGAGAGTTTCGAAAAATAAATGGGTGTTCATGATTAAGCATGATGAACACAGTCTCCATCCAAAATTCAAAGCTAGATTGGTTGTTATAAGATTCAACCAAATAAAAGACGTTGATTTTGACGAAATATTCTCACCAGTTGTAAAAATGATATCCATCCGTACGATGCTGGACTCAATAGTGAGCCTTGACTTGGAGGTTGAACAAATAGATGTGAAAACTACCTTCCTTTATGGTGATTTAGAGGAAGAGATATATATGGAGCAACCAAATGGTTTCAAGCAGAAGGAAAAGAGGATTATGTTTGCAAACTGAAGAAAAGTTTTTATAGCTTAAAACAGGCACCAAGACAATGATATAAGAAGTTTGAGTCTGTTATGCAGGAGTAAGGCTACAAGAAGACTACTTTAGACCATTGTCTCTTTGTGCAAAATTTCTCTGATGATAATTTTATTATCTTTTTATTGTATGTAGATGATATGTTGATAGTTGGCCGAAATGTTTCTAAAATCAATTGTTTGAAAACACAGTTGAGTAAGTCTTTTGCCATGAAAGACTTGAGGCCAGCAAAACAGATTTTTGACATGAAGATTACCAGAGATAAAAGCACCAAGAAAGTGTGGTTGTTACAAGAGAAGTATATTGAGAAAGTACTTTAGAGGTTTAATATGGACAAAGTTAAAGCGGTTAGTTGTCCTCTTGCTAATCACTTTAGACTAAGTTCTAAATAGAGTCCTTCTATAGATTAAGAGAAGGAAGAAATGGACAAGGTTCCATATGCTTCAGCAGTTGAAAGTTTGATGTATGCCATGGTATGTACACAGCCAGATATTGCTCACTCAATTAGAGTGATGAGTTGATTCCTTTCTAATTCTAGTAAGGAACACTAGGCTGCAGTAAAATAGATTTTCAGATATTTTCGTGGTACTTCTAAAATATACTTATGTTTTGAAGATATTAAACTTGTGTTGGTCGCCTACACAGATGTAGATATGGTTGGCGATGTAGACTTAAGAAAGTCTACTTCAAGTTATCTGATTACATTTGCCGATGGAGCTATGTCATGGCAATCAAAGTTGCAAAAATGTGTTGCTCTTTTAATTACCAAAACAGAGTTTATTGCAGCAATAGAAACATGCAAGAAGTTGCTGTGGATGAAGAAGTTTTTAAATGAACTTGATTTTCAACATGACAGATATCAACTATTTTGTGATAGCTAGAATGCTATTCACCTTGGGAAAAATTTCTCATTTTATTCAAGATCCAATCATATTGATATAAGATATTATTGGATTATAGATGTATTAGAGAAGAAGCTACTATAGCTTGAAAAGATCCATACTAATGGAAATGGATCAGACATGTTAATAAAGATTCTACTAAGAGAGAAGTTTGAATTCTTGCGACTAGCTGTGAGAATGATAGAACCTTCTATATAGTTGAGAGAGGAAGATTTGTTAGTGATGGGTCCCTCCACATAGAGGGCCCACCACCACGGTTTAATTAGAGAATTTTCAGTAGTAAGTAAAGAAGAAAAAAACGGAACGAAAGCTGCAGGTGTCGAAATTACGGCACTTTTTCACCAACCTTGAGGCTCATCTTTGCCTATAAATAGGTAGGAGAAGAACGTAGTAATACATACCAAGAAGCAGAGAGGTAAAAAACCTGAGAAGTCAGATAAATTTTCTGAAGAAAAAAAAATAGAGGAGAATTTGGTGTGATTTTTAAGAAATACTCTTGGGATATTGTGAAAAATACTTTGTGTGCCACTATTTTGGTTAGATCTCAGTTGTAATATCTAAATTTATTCTGAAAAAAAAAACTCTTTTTGTACTTATTATTTTTATAGTTCTGTAGACGTAACCTAAAAATTAAAGGTAAACCATGTTAAATTTTTGTGTGTCACTTTTATTATTTATTTTACATTTATTTTTGCTCGTAATATTTACTGTGCCCATCAATATGATTAGTTAAATTGACAATCATTTGTACTGTAATAACTCTAATGTATATATTTATGAGGAAGTGTTGTTGGCTTTCAAAACACAAAAATTAGCATTATTGATGGAAGTTTGATCTCAGTACTACGGCTACGTGATCATAACACATCTCAAGCCATTCAATATGGTTTTTATTCGTTACAAAATTCTACAATATTTTTATACAATTAAGATTCAAAAGCAAAGGGAAAACGCCATACTTTTATGCATGAATATCAACATAAAGCAAAATTCAACTATAAATAAGAAGGAGAAGAGTTGGTTTGCAAACCATGTAACAACACAGAACTTCAACAACTAACTACGACGTATATCCCACGCATAAGCTAACTACTATATATAATTGAATCAATTAAAAAATGTTTACCACATTATCTTATTGATTTTAGCTTTTTGTTCCCTTTGTCACAATATTTGTTGTAATTGTGACAAATATTTTGTCATTATTTGACAACAGTAATTTAAGAGAACGATGATGATATTTATTTGATGATTATGTTTATTCTAGTACTCTTTAACATCGAAAGAATCTAAATATAGTATTATCAAGATTACAGAATTAACTACATAATTTAAATACAATATTTTATTAATTTTTTAATTATCTCTCCAATCAACACCAAATAATTGTAAGCTTTGCCAATTAAGTTCTTAAACTCAATCTACTAATATTCTATTAATTTTTTAATTATCTCTCCAATCAACACCAAATAATTGTAAGCATCGCCAATTAAGTTCTTAAACTCAAACTACTCACCAAACATTCGTCATCATATTGGCATAACAGAATAGAGAATCAACACCACAATAGAGGAGAAAAAGAATTACTTGCTTCATGAGCTGCCCTATCACGCGAAGGACTACTGCACAATTTGGCCTGTCGATGCTTTCGGTGGCTGTTGAGGCAAGGGCTCAGTCACGTTGGATTCTTGCTCAACTCGTGAATTGGGTACTCGAACATGTTGGGGGAGGGGCTCCGGTTTTTGGGGAAAAATTATTTTTCCCACGTGTTGACCTCCTTTCTAATATTAAAAATTTAGAATGAATTTGAAAAAAATAAATTATAAAAATAATTTTATCATTTCGTACCTCTACAAAAGTTAAAATTAATGGTGAAATTAGATGATGGAGAAAAATTGTAATAGAAACAAACAATAAAGGATAAGTTACAATTTGCACTAAAAGATCAATCAAGATGGAAAAGTGCTCTTTGCTCAATTATTTATTGGGATTCAAATATAAATTTTGAAAATGAGATGAAATTAGAGCTGAGTTTAAACGCTTGAGTTTTTTTTTTTTTTTTTTTAAATTGAGCTACTTATGTCCAAAATAAAAAAATTTAGAATTTAATGGCAAAGTATGAGTTTGGATTCATACATTTCAATCAAAGGGGTTTAAATTTGATTTAAATTGGTTAAATCAAATTAAATTGTCAAAAATTAATCAAAATTGATTGAAATTGATTTATTTTAATTTTTTAAGTAACAACTAAAGATATGTTTGATAAAAATAATTTATAAGTTAGTTTAAAGTTTAAAAATTAATTTAAAACTTATAACTTATATACTATTTAAAATAATATATAGTTTATAAATTTTTAATTAATTTAAATTATTCAAATAAATTTATTTATTAAATATTTTTAATTTGATCAAACAAATTTATAAATTAGTCAAACAAATTATAAATTAATTTATTTGATTTGTCAAACACATTTTAAGTAATTTTATTTTTATTTTTATTTTTATTTAAAGAATAAACGAAACAAACTAACCAATCATTATACACATTTTGATAATTTATAAGTTTATGTGTATATTTATTATAATTTTTCATTATTTTCATTTATTAAAAATTAAGTTTAAGATTGAGTATTTAAAATTCTTACAAATTTTAGAAAAATTATTTATCAAATCAAACTAATTGTTAATAATTTAGTTTGATTTAATTAAGTCACTTAAAAAAATTAAATATACTCATATTTTTCATAAACTAATTAATTCATTTGATTTAATTTAGGTCTATAAGACTATAACTGAAATCGAATCTGTGGATCATCCTTGCTTCCTCATCGAGTAGAGTGGCTGCAAAGGGATAACTCATCAACATAGCCCAAGTGAATAATGAGTTTTTGCCAAGTGTGCATTTACAACTAGCACCCCAAGTGCCGGTTCTTTGTCCATGTTTCGTTAACATGGAAGGCAAATAGGTATTAAAATACTCGAGACTAGAGCTGAGTATCAATTATTCGCCTGAATTTAATCAAACTAGATTAAAAAAAAAATTAGTTTTGACGGGTTGAATTAGGTTAGTTAAATAGGTGAGTATCACTCATTCACTTGATTTTAATCAAATTGAATTAACAAAAATTAGTTTTAACGGATTGAATTAAGTTAATTAAATTTATACAGACTAAATTTTTTAAAAATTTGAATTTAAATAAGTGGATTGGATATTTTTTTAATTTTTTTATACATAATCCAACATAATCAAATTTTTTTGAAGAATTTAAAATTTCAATTGATTACAAATGTTGTTTTTTAATCTAAATTTTATTGAATCAAGCTAATAACTTAACTAATCTAATTCCTCCGTTCATTGGTTCACCCCTACCCTATAAGTGACCTCCACTATCGGTGGTGTTGGTGGGGACTGATCATTGACGTTCTGTACATTTGTTTTTTGGACAGGTCGTTCTGTATATTTGGATAAGGTGTACTTGGATCCATCGTATTGGTGTGTTTTGGGCTTTTAATGCTTGAAAGGAGTATTTGGGTTGGGAATATATATTGTTAATTATTTTTTATCTATAAATTTATAATTAAGTTTAAATTTAATAGTTAAAGAGTTTATTTAATATTAAAAATTTGAACTCCTGAAAAAAAATTACCCAGTTGCATCTTCATAAATAAGTATGGAATAGGTTCACGTCAGAAAAAAGCCAAATGTTGGAGGACTTTTTTTTTAAAAAATTTTTTTGGACTGAAATGATATAAAATTACAACAAGTCATTTAAGGGATTAATATTGAGAGACATGAGAGATCAAATAAGAAATTATTTAAATTCAGTTTTTAAATACATCAGAAAAAAATCAGTACCATAACTAAAAATAAAAATAAAAATAACACAATTTTAAAATATTAATTTATTAAATATTACACCTCAAAAATCTAAATATATAACAATAAATAATAATAAAAAATAGATCTGAAAGATTAATTTTTTTCAGTCTTTTTATTTTATATAAATATAAAGTTATAAATCTATTTTCTCTTAAACGTGTGTTAATCATGTTTGGAGACTTCGGATATACCATAATTATAACTCTGAAATATTAATTTATTAAATTACAATTTAATTTTATAAAAACTTAATTTATAAAACCAAAAAACAAAAAAAATCATAAAGAAACAATATATTACTCAATTTTTTTTAAAATTTTATTTTTTTTCAATTCTTTTAAGATGCGAAAATATATATAAATTTGAAGTTCTGAAATTTCTTTTAAAAATAGGTGAAATTTTTTTAAAAAATAAGTAAAGAATTCTTTCAAAAAGAAGGGGAAAAAAATCTGCTAAAAGAACAAAAAAAGACAAAGAAGAGGGATGCTGCCCTCTCCAGATCTGCAGAGATAAGCAAGTTTTGTACATCAAAAGAAATATCCACCAAAGTTGATATGTGGGGTTGTCATTCAATGGGCTAGGTTGCTCAACTAAGTTTGGGCCACCTTCATGAATTGGCCCAAAACATTTATGTTGGAGGGGTTTCTTATCATCTCTTTTACCAAAATTGGAATTTTTAAAAATTTTAAAAAAAATTTATAAAGTACAATTAGAAAAAGAAAGATATAGTCTACAAAAATTAATAAATCTCATTTACTCGTTAAATATTAATTTTATCAATTTATGTCTTCTCTCTCTTTAGCTTTACCTCACTTTGACACTCCAAATACAATAATTTTGAACTGAAGTTTGCAATTATTTTTTTAGTTATCATTATCATCTTAAAAATAATTTAAAAAATAAATAACAACAATCTTTACCTTGATATTTTTAAAAAAATAAATTATACGAATTAAAAGAAAATTATATAGTCACATTGAAATCATATTTACATTATCATTTTTTTGGTACATCCGAATCACATATAAAGTTTTTGCAAATGAACACTTCTTCGAATTTGCGTGATATATTCGCTAAAAAGAATCTGCAAAGAAAAAATATTCACACATAAATACAAAAAATTAATTTTCAATCACTCCCAAGAAAAAAAGAAAAGAAAAAAGAAAATAGAAAAAGAAATGTTACTTTTATGATCAATCCCTTTGTGAGAAAAAAAACCCATCTCTTCAGGCCGTTTTGATCATAACGAAGACCCATCGTCAAAAGAATCTACACACTCCTCCATTGGAGTAAAACCTCGTGCATATCCAATAAACAAAAAACCACAACAACAATAAGGAGATTTTTTACGTGAAGTACCGAGTCTCTCTTTGAATCCCTGAAATTATTGTAGAGACCAATCAACCACTAAACTGCTTATGATTTGAACTAGGAACTTGTGGTTAATCATGGAGATATCTCAGAGTTATTTTCCCTGTGATAACGTAGCTGCAGTGAGATCTGCCTCTCTATCCGAAGCTGCCGTCTAAAATTATTTATAAACATTTCTGCTCTTCTATCAATATCATCCTCCGAAGAACAGCTCGTAGTCCTTCTTAGCGGCCTAGGCGAAGAAACCGAATTCTCAGAAGCTGTTTCATCGGAACAAAGCATCAACCCAGGCGGGCGATCGTTGGAGCTAAGGTGTTGTCTGGAAAGAGAAGCATGGCGGATGAGGGAAGCGATTTGCCAGGTGCGGCTGAGGACCGCGGAGCTTAGTAGGAGCCTCACCCTGTGCACCACCCTCCTCAAGCGGCTTAACAGAGACTGGTTCTGCTGCATCTTCATGCGCAAGTTAGAAAGCCAAGTGCAAACTATACAGTATGGGTAAATTAAGGAAGTGGGTTATGAGGATTAAAGGGAAAATATATATATACAAAGGAAATGATGAGCTTGGTGGCCAAGTAAACGCAGCCGAAAGATGCGTGTAGAAGTGGGGTACCGTGTGTCGTGTCTTAGCAAGCCGGCTACTGTTTGTAACTTGGTCTGACTTGGGAACATATGGTCAAAAGTTGGATTGGTTCTATGGTAAGGTTTCGGGGTGTGAAATTTGAGTTTTTCAAATATTCAGACGTTTATTTTTATCTTTAAATATAATAAAGATGAAATTTTTAAAATTTATTTATTGTAAAATGTATATAACCTAAATAATATGTAAAAAATAATATTTTTATAATATCGTACTTAAATTTTTTTATATATAAATTTTCAAATACATAAAAAATTAAGATAATTAATTTATCTCAGAGGTCATTTGTAAAATATTCGAGCAAAATAATAAAATTTAAATTTATTTAATTTTATTTCATGTATAAATTAATATAAAATTTATCAAATTCATTGCAAGTTAATAATTTATTAATTTTGGAAAATATTATATTTTTTTACATATTATCTTTAGATACTTGACAGAAAATTAATGGACAATTAATTTAATATTTTTAGATTCTATCTCATATATTTAAGAAAAATATGTGAATATTCAAGAACTAAAATTAAATATATCTATATATTCAAAGATTAAATTGTTAATTAATATGCTAATGTAAAATTTGAGCACGTGTCCACAAAATAAATAAATAAAAGTACAATATAAAGAAATAATACGTAAATATTTTATAGGTGAATCTCATTAATAAAATGTATTAGTATATTAAGCTTTTTTTTTCGGTAACTAGCTTAATTTATTTATTTATATATTTTAATATCTTCAACAGATTGGGTTTTATTCGGAAAAATTCTACTGGGTTTATCCAAAAATGTTTATTAATTATAAATACTTGACTATTCCAGGACGTTATTAATTGGTAGGATCTAGGATGGAATATTTGTAACAAGTTTGTTTTTTTTTTCTTTTTGGGCCTTTTAAAAATGTTTTTTCTTTTCCAAATTTGGCATTGGATGAGTACAAAAGAAGAAACCTTGGCTGCTAATCTCTTCATGATTGTGACGACGATTATCCACACCCAAGTCAAGGACCCTGTTTTTTCTCTTATAGAGCCGTTTCAAAATTGTCAGTTAGACATTTATACTATTATCTAAGGTTGATCTATTCTATTTAAGAAAATTTAAGAAAAGACAAGATGGTGTCATATTATTAAGTTACAAAATGCCAAGATTTCAAGACTTTAGAAGGTACAGCTTAATCCATCGTCATTGAATAAAAAACTCATTATCCGAGTTTTTATTTTCAGTAGACATTAATTTTTCAATACTTGTGAAACAAGAAAAGATCAATATAATAATTGAGTTTTCTATGAATATGAAAAAAAAAAAGAAAAAAATTAAATAAAACAATACTTGAAATAATGTCGTAATATTTATAATTGAGTTTTCAAAAATAGAAAAACAATTTTAGTTGTTTAAAATTACAATTTCGAGTTCTATGTGACATGCAGTGCATTCCCTATAAAGTATCTTGAAATTAAAACCCTAGTTAATTAGTAATAACAGTGTTCGCAACCACAAAGTTTAGCACAAAATGTATATGCAATATAATTGTTTAGTCATAACTAGCTACCAATTGCTTTTGGTCATTCGACTTGCTACAATATAAAATAAACAATATTATTACATTTTTCTTTTTTGCTTGCTTTTTGGTATTTTGGGTTCTAATAATGGATATTTTGAGATTAGGCCTCATGGTTTGAGAGGGTTGAGGTTTGCCTAAACTTTGAAGTTTCAAGAGTTCATCTTGCATTCGATCTCGCCCGATCACTTTCTCTGAGCTTGTCACACAAACATAACAAAATTCTAACTGAATTTCTTAATTGGTAGGAGTTTTACTCTCTTTTTTGTGTGATTATTAATGGTATTCCTTCATATTTAATTAGATGAAAAATTAATCTAAGAGAGCAACAATAAAGCCATCTCCAAATTGATGTTTTTAAAAATCAAACTTGTGTCATTTCTTAAAATTCAAACAGTTACTGTTCCTACAACAACTAACGTTAGATATTCTACATGTTTGATATTTGGTAACAATGGAATCCTCTTGGCACTGAGGTAGATTATACCGAAACTATTGAGCTTATTGAAATGACCTTTATTAGTTACTAGTAATTATACCGAGATATGAAAGGAATGTCTTCACCTTCCTCAAATAAACTTATATAAAACAGAGACAATATCAGGACCACAGAAGCAAAAGGATCACGGGACCACATACATTCACCAGGCCAATATATTTAGCATACTGAAACAAATTTATGAGCCACTCCATTAGCCTTACAATATATCCAAACTCTAAACTCTAATAAAGTATCAATATGAGACCTGAAAATCCCCTAGGCATTGCGCGTCCAAGATGGTATTAGGACAACCCAAAAAAATGAAGCCATCTTCAAACCATCAATGACAGCTATACCTTCAACTTAAGCTACCTGGAAATTTCCCATGAAGATAGCCTTATCCACTTGCAGTCAAAGTCAGATTTAGACAGCCAGAGAACTTTCATCATTATGTTTAGCTCACCGTTTTATAGAACTTCAGGGTTGACTGAAGATATATAGCCTTAGGAAAGATACTTATTAATGATGCGGCAATATTATTACACTTCAGTGATTAATCCAGATACCTTAACTTGGGTCGAGCCATTGGCTCCCATCGTCTTCATTCATAATCACAAAACAAAACAAGCGCCTAGGTCAAAGGACCATGGCGACTTTGAGATCAGTTACCTGTTTTTGAAAGGAATGAAAATTTTAAAGGGGGTTGCCTTTGTTTGGATTGCGATTGACTAGTGTTTGTTTAATTGGATTGGCTTTGAACGAGAGCTAATTATTTTATTTCTTCTCCATTTCATTTTCTTCGACATGTTTTCACAATTTTTGTTCTAGAGTTTTCACGAGTTTATTGTCCCTTGGAACTTACTCTGTAATAAAGCTGTCAAAATGCCTAGGTTGGCTCATGTAACCCTAAAAAAAAAATGTAAGGCTGAATTTATTAAATAGCATTCTTTTGAAAGAGAGCTTTTTGACTTTATCCTATTTAACTAAAGCTGTCAAAATACTTAGGTTGGCTCCTGTCACCCTAAAAAAAATATAAGGTCGACTTTATTAAATTAATAGCATTGTGTTTTTAAAAAGAACTTTTTGACTTTATCCTATTTAACCCTTGAACTAATTAAGACTGGGCCGGGCTAAGCCCTTAGGTTAAACAATTTTTATTTTGTATTTCAAAAATTAACAATTTAAGTAAAACTGAAGGTAACTCATCATGAGGAAATAATCAACTACCTGTTTATTTTATGTTTTTTAAATTATTGTGTTTTTCTATATCCTTATATTAATTTCTTGTGATTTGAAAAGTTTTATATATTATTCTACTTTAAGAAATTAAAAAGTTTTAAATATTATTAAGTTCAGCTCTTAAAGTTGGCCCTTATGTACTGAGTGAAGGTCAAATTTTAAGGTCAAGTCTTTAAAGTCAACTCAAAAGATCAGCCTTTGGCCTTTAAAGGGTTGGGACAGATTATTAAAATGACATATCATTTTATAAAAAATAAAAATTAGTTCAATTCTATTTAGTCTTATCATTGATTCAAGTAGGGCCCAACCGAGTTAAGCTAACTCTACTACTCAACTTTTATTAGCTTATTTCTTTGGGACAACCATGTTTCTGAACTAAAACAACTTAAAATCGAACTGCATTCATTTTCATCGGTGATAGTTAAATCTCATATTATCCTAGATCATGTTTACCTGAATACAACTTGAAACTATTAACATAAGGAGAGACCTACCTATGTGTGCTTTTATTTAAGAGAATGGCATTATTAAATGTTATGGTTGATCTGATTGCTTTAATTGCAGCGGAGGCGATGTGAATTAGCGGATTGGTATTGAAAATCACTCCTCCAGCCAATTCAGTCCTTGCTGGGTGGGAGCTGGGCTATGCGTGCCGCTCTAATGACACTTTGATGCCTAATATCAAATTAAAATTAAGTGTGTGAAGAAAGCTAAAAGGATCCATATATAGAGAAGGAGAAAGTTATTAATAAGAGAGGATTAGAGCTAGTTTTGTAAAATGGCTCGATCGGGATACATTAGTGAATTGCTAGGTGGTATCATTTGGCCATCTTTGAGTTTGTCACGTTCGGTTCGTGCTTCAAATGATGTGTTAACGCGATTATAAGAGAGAGGTTGACAATTATTATCCTAACTTAATGGTAGTAATTGCATGTGATCGTATCTACTCTAAACACATAGGAAGGGTCCTAGGCTGGTGTTTGAGCCGGTTGGTCGACTCGCACAATAAGTTTGACCCAATAACATTAAGTGAAGTTCAAATAACTTATTATCAAATATTCTTTGTATTTTTTTTTTTAAATTGACTATGTCAATTTCAAAGAAGAAATAGATAAAATTGATATAGAATTTAATCAATAAATTTCACTTGTTGATTAAATATAAACTCTATACACATCATATTTTTGTCTCTGGACACTCATTTTCATTAGAAATTTAAAGGATCGAAATCAGGAATTAGCGCTAAGGACGTTGCCTTTTTCACTTGGTTTCCAAAACTTCCAATATCCCAAGCAGGACCAGCTCAATTTTCTAGCCACACAAGTTGACCAGGGGCCGCTAACTTTTCACAGACAATTTATTATTCCAACTGCAAATTTTAAGGATTTCGGATGAATATAATTTTCCCGGAAATTCAATAAATAGATGGAGCCAGATTTCGGTGGCTCCAATAGATCTCTTGAGCTAGCTACCCGCCTACTTCTTCTTCGGCTCTATCATCATATACCACTCGATTGGTCTATTATTTCGCATGCGAGGTTAAGGGGTTTGAAGTGTTTCTCTTAATTTAAGTAACACTTTTCTTCGTATTAATTTTTTTATTTTTAAAATATACAAAATTAAAACATACATCACAACTTAACTTATTTTTAATTTTCTACTAAGTTATTGTTATTTGACTGTTCTTTTAATTAAATCCATATTATTTTATTTTTTTAGACTAAAATGTCATTGTTTACGTCATCTCATGTCTAAATTTTAATTGAGAACATTATGAACCCCGAAGTCCTCACGACAGAAGGATGCCGCAAAGTGCAAAAGAGTATCAACCTTAGCGAATCTTCATATTATTTTACAATTGAACGAGTCTTTCACTCTAAAATATGAAATCCATAAATTTACATAAATACAAAAAATTAAAATGCAAAAATTTAAGAAACATACCTTCAGTTATAGGAATTAGATTCTTAAAAAATATAATCATCATATATAAGTAAGAATAAAGATAAATTGTTTAATCTATTTAAAATTTTGATCTGTGTACTTGATGGATGGAGAATCACATACTTTTTTTTATAGATTAAAGACCTTTATATTAAAAAAATATTTTGAGTGTTTTCACTGTATCATTCTTTTCATCAAATAAGAGATATTTATAATTAATAAATGGTTACCATAACTACATTATACATTTTTACGAAGAGAATATTTTTACATAGGGATACTTTTTCATATAAGGACACATTTTCACATATGAACACTTTTCATATAGAGATACTTTTTTACATAGAAATATATTTTCACATAGGGTCACTTTTTCATATAGGGTTATATTTTTTACATATCATAGGCACCCAAGCAACTTCGAAAACCCACTCTTAAAAGCTAACCGTTAAGAGGAGAGAACCAAACCACTTAAATATCCTATCAAACATTTCATACTACTCGATGTGGGACTTAAGTATCTCATACTACCCAAATCTCTATCATAGCACCGCCTCTAAAAGCCGATGTCCCAGTGGTTGCACTCTACGATGCTTCACTGGTTGTTGCTTCACTCAGCCTTTCTAGTCAGCCCCTCCGTAGGTAACCCTTTCTGTGACCCCAACAACTAGCTCTGATGCCAATGATAGGCAACCAAGCAATTTGGAGAACCCACCCTTAAAAGTTAGCCATTAAGAGAGAAGAATCAAGCCACTTAAATACCCCATCAAGTATCTCATACTATTCAATGTGGGGCTTAAGCATCCATTACTACCGAAGTCCCTATCATAAAATTGATGGAACCCTCCCCTGCATTGATCTCTTATAGAATACAAGAAAAGAACAATGCTAAATTAGGACAAATGGATAGGTATATTTCATTGACTAATAATCAAAGCAGTAAGATATCGGTACGTAGATATATCGACTCCAGTAATATCTCCATGAACTATTACAGCAAATAGTAAAATGTAGAAAAAAGAAGATACGGAAAGATAGTACCACTAATGGAAAAGTCCTGACACTAAGCAGTCAGCAGCTCCAATCTTTATTCCAATTCTCCCATACCCCTCTTTCAATTAGCTGAAGTAATAAATACCCCTCAGCTTCCATTCATTCCTTCCTGTCTCTTTGCCATTTCCTCTTTATTTATCTCTATGTAACTAACTTTTCTTTCCCCACGTGTTTTCCCTTTCCTTTCATAAACCAGTAACGATTTAGGTCCTGTTGATCTAGCTTCCTTCCTTGCTTCACATTTTTGCTGCCTTCTTGAGTATACTAGAGTTGTAGGAGTAGGGAAAAAATATTGGTTCCTATCAATATCGCCCCCTTCAAAATTCACCTTATCCTTAAGGTGGAAGGATGGGAACTGATTTTTGATAGCCTCGGCACTTTCCCTAGTGCTATTACAATTTGGCAGATTCTTCCATTTAATTAGAACTTCACTGTGGCCATTGGTGAGAACTTGAGTTTGCTTTACTTCCTCTGGTTCCACCTCTAGTTCCATTTCCTCTGTCACGGCTTGAGAAAATTTCAGGATTTGGGTAGCTGGGTGCATGGCTTTCTTTAGTTGGGAAATAAGAAACACTGGATGGATTTTTACTATTTATGGCAACTTAAATCTGTAGGCAACCTGCCCAACTTTTTCCAGTATTTGGTAAGGCCCGTAGAACTTAGGGGATAGTTTTCATTGATCCTTTTAGCGAGAGACCTCATTTTATAAGGCCTTAATTTCAAATACACCTAGTCCCTTTTTTCAAAGGACAATTTGATTCTTCTTTGGTCAGCAGTCTTCTTCATTTGTTCTTAAGCCTTTTCTTAATGTTCCTTGAGCTCCTTTACTATTAAGTCTCAGGCTCTTAACTGACTGTTCACTTTCTCCATTATTGAAAGCTTATTGGTAAACTTAAATAACGTGGGGGGATTTTGGCCATACAAAGTCTTAAAAGGTGTCATACATGAAGATATGTCATAGGCTGAATTAAACCAATACTTTGCCCAAGGAACCCATTTAAACCACTACTTTGGCATATCTCCTACAAAGCACCATAGTTAAGTTTCCAAGTGTAATATCCCATAATTGTTAAATAATAATGTTTTGTTATAAACAAATATATTTTTATTTTAAATGATTATGTTTTGCTAAAAGTAAATATGCTTTTAATTAAAATTATTTTGTTTTGTTTAAAATAATTATATTTGGTTTTAAATAATTTTTTTTTTATAAATTTCTTTCTTTTAATATGCATGAAGCTATTTTATATTATGATTTGTTTTATTAAAATTTTTATTAAGAAAAATCATGATTTAAGAGTTCAACTAAAGTTTTGCAAGAATATAAATTTTTAAAAATTTTTGAGATACTTTAGAATGAAAAATAATACTATTATGTATATAAAAAAATAATAATAAATTTCAACTATTCAATGCGAAATCTCCATAAACCGAATGAATAGTGATGGATAGTACTTTCTCTCTTCTCATTTTTTCTCTCTAGATCTAGAGTACCTTTGAGCTTCTGATCACAAAAAATGAGGGTACCATTGGATTTAGGACGAAAAATACTATGATTTTGGCTGAACAAATTTTCAAATCGGGCGCAGAATCATTGTAGATAGGAAGTAAAAAACCATAAAAAAGGTAAACTCTGAAACTCTTATTTAGAGACCTCAATTTGAAAATCTAATATCGTAGATGGATTCAAGAGATATATAAACCTTAGAATATGAAATTTTTTAGCTATCTGACAACTTTTTGTGCGTCGTGAACAGTAAATTCGACTGGTATGAATAGTGATTCCGACCGTAAATAGTCTCCATCAGTTAACCAATGTTGACCAAGTTCGCGGAGGCCAGATTTCGCAATTTTGGAGTCATTCTTAGATTTTTGGACCCTCCAAACTCGTTTTTGAGGTCTATTTGATCAAATTTGAATTATAAAAGTGTATTTTGGGGCTGTCTTATCTGAAGCCTTATCTTGTTAGTAGATAATTTTTTTTATGATTTACCCTATACTCTTCTTGAACTTTAAATGGATAATTGATTATGTTTACAAGTTATTTATACTTTTATATGTCTCTAAAATTGATTAAATTAGCTAAATTATTACAATCTAATATATAGTTCAAGAAGAGTATGGTTTTGAAATTTTTTTTTGAACTCATTGAATATGTGATTTTAAATTGTATTTCTCATTATATGGTAGAGGAAATATATTGTGCATGTAGCATTGATATGTAAAGCTATAAGATTACCTTAAAAAAGGGCATGTATATGTGATTTCCCTGATTGAAAAGTCTTTTACAGAAGAATTGTACTGAGATTGAAAATTATGTATTATACTAAAATCTCTGTTTTGAACGATATGGCATATATGCAAATATGATTTTTGTGAAGAAATCCTTTTGGAAATACTATTTGCTAACGGCAGTCGATGTTAACCTTGATGCACCTTGATATCTCAGTTAGCAAGGGCAGTACTAGCCTCGTGTAATGGCCAACACACAAGATATAATATGTGAAAGAGAGTGGAATGTCTCTTATCTAGGCGAGATGTTGACTATATGATATATGATTTGCCCTCCCTTGCTGTGTGCTTGGGAAATGCCCATATTAGAGTCCATTTGCATGTCCTCTTGAATGGTAGTAGGGCAAATCTTGACTGAGATACTAAATATAGGCAAATTCTACACTACCAAAATATGGAAGGGCTTGAACTCTGATATGGTGGTTCTGATATAGGATCCTCCAAATATTTTCATGTGAAATATTTTGATACATAACAACATTTGTTTAATGATCATACAGTACAATATATGGTTTTGGATATCTAAATATATTTGTTTTGAGAATATTTGAAATGCGGGTCCCATATGAATGCACTTCTGAACTGTATTTTCTATATGACAAATTTTGAAATATGAGTACATCCATATGTTGACCTAGGAGGTCATAAGAGGTATTTTCTGCTTACTGAGTTGTCAAATTCACTACACGATATTTATATATTTTTCAGATAAAGATACAAAGTTTGGTCTTGCAGCTATGTGATCAACTAGGTGTTATACTCTTGTGGTGAGCCTATGCTGTTTTCAAGGCTCACAGTGTTTAAATAATTTGTATTTGTTATCTAGAGTATGCTCTAAATGTCATAGGCAGGATCTCTACTTCTACTATACTTTGATATTTTTAGGTTTGGTCTGTATATTGTGTATAATGGAAAGACCTATCTGTAAAGGAGTGTATTATACATGTTATGGAAAATATATGATCGTAAAGTATGTGTTTCACATGCCAAAAAATTAGGGGAGTAACAAGTTGGTATTAGATCATTAGGTTTTCCTGTGGCTATCGGAGCAAAGAATTGTTTAGTAGGACCTTTAGTATGAATATGAACCGGACATATTTATATTCAGGTGCTGTTGAGGGATTCTATAGGGTTTCAATTTTCTTTCTATTCAAAGTTGATAAATTTCTTAGTATAAGATTGATTGAATGTTGTGACATCTTAAAAAATATTTATGGGTCAATTTTTGCTTGAAAGTGAAAAGGATAGGCGCGCCAAAGAATTTAAAGAATTAAGACAGATACGTGTTTAAATGTTATATCCGTTTTACCCCGTTGTCTAGATATGATAGACTTTGATGTGATACTGAGAATGAATTGGTTAGTATCATGCCATGCCATTTTGGAATGTCACTTTAAGGTGATTAAATTCAATATTCTTGGAGAATTTTCCTTCTTGATACAAGGAGACCGTAGTGAGGTGTCCAGTAATCTAATTTCTACTTTAGCAACCCATAAGTTATTACAAAAATGTACCAAGGATATTTGGCAATGGTCAAAGATATAAATATGAAATACTCTAATATAGATCAAGTTCTAGTGGTTAGAGAATTCTCTGATGTGTTCCCTAAAAAATTTTCAGGATTACCCCGCAACGATAAATAGAATTTGGTATTGATTTACTTCATGAAACTTAACCAGTGTTTATTTTTTCATATAGAATGACACTTACTGAACTTAAAGAACTAAAAAAAAAGAATTAGTTACAAAATTTGTTAGACAAGAGATTTATATGCCCTAGTACTTCTCCTTGGGGAGTTCCTGTTCTATTTGTGAAAAAAAAATATGGATCACTGCGATTGTGTATAGATTATAAACATTTGAATAAGGTGACAATGCGTAATAAATACTCAATACCTTTTATAGATGATTTGTTTAATCAGCTATAGGGTGTTCAATATTTTTTTTAAAACTGATTTGACATTTAGGTATCATCAATTGAGGATAAGGGAAGAGGATATTGTAAAAAAATACTTTTAAGACTTGGTATGGACATTATAAGTTCTTAGTGATGACATTTGATTTGACAAATGCTCAGCAGCATTCATGGACTTGATAAATAGAGTATTGAAGCCAACTCTGGATTAATTTGTTATTATATTTATTGATGATATACAAGAATACTCCAAGAGTTCAGAGGATCATAAGCAACATTTAAAGATAGTTTTACAAACTCTAAGGGAGTATGTTTGACAAGGATGGTATCCAAATAGACCCTAAGAAAGTAAAAGTGATACAGCTATGGTTATATTGTACTACAGTTAAAGATGAAGATCCAAGTCCAATTTGCGCTTTCTGCGATTGTCTGTTGTCCAATCTATTTGAGCTATAATTGGATCAGGTAGATGAACATATGCTTGTAAAACATCAATCAACTCCTCAGCATTTGAAGCTGAGATGAGAATTCGTCGTGCTGAGTATGAGATAAACCTTCGTTCCACAGCATAATCAAGAAAAGACAACAAACCATCAAATAAGTGATTAACATAATAAACCTATCGGTTTGTGATGCATATTCAGTTGTGCCCAAGAGACTATTTGAAAAATCTCCTTTAAAGTACCAAAATCACCTGGTAAGGCAATGAAGGCATCAACTTTCCTTATCATTCTAACCATGCACTAATGCATGGAAGCTACCTTAAATTCTTCTCCAATTGTCTTCCTTATGATGTTGGATACAGTTAGAGTTGTAGGAATAATACCTAGAACTTAACAACCTCCTACATGTGCAGCTGTAGACACGCACCCAATTAACCCATTGTTACCTCCACCATAGATTAAATGAAGTTTTCTCTTTGCCAGCATCATACCCAGATTTTGTGCAACTTTCACATACTCTCCATCTTTTCCAAGACTGGAACCACAAAAGACACAAATATTTTGAAACTAACAGAATGTGATTCCCTCTATAGTTGCACACACCATAACTTTAAGTATGAAGGTAAAGATACTAACGTGTGCATTTATAGAACTCAGAGAAGGGCATACTTACAATAGCTATGCTAATAGGCCGGTGGCATAATTACAATAGCTATGTGAGTGGCCGATAGATATCAGATAAATTGAAGGTAAAATTAAAAAATAACGGCACGCATGTATATGTACAGTAGTTGTGATTGTCGCTCATATTAAGCACATAAAGAGAATAAGGTTAAGATATTACCAAAAATTTTCCTTTTCCTTGTTGTCCTTGATGAAACACTGATGTCTTGATTATTGTAGGAAAGTTGTAGGTGATAGGCATCATTGTAAAAAAAAAGAGTGAAAATGCAAGAAAAGGGTCAATCAAATGATTTATCTTATTTTTCTAATGTTCTTGCCAGTCGACTATCGATTTTATTAAGTCAACTAACTATTTTGAGAATTTTTAATTTAGACTAATTTATTTTACAATTAATTGATTACATTTATTTTAAAGTAACCAACTATATCCTACCAATTAACTACATGCTTTTTGTTCTTCAAAGACTTTTATAAGCTCAGAAATGCTTCTATTCCATGTGATATTCTTCAACCGAATAACAGTAGCTTTGAATTAGATTTTGACACATATATTCAAAACTTGCGGCCACTGTTTTTGTTGAAATAGCAAATAAGTTATGCTTACAAATTTTTAAGAATTATGGCCACCAATTTTAATTTTTTTTCAATGTTTTGTCCAAACTTCTGACTTCTTATTTTAGAACCATGCTCTATTATGTATTTCTCTTTTTCTACTACGTCATTCTTCATTAATGTTTGGCATTAAATGTAAGGTTCTTTTCCTTATTACAAGGAGAGTTAATTTATTTTCTTTGAAACTCAGTTATTATGGTGTCCAAGTGGTTAGTAGGTTAAAGTAATGAAAAGTTTGAAAGGAATAGACGGATGATGGCCTTATGGTGTTTTGATGAATGTAATCAAGAGAATTAGTGATGTTGAAGTTCTTGAGAACTAAAATATGGGAAGTAGGATTTAAATTAATCTTTGAACTTTTAATTTGAAAATATGGAGAATATTTTGAGAACTATGTTCGAAAATAATGTAAGTGATTAAGATATTTGTGTTAAGGGTTTATACCATGTTTAATTGAGTCTAGTATCTAGGATGTATCTAGGATGTGAATTATATTGAGAAAGGAGATTTTAGAAGAAGCCATAAATTTTGAATATTGATGGGATATACTAAGATTTGAAATATTTGTATTAGTATAATGATAAAAAGAAGATACAAGTGATATATTTTTCATTGTTTGGTGAGTCAGCAAGTAAGAACTGAATATATTGTTTTAGGAGAGCTATTCAATATGCCTTAGAATCTTAGTTGGATTATAATATAGCTGATAGTAAATTTAAATGATGTGTTTATGCATTAGAAGTTATGCATCAGGTATCTTTATATAATTTTGATGAAAGATGGGAGAAATTATTTGTCCTTAGTTGGACTTGCTCATATAGGTAATTATCAGACCAATCTACAAATGACACCATTTGAGATTTTACATTAAACATCGTAGGTCTCCTAATAGGTGGATGAGTTGAATAAGGTTAAACTTTTAAAATTTAATTTGGAATATCATGCAATAGATAGAATATAACTAACCTAAATTGATGATGCTAATTTAGATAGCATGCTTTAAGCGTATGTCTTCGAGTTTGGTGGGAGATCCCTTAGCAAAATTCGCTTAGTGGAGTCAGATTTATGGTAAGATGTCGTTGATAAAGTGAAATTAATTAGAAAAAATATATAAGAAACTTAATATAGACCAAAAGTCTATAAGGATCAGGAATGTTGAGCACTAAAAAAAATTATTAGCTGGTGACCAAATATTCTTGAAGGACTCGTCCATGAAAGAGGTAATAAGGTTTAGAAAGAAGGAAAAAGTTAAGCTCTAATATATAAGCTTTTTTGAAATCTTGGACAAAGTATGCAGAGTATATATCGCTTAGCTTTGCCATCAGGAT
This sequence comes from Gleditsia sinensis, assembly GCA_037074535.1. NCBI lineage: Eukaryota > Viridiplantae > Streptophyta > Magnoliopsida > Fabales > Fabaceae > Gleditsia > Gleditsia sinensis. Next base: position 12,558,825 of record CM073464.1, on the reverse strand, counting down.
TAAGTGATGTTGGTACAGTATTTCTTGCATCAATGCTAAGAAAGTACCTATTAGATTCTTATGTTATCTAATTTCAAGAAATTCAATTGAAGAAGAATTTTGCTTAATTATGGGAGAAAAATCTGATGTCTATTATTGATTGATAAGTGAAGAACTTTTGGTTGAAAGAAATTCCTATGGCTAAGGTTATATGACAAAATTACTCAAGTAAAGAGATATCCCCAATTGCTTGAGTAATGAGATTAATAACTGTAATTTATGTCTTGACTTCATTCCTTACTTGTGATAGGATGGTTTAAAATTCGAGGACCGAATTTCTTAAGAGGAGAAGAATGTAATATCCCGTAATTTTTAAATAATAATGTTTTGCTATAACAAATATATTTTTATTTTAAATAATTATGTTTTGCTAAAAGTAAATATAATTTTAATTAAAATTATTTTGTTTTGCTTAAAATAATTATATTTGGCTTTAACTAAATTTTTATTTTATTTTTATAAATTTCTTTCTTTTAACATGCATGAAGTTACTTTATATTATGATTTTTTTATTAAAAAAAATCATGATTTAAGAGTTCAACTAAAGTTTTGCAAGAATATAAAGTTTTAAAAATTTTGGAGATAGTTTAGGATGAAAAATAATATTATGTATACAAATAATAATAATAAATTTTAACCATTCAATAATTAAATAATAAAATAAAATAAAAAAGAAAGAAAAAGGGGCAGAGATGCAAGAAATCTGCGAAATCTCCGTAAACTGAATAAATAGTAATCAATAGTGATTTCTCTCTCCTCATTTTTTCTCTTTATATCTGGAGTACTTTCGAGCCTCCGATCACAAAACTGATGGTACCATTGGATTCAGGTTGAAGAGTACTACAATTTTGGTCGAAAATTTTTTAAATCGGCTACAGAATCTTCATAGATCGGAAGTAAAAAATTTTACAACAAGGTAAATTCTAAAAATCTTATTTAGAGACCTCAAATTGAAAATCTGACACTGTAAATGGATTAAAGAGATAGATAAATATTAAGATTTGAAAATTTTCAACCATCTGACAACTTTTTATACGTCGTGAATAGTAAATCCGTCCGGTATGAATAATGATTTCGACGATAAATAGTCTCCATCAGTTGACCACTGTTGACCAAACTCTTAGAGGCCAAATTTCGCGATTCTAGAGTTATTTCTTAGATTTTTAGACTTTTCGAACTCATTTTTTAGATCTATTTGATCAAATTTGAATTAGAAAAGTGTATTTTGGAGCTGTCCAACCTGGAGCCTTACCTTGTGAGTAGATAATTCTTTCTTTGACTTACCCTATGTTCTTCATAAATTTTAAATAGATAATTGATTATGTTTATAAGTTATTTATATTTTTATATATCTCTAAAATAGATTAAATTATCTGAATTATTCCAATCAGGTATATAGTTCAAGAAGAGTATGGTTTTGAAAATAGATTTTTGAACTCATTGAATATATGATTTTAAATTGTATTTCTCATTACATGGTAGAGGAAATATATTGTGCATGTGGCATTGATATGTAAAGCTATAAGATTACCTTGGAAAAGGACATTTATATGTGATTACCCTGATTGGGAAGTTTCTGACAGAGAAATTGTACTGAGATATAAAATTCTGTATTATACTTAAACCTCTGTTTTGAATGATATGACATATATGCAAATATGATTTTTGTGGAGAAATCCTTTTGAAAACACTATTTGCTAACAACAGGCGATATTAGCCTTGGTGCACTTTGATACCTCAGTTAGTAGGGGAGGTGCTAGCCTTGTGTGACGGCCAACATACGGGATATGATATATGAAGGAGAGTAGGATGCCTCCTATCTGGGCGAGATACCGACTATATGACATGTGATTTTCCCTCTTTTGTTGTGTGCTTGGGAAGTGCCCATATTATAGTATAGGCAAATCCTACACCACCAAAGTACAGAAGGTCTTGAACTCTGATATAGTGGTTTTGATATGGGATCCTCTTAATATTTTCATGTGAAATATTTTGATACATAACATTTGTTTAATGATCATATAGTACAATATATAGTTTTAGATATCTGAATATCTTTTATTTTGAGAATATTTGAAATGCGGGTCCCATATGAATGTACTTCTGAACTGTATTTTCTATGTGATAAATTTTGAAATATGAGTACATCCATATGTTGACCTAAGAGGTCATAGGAAGTATTATCTGTTCACTGAGTTGTAAAACTCACTACACAATATTTATATGTTTTTCAGATAAGGATACAGAGTTTGATCTTACATCTATGTGATCAACTAGTTGTCATAATTTCGTGGTGAGCTTATGTTGTTTTTAAAGCTCGCAATATTTAAATCATTCTGTATTTGTACTCTATAGTATGCTTCGAACGCCACAGGCAGGATCCCTACTTCTGTTGTACTTTGATGTTTATAGACCTAGTCTGTATATGGTGTATATATGTGAATAGCTATCTGTAAAGGAGTGTATTATACATGTGATGGAAAATATATGATCGTAAAGTATGTGTTTCATATGCCAAAAAATTAGGAGCGTGACTCCAAGCTTCTATTAACCACTTTGGTTTGACCATTTGTTTGAGGGTGATAGCCAGAGCTAAATTTGATTTGCGTCCTTCTGAGTCTAAATAGCTCTCTCCAAAATTTGCTAGTAAAAATTCAATCCTTATCCGACACCATGGATTTGGGGATTTCATGTAGGCAAACAATTTCTTTGCAAAATATTTCTATCACTTCTTTGGCAGAAAAGGATGAGAAAGAGGCATGAAATGGAGCCATTATAGTGTCATAACCCTATGATTTTGGTTAGCCCGTAATAAAATCTAAACTGATGTCTTCCCATACCTCTTGAGGAATAGGCAGCAACTGTAACAATTCGGCAGGACTTCTAGCAAAGTATCTGTTTTTGTTACAGGTTTCATAGGCAGGCACGAACTTCTGGACCTCTCTTCTCATTCCCTCCCAAAACACTACCTCAGCTAATCTTTTGTAAGTCCGTAGGTAACCAAAATGTCAACCATGGGTGTGACATGAAACTCTTGGATGAGTAAGGGAACCTGGGGAGAGTTTTTTGGAATCCCTAACCTTCCTTCGAAGAGAAGCTGGCCTGCCTTCATACTCTGTCCTAGATGTGTCTACTAACCCGAGATAATCTGCTACATTATATTGGAAATCTGTTCATCCTTTTGGACTTCCAGTAACAAAGTTTCCAACTGATTGGACTACCACATTGAGAAAGCATTCAGGGACATTTCTTCTTTGCGGGAGAGAGCACAGCGGCTATATTCTCATTTCTTGGTTTATATTGAATCTTAAAATCAAACCCAAGTAATTTGGCTACCCACTTTTGCTGGCTTGGGGCCAAGATTCTCTGTTCCAATAAGAATTTCAAACTCCTTTGGTTTGTTTTTATTATAAAATGGTGTCCCATTAGATAGTGCCTTTATTTTTGTATTGCCACTTCAATTGCCATTAATTCACTCTCATATACTGAATTCTAATACGCTCGTGTTGATAGATAACTATCATATAAAAATGGGCTACTTATATTTTTTTTAATATAATTAGCATTCTCCCACTTAGCCCATTAAATACTTAATATGTACCAATTCAAAAATCTCCCATATATGCAATATCCCTATATTCAAAAAAAAAATTGAAATTGCTTGAATCATAGACGAAATTTCTTTTAAAACAACTGTTATCTTCCATGTATCATAATACAATTAAACTCTCTAGAATGAGAACTATATGTAGTACATATCTTTATGAATGAACTTTCAAATGTTTGCTCAGAGTTACCAAAACATACATTGCCATTCTTTTAAACTATGTGTACAATTAAATAAGTGAAGGCAAATATAACTTAATGGAATTTCTCAAATCGACAAATTGCGATACTAAAATATAAGTGTATCCCAATCACATTAGATTACAAAATATAATTGCGTCTTATATGTTCAACATGTTCCTTATAAGCATCGGGTCATAAACCTTTTGTCAAAAGATCTGTGATGAGTGAGTTTTACACTTATAAATTAAATATTTTTATCTTATCTTTTTTCCTTAATTAAGCATTTATCTCTCTTATTTGTCTTTAATTTTGTGTATTTTTTATAGATGGAGAGAAGAATAGAAAATGGATTCAATTGGAGAAATCAAAACTAAATTGTGGTTCTTTGGAAATGATATTTATAAATCAAGCAGATAAAATAAATTCATTCAAGATGACTGAGTAAGGAGCATTATCTTTTTGACTCCTTAAATGCATCCTAATGGATATATGCATAAATTAAATCTTGATTTATGACCACATTTTTAAAGGAATTGAAACATAAAAATTCAAGGCAGAACACCCAATGTTAAAAATCTGTTTGTTGCTTGCTTTTCAACTTGATCTTATTACAATATTTTGGTTGTATCTCTGAACATACGTATATATTATGTACAAAATTTGGTAGATGAATAACTGACACAATTTCATACAACTTTCATGTTTATGTTATTAGCAAATTCAGACATCCAAAGGCCAAAATTGGGTTAGAAGAGAATATGTTTACTGTTGCAGTCCAAGCCAATCTTACTCCAGTGTTTTGGCTATAAATCACAAAATATGTGGCCAACTTTTCTACACCTTATATGACTGGAAAGATAATGAAAATATCCACAACTTTATGTTAATAGGAACAACAAATTCGGTGGATATCAAGAAGATATCTGACGATAACTTTCTGTGCGCATAATATAACACAACTTGTCAACTTTAGTGCAATTTGCTACTCACCATCTTTGTTACCTACTCCCCTTATTTTTTCTATAAATAGAGACATCTTGTGAGTTAGAGAGAGAGAGGAGAAAGGCTGGAGAGTGAGTTTGGGAAAATTTTGTTAGAGTTCTAAGTATTTGTATTATTTTTCTCTCTTTAGATATTTTGTATCTTTACTTTCTTACCTTGATTATAAAGAACTAATCTCCTAATGCTAAGGTGAAAATGTGAAACTCTGGGTATGAAAATAATAATTTATCTAACTTTTAATTTCAATGTTTATATTTGATATTGTATTTATCTTTTTATTTATTTTTTTATTATTTTCTTTCTTAGAGGATGACTTTGTTGCCCCTCTGTTATTTTTTTTTTTGTTATTTTCTTTCTTAGAGGAAGGTTTTGTTGCCTCTCTATTATTTATTTTTTGCCATTTTATTATTTATTTTCTTGTTATTTTTTTCTTAGAGGATGACTTTGTTGCCCCTCTCTTTTGTTTATTTTCTTCCCATTCTTTATTTATTTTCTTGTTATTTTCTTTTTTATAGGATGACTTTGTTGCCTCTCTGTTATTTATTTTCTTTCTTAGAGAATGACTTTGTTGCCCATCTGTTATTTATTTTTTGCCCTTTTGTTATTTATTTTCTTTTTTAATTGCTGGTTTTACTGCCTACTTTATATTATTATTATTATTATTGACTCTGTCACCTATTTGTTGTTATGTTTTTTTTTCCTTTTACATCCTTATATTTTTAATTTTGTAAAGTGCGAATCTTGATACATTGTCGACAATCTTTGACACAATAAATGCTTGAATCATTCTTGATTTATTATAGACAATATAATGATTGACATGGTGTATACTTGAATCTATTTTACAAGAGTTATTTATTATTAGTAAAACCATAAAAAACAAGGCAAATATATTTATCTGTAAACCAAAGCAAATTTAATGTAACATATCTTTTGAATGGAACTTCATTTATGTGAGGATTCCATTTGAGTAACAAAAGACTTAAAATTTATTTTTATTTGATATACCAAGAGTGGATCCTCTAACTTTAGCATGCTTTTTTACTTTGAATCTATTCATATTTACTTTCAGTATTTTAGTTCTTTGCATATTCTATTTAGTACTCTTCTCACAAAATAAACATTCTGACAACTAGGTTAGAAATATTTATTTTGAGTCTAAATTAAATTTTCTCTCAATTGAAAATTCTTATGGGATCGACCTCGCATACCACTAAATCTATACTTCAATAGATTTGTATGCTTGCGAGTTTTAATTAAAACAACAACAATCTGCAATCATTAGCTTAGTACTGATGTTACATAATCACCTTGTTTGCTTTAACATGTTTCCTAATAGATAGATACTCAATGTCAATGTGCTTATTACAACTTTTACTCTTATTATACTTGGTTAAAACACTTATGTAGAATCATCGTAGTAAAGCTTTAAGAGCTTGGCAGTTGTGTCAATAATTACAAGCCTAAAACTCTTTAACCATATAGCTTGTGATGCTGCTTCAAAGTATAATACAAACTCTACTTCAATAATAGAAGTAAAAATTAAACATTGCTTTACACTTCCCTAAGAAATGGCTCTTCAAGTAATAAAAAAATATCTTAAAGTAAACTTTCTTGAGTTAAGACAGTGGACAAAGTCAGAGTTTAAATATCTAACTACTTCTAAAAAGTAAAATTATCTATATGTAAGCTTATAGTCCTCAATTCCCTAAAAGTATCGTGTGAATTTTTTTATAGCTTTTCGATGGTCCAAAGCAGGGTTACTTTGATATCTTCCCAACATTCTAATTGCATATGCAATGTCAAGTCTTGTGCAAAACTGAGTATACATTAAACTTTCAACTTTAGAAATATAAGGAATGTTTTCATTTGTTCCCTTTCTAAAACATTTCTTAGACTTTGTTCTAAACTAAAATTGTCACCTTTGACAATAGGTGCAACAATGGATGAACAATCTTTTATATAAAATCTCTTTAAAACTTTATTGATATAGACATCTTACGACAATCATAATATCTCTCATAATCTGTCTTTCTCAATCTTTATGCTTATGACATAAGAGGCTTCACTTATATCTTTCGTGTCAAATTACTTAACCTTATGAAGTAAGCCTAAATCACTTGAAGCAAGTAAAATATCATCTACATATAGGGCCAGAAAAATCATTTTAGTCCCATTGATTTTATAGTATATACCTTGATCTATAATATTCTATGTAAAACCAAATGAAGAAATAACATTACAGAATTTTAAATACCACTGATAGGAGACTTGTTTCAGTCCATATATAGATTACTTAAACTTACAAATTAAGTGATTATTGCCCCTCTGAAATGAAACCTTCAAGTTGTTTCATATAACCTCTTCCTCTAGATCTCTATTAAGAAATCTCGTTTTTACATTCATTTGATGTAGCTCTATATCAAAATAAGCTATTAATGGCATAATTATCTTAAAAGAATCCTTCTTAGAAACAGGAGATAAGGTATCATGATAATCAATTCCTTCTTCTGAAGTGAATTATTTGATTACAAGTCTTGCCTTATATATTTCAATATTGCCTAAAGAGTCTCTTTTAATTTTAAAAACCCACTTACAATCAATGACCTTTCCCCTTTAGGTAATTCAACAAAATCTTATACTTAATTGTTAGCCTTTGAATTCATCTCATTCTTCATGACATCATACCATAATGTAGATTTATTTCTACTCATAGCTTGTAAAAATGTGACAAGGTCATCTTCAACACCAATGTCGATGTTAGATTCTTGTAGGTACACAATATAATATGAAGAAATTGTAGGTTTTTTGAATCTTGAAGATCTTCTTAATGTTACATCATCATCCTTAGTTTGAGAATCTTGAGTAACGGGGTTTACAAGGGTGTCCTTATGATGAAATTGTTCTTTAAACATTAGTTATTCTTGTGTAATCAAATCCTGATGATTATCATGAAAAACAACCAATTTATTCGAAGATGTGAAAATAGATTCAACTCTATTATGTTTCTTAAAGACTAAATTTCGAAGATGACTACTCCAACTAATCTCATAATTCTCAAGAAATTGTACATTCTTATATTCCATAATTTTTTGTTGTATAAGATGGATAGTAAAATCTATATCCCTTAGACTTTTCTACATAGCTAATCAAATATCCACTAACTGTTCTTGAGTCTAAATTTGTCTCATATGAATCATAAACCTTAACATCAGTTGAGCATCCCCAAAAATGTATATGTCTTAAACTAGGATTCCAACTTTTTTGTAACTCAAATGTCATTTCTAAATTACCTTAATTGGAATCCTATTATTATATATGTCATAGTTTTTAAAGTTTTACTCCATAAAAATGGGATATCAGAGTTACTAATCTTAGTCATCACCATGTTTATCGATGTTCAATTCTTCTTTTCAGCCACACCATTTTGTGATGGTCAGCTAGGTATTGTGTATTTTGCCACTATATCTTATTCCTCATGGAACCTTACAAATAGATTTGGTAATTGTCCCTTTTCAATGTATCTTCCATAAATTCACCACCACTATTTGATCTCACGATCTTAATTTGTTTACCTAAATATTTATCTATTTCTACTTTGTAAGCTTTAAAAGCATCTAGTGTTTTACTCTTATCATAAAGCAAATAGAGATAAATATATTGTGAATAGTAATTAATCAAGATAATGAAATATTTATGACCATTCAAGCATACATCATGAAAATCCTGAAATATCAGTGTATATGATCTCTAATACATCAAAATTCCTCTTAGCATCTTTTTTGGATTTGTTAATTTGTTTTTCTTTAATATAATATAAACAAGTACCAAAATTAGTAAAGTTAAGAGTTTCAAAGATTTCATCATTTACTAATATTTTAATTCTATCAATGGAGATTTAACCTAATCTCCAATGCCATAACATGGAGGATTTCTCATTTATAACATTGCAATTAATGCTAATATTATTACTATAATGACCTAAAAAAAATTTGTACTATTGGTTATGAGTTATTCATAACATTTCTAATGTCATTACGTTTTATTTTATATAGTGGTATTACTAACACTATTTGTCATTGAATTAAATTCCTAAGCAAAGTACAACAGATGCTAAAATATACTTTCATTCATATTGTCAGATTAGAAGTGGCTTCATAGCCATTACATCAAGGTAACTTCCCAGAAAGATGTTCATATACATTATACAGTAATGAGGTAATGCCTATGCCACTAAATAGTCAACAATTACTCGGTCACTACTCAAAAGAATACCTTTCATAGGTAAGTTAATACAAAATATTTAATTACTACACAAAACTACCCTAGTCATCCGGTTCACTCAGTGCTACTAGTGGTGGTGGGGGTCCTGCCGCAATAAATTCGGCTAAATGAGCCACATAGAGCTCCTGGACAACTGGAACCTGGCTTAAGTATAGTAACTCCACCTAGTGGACCACAAAGACTAATGTCATAATGAAAATAAACATGTTGATCTACTTATCTAAACATGATAAGAAACAACAATAATGAGAATGCAAATTTTCAGTAAGTTTTATAGTAATTATGATGCCTACATATCTTTGTTATCTTATCATATCTGGCTATATATAATACAAAATGTGTAAATCCATAAATATGATATTATGTTAATGCATATGTTATAATGTAAACATAGTACTCACAAGCATTTAGAGCTATAATGTATACATGTCTCTTGATTATGTTGCAGTCATCTTTTTTTACTTGGCTAATTTACTAATTTTCATAAAACACGTCAGCTCTGACTCACAGTCGAGGGGTCAAATGAGCAATCAACTCACCCTTGGATGCGGCTACAACACATAATCCAGGCATAGCATATACTTTCATAATTCTTGAATAGGGCATCCCCTATTTTGGTACCAATATGGAGGCTATGAGACACTTATCAGGTCACCATGCTACAATGAGGATCATTCCACTTTCTCTAAATATTTTCTTTTCTTTTCAAAAAATTAGCCAAGTTTAAATATAAAATTCTTTCATATCACAACATCATTTCTCAAGCATTACTGATTGTTACAAAGACTCCTTAAAGACTATTCTATTAACACATAGTGTTCTTTAGTTTTCCATTTACCAATTGTTTGAGAGGTTTTCTTCTGTCTTTATATCCTTATTAAGTCTCATTCAATGGTTATAGCTAGGTATCTTTATTTTAGCTAAAATGAAGAGAACTTATGGTTCCTTCTATTATCAATTGTCATTCTAAATTTGATTTACCAACATATGCTTGGTTAGGAGTTTATAATTAACCTATTTTACTTCAATAATCATCTCCTTATTTTATAGCATAACTTGTATGCAATTTTTCTCTTATTATCTTACTTTTAACCGAAAATCCAACCTCCAACACAGCTTGCCCGAGTTCTAGGACACGGCCATTCTTGAATCCATCAAGAAAAACACAAGTAGAATAGAATACGGCTTGGCCGTGTTGATTCTAGAGAAGAAATTCCTAAAGCAGCACGGAACACGGCCGTGTTCCGTGCCCCTGTTATTCGAAATTTCTTCCTTTTTATCTCTTTTGTCAATTTTTAAACTCTTGAGTCCATATATATTTCTTTACATTAGGGGTGTAAGTGGGTCAAGTTAGATAGGGTTTGGTCTAAAGATCAATCTTACCAAACCTTGTTTGGGTGAGAAAATAACCACCCACACCTGATCAATTTTTTAAATCATCCAAAAAAATTGAATTTGTTCGACTTGAGGATGAGTCGATCAGGTGTGCATGCCTTCTTCCACCCTGAAGAGAGAAAGTAGATGCAGAAAAAAAATGTCAAATTTAGGTACCATGATCTTGAGATCTGAAGATTGAAAAGAAAAAATACCATGTAAATAAGGAAAAAAACATTTGTTCAAAATCTTTTTTTGTCAAATTTGCATCTCTGTTGTGGTTGTAGGATCTGAAAATGAAAACATCAAAATCCATTGCAGATGAAGTTCTCGCCTTCACCTTGCGAATCCCAAAACTTTTGAGAGAATGCTTGATTTGATGCATACCAGAGCCATGCCAATGATATCATTACCAAAGCCAAGGATGGGAAAGTGAGAAATGAGCTTTTGAAGGAAGAGAAATGGAGAAGAAATATGGTAGTAAGTGGATCCGTGGATGGAGAAGAAAGAAAGGATAGTGAGGCATGAGGGAAGAGAAATAAAGATGGAGAGTGAATGGGAAATAGAAGTGAGGGAAGAGAGAAATGAAGATGGAGTGATGCCATGGGAAATGAAATGTGTGATGGGAGTAGGTGGGGATTATGGAAAAAAGAGAAAGTAATAATGACGGTGGGTGGAAAAAGATAAAAAATTAATGAGAGAAGATAGAAATGATGTGAAAAAGAGAGAGAAGATAACTGAAGGTGGGAAAAATTCAGATTTTGGTCTGTTCAGGTTGTACGAATTTATTTTGTTTAGACCCGACCCGACCAACATTACCTGATAATTTTTAATTTTTTAATCCATTATAACCCAAATACCCAATATACTCTGCCTATGTAGCATTTTTTAGGCAGGTCTAAATAGGTTTTTTCGAGTTTCTCGGGTTACGAACACCCCTACTTTACATACATACTAAAACTAATCTTACAGATTAATTATAAATCAAAGCTAATATGAGGCATGAAAAATTTCATCAAAATCTCTCACTAAGTTAACTTTTACCATAACCAAACCATACCAACAATTTTAAATATATTCAACCCACACGATTGTAAGGCAACTAACTAATCTAAGAGATAACACCAAAACACATTAAACAAAAGTTTAACCCTAGTTACTAGCTAATCTAATTGAGGAAACCTCGATGAGGAAAAATAGCTTAACACACCAAAAGATAGTTTTCCAAAACTTGGCATCATTTTAGATTTCCTAAAGTAAAGTTTACTATAAATCCTACCTTAACTTCTTTCTAGATGCTTTCTCCTCTTGCTTGACTTTAGAATTCCTTCTTATCTCTCTCCTCTCCTGACCCACGCCTCTTGGTTCTTGAACTCCCACCTCATTTCTCTCTTCTTCTCATTTTCTTCTTCTTTTACATCTAGCTTCCTCTAGTTTCTACTGCTTCTACCTCCGTTCCCGTAGCTTCTTGCCTAGTAGAAGAAAAAGTAATATATTTATTTCACCCATTTAATGACCCATGAGCTGCTCACCCTATGTCTTAATATCCCTAACTTTAGGTGTCTCTAATGACGTAGGTTTCATGAGTGCCTTGGGTGATGCTTTTTTTCCTTCTTCCTAATGCTACGCGTTTGTCACACCCCAATTTAAGGGAACACGATTGTCACGAGTAGGCGATAACTTTACCCTTATTTTATTGCATACATGCTCCAAGTATATCACATTTTTTTAATAATATCATACGTTTACAAGTTTTCTAATATAACCAAATATACACAACAAGTCTATATACATATAATACAGCAGAAGTAGGGATCCTGCCTGTGGCGTTCAGAGCATACTCTAGAATACAAGTATAAAATAATTTAAATACTGTGAGACTTGGAAGCAACGTAAGCTTACCCAAAGAGATTGACACCTAGTAGATCCCGTAGCAGTAGGACCATATATTTGTAGTGAGTTTGACAACTCAGTGAGTATGTAAAACCTCCTATGACCTCTTAGGTCAACATATGTATGTACTCATATATTAAAATTTATCATGTAGAAAATTACAGTTTAAAGGTATACCATATGGGACCCTATATACAGTACAGTATGATCATTAATCAAATATTATTATGCATCAAAATATTTCTCATTAAAACATTAGGAGGATCCTATATCAGAACCACCATATTAGAGTCCAATCCCTTATATACTTTGGTGGTGTAGGATTTGCCTAAACTCAGCATTTTAGTCAAGGTTTGTCCTACCACCATTCAAGAAGACACGCAATTGGACTCTAATATAGGAAATTTTCTAAGCACACAGCAAGGAAGGACAAATCACATATCATATAATCGGCATCTCGCCTAAATAGGAGGCATCCTACTCTCCTTCACATATCATATCCCGTGGGTTGACTGTCACACGAGGCTAACACCACCCTTACTAGCTGAGGTGTCAAGGTGCACCAAGGATGATATCACCTGCTGTTAACAAATAGTGTTTTCAATAGGATTCTTTCACAGAAATCATTATTTACACATATGCCATATCGTTCAAAACAAATGTTTCAGTCTCAATACAATTCCTCTGTCAAAAACTTCCCAATCAGGATAATCACATATGCATGCCCTTTTTCAAGGCAATTTTATAGCTTTACATATCAATGTCACGTGCACAATATATTTTCTTTACCATCTAATGAGAAATACATTTAAAATCACATATTCAATGAGTTCAAAAATCCAATTTCAAAATCATACTCTACTTGAACTATATGCCAGATTGTAAAAAAATTAGATAATTTAATCCATTTCAGAGACGTATAAAAGTAAAAAGAACTTATAAACAGAACCAATTATACATTTAAAGTTCAAGAAGAATATAGGGTAACTCATAGAAAGAATTATCTACTCACAAAACCAAGGTTTCAAGTTGGATATCCCCAAATGTATTTTTTTCAAACTAAATATGATCAAATGGACCTAAAAAATGAGTCTGGAGGGTTTGAAAACCTAGAAAATGATTCTGGAATCACGAAATTTGACCTCCGAGAGCTTGGTCAAATTTTGGGGTATTGTTCACAGTTAGAATTATAATTCACCACTAGAATCACTATTCATGCCAACTGAATTAACTATTCACGATACACAAAAAGTTATTATATGGCAGAAAAATTTTATATCCTAAGGTTTTTTCACCTTTTGAAATCATCTATGGTGTCAGATTTTCAATTTGAGGACTCTAAGTATGAATTTTAGAACTTACCTTTCTAGAGTTGTTCTTCCATTTTTCAGCCAATCTCTAGCCAAAACTCCAGAAACGAATCGGATAGATTTGTAGTTCTCGTTGTTCTGAATTCGTAGGAGGTGGGGGTGTCAAAATTCGAGGTCCAAAAGTACAAAAAATTTAGAGAGAAGTTTTAGAGTTATTTTAGAGAGAGAAATAAGGAGAGTGAGATGTGTTGCTGAAGTTTCACGCATTCTGCTTCAGATTTCCCTAAAAATCATCTGAGGGACCTATTACGAAAACTTTAATTATTGAGGGATATTCTTTTAATTTTTGTTATTTACATTTTGACCTCTAAAATTTTAAGAAATTACATTTTAGTCCAAAAAATTAAATCCTCATACAACCATCATAATTCTTCAAAAAAAATTGATAAATAACACATTTCCAATTATACTTATCTCCATTTATCATATCTTCACTTACATTCATAATTTTTTTTACTTCAAGGTTTTTTTTTCATTTATTTAGGTCTTTTTTGTTTTTTTTATTTTATTTTAGGGTTATTACATTCTTCCCCCTTAAAGAAATTCGGTCCCCAAATTTTCTTACCATAGTTGTAAATAAACATTAATCTCATTGTTCAAACAGATGCAAGTATTTGCCCCGCATATCATCCTCTTTTTCTCAAATAACCTCCTCTGAAGAATGATTTTGCCAAATCACTTTTATTGTGGATATTTTCTTTGAACGTAACTTCTTCACTTGTTTATCTATTATACCCACTGATTTTTCCTTATATGACAAATTTTTGTCTAACTGAATCTCTTGACATTGAATAATATGCGTTGGGTTTAGTAGATATTTTCATAGCATAGACATTTGAAAGACTAGATGGACATTACTCAATTCAGGTGGCAAAGCCAAACAATAAGCTACGTGACTGAGCCTATCAAGAATTTCAAATGGACCTATATACCGTGGACTTAACTTTCATTTTTTTTCCAAATTTTACTACTCCTCTCATGGGATATATCTTCAAGAAAACATGTTCACCTATGGCAAATTCTAATGGTCGACGTCTATTATAAACATAAGCTTTCTGTCTACTTTAGGCTGCTAATAACCTTTCCTTAATTAACTTTACCTTGTCAAGTGCATCTTATACTAAATCATTCCCTAAAATTTTAGTTTCGCCCATCTCAAACCATCCAATCAGAGAACAGCAACGTCTACCTTATAATGCCTCAAAAGGGGCCGTTTGTATACTGGCTTGGTAGCTATTGTTATAAACAAATTCAGCTAAGGATAAGAATCTTTTTCAGCTACCTTAAAAATCTAGCACACATACCTGAAGTATGTCTTCTAATATTTGGATGGTATGCTCAGACTGTCCATTTGTTTGAGGA
Organism: Gleditsia sinensis; assembly: GCA_037074535.1. Taxonomy (NCBI): domain Eukaryota; kingdom Viridiplantae; phylum Streptophyta; class Magnoliopsida; order Fabales; family Fabaceae; genus Gleditsia; species Gleditsia sinensis. The sequence continues at coordinate 12,543,712 of CM073464.1, read as the reverse complement.
TGGAAAGAAGTACTGATATGTAACTTTGTACCCATAGCTTCTTGGAAGGATCTCCAAAAACGAGCTGTGAACTATGGTCCTTGATAAAAAATAATCAATATTGGCACTCCATGAAGCCTCACTATCTCATTCAAATACAAATTTACATACTGAGCTACGTTGTATGCGGTTTTCACTGGTAGAAAATGTGATAATTTAGTCAGCCTATCAATGATCACCCATATTGAATTAAAACATTTTGGTGTCCGCGGTAGCCCTGTAACAAAATCCATAGTTATTCTTTCTCATTTTCATTCAGGTATCTCTATCTTCTGATATAATCTTGCAGGCTTTTGATATTCTGTTTTTACCTGTTGTCAAGTTAAGCATCGAGAAATATAATCAACTATAAATTTCTTCATACTGTCCCACCAATAAATTTCTTTTAGATCTTTATACATTTTAGTTATCTCAGGATGAATGGTATATATGAATATATGGACTTCCTCTAAAATCTCTTTTTTGAGTTCTACTTTATTAGGTATACAATCGTTTGCCCAATTTCAGAATTCCTTTAAAGTCTACAATAAATTTAACATCAATGTCATTCTTCACTTTTTCAATTTTCTTGCATAAATAGGCATCCTCTTCCTGTTTCTTTTTCACCTGCTCAACCAAAGATGATTGAAACTGTATATAGGCCAATAGTATCTTAGACTCCTTTACTTCCAATATTACCCCATGACTTTCCAATTTATGCATTTCTTTAACCAACGGCCTCCTTACCACTGTGATATGAGTCAAACTACTCATATACTTCCTACTTAATGTATCAGTTACTACATTGGCCTTACTTGGATGATACAATATTGTGCTGTCATAATCTTTAAATAATTATATCCATAGTCTTTGTCTCAAGTTAAGATCTTTTTGTTGAAAAATGTATTTAAGGTTTTTATGATTTGTATAGATTTTGCATATAATGCCTCCACATTTTGAAAGTAAAAACTACTGTTGCCATCTCCAAGTCATGAGTCAGATAATTTTGCTCATGTGGCTAAAGCTATTTGGATGCATATGCAATGACTTGACCATGTTGCATCATTACACACTCTAATCCAATTCTTGATGCATCACAATATACCATGTATCCTCCCGTACCTGAAGAAATATACAGTACTGACGCCGTAGTCAAATATTCTTTGACTTTCTAGAAACTCCTTTCACATTCATCTAACCAGTCAAACTTTATTCCCTTCCTTGTAAACCTTGTCAAAGGAACAACTATTTTTGAAAATTTTTTAACGAATCTGCGATAATAGCCTGCTAAACCAAGAATACATCTGATCTCTATAATTATGGTAGGGAGTGGCCATTGCTGCACTGCTTTTACCTTTTTATGATCAACTTTAATACCATCTTTGTTAACCACATACCCTAGAAAAGTAACACTATTAAGTCAAAATTCACATTTTAAAAACTTAACATATAGCTGGTGTTCTCTTATGGTTTGTAAAGCTATCCTTAAATGTCGCTCATACTCCTCTAAACTCTTTGAATATACCAGGATATCATCTATGAATATAATAACCAACTAATCCAAGAAAGGTTTAAATAATCTATTCATCAAATCTATGAATACAGTTGAGGCATTTATTAAACTAAATGGCATTACTAAGAACTCATAGTGCTCATACCGAGTCTTGAAAGCAATTTTCGGAATGTCTTCCTTCCTTATCCTCAATTGATGACTCTCAAATTAACTTTCGAAAAACATTGGGCACCTTGTAGCTATTCAAATAAATCATCTATACGAGGTAATGGATACTTATTACGTACTGTCACCTTATTTAGCTATCTGTAATTAACACACAACCGTAATGATCCATCTTTTTTTTTTCACAAATAGGACTAGAGCACTCCAAGGAGAAGTACTAGAATGTACTGTCACCAAATGTAATTTTTTTAAGTGAAATTTGATCAAATGGACCTCAAAAACGAGTCCGAAGGGTTTGAAAACCTAAAAAATGACTATAGAATCACAAAATTTGACCTCCGGGAGCTTGGTCAACGTTGGTCAACTTATGGTACTATTTATGGTCGGAATCACTATTCATGCAAGCTGAATTTACTGTTCACGATGCACAAAAAGTTGTCAGATGGCTAAAAAATTTCATATCTTATGATTTTTGCACCTCCTAAATCCATCTATAGTGTCAGATTTTCAATTTGAGGACTCTAAATATGAATTTTTGAATTTACCTTCCTAGGGTTGCTCCTTCACTTTTAGGTCAATCTCTGGCCAAAACTCCTAAAACCAATCAGATAGATTTATAATTCTCATTGTTCTGAATCCGTAGACAGTGGTCGTGTCAAAATTCGAGATCCAGAAGTGCTAAAAATTTAGAGAGAAGTTTTAGGGTTATTTTAGAGAGATAAATAGGGAGAGAGAGATGTGTTGCAAAAGTTTAACGCATTCTGCTTCAGATTTTCTTAAAAATCATCTGAGGGACCTATTAGCAAAATTTCAATTGTTGAAGGATGTATTTGCAATTTTTGTTATTTATATTTTGATCCCTAAATTTTTAGAAAATTATATTTTGTCCCCAAAAATTAAATCATTGTACAACATTCATAATTCTTTAAACAATTTGATAAATAACACATTTCCAATAATACTTATCTCCAGTTATCATATATTCTCTTACATTCATAATTTTTCTTTACTTCAGGGTTTTTATTTTTATTTTATGGTTATTGCTGCATTTCTTCTTCCTTTATCATTTCATTATTTTTTTATTATTATTATTTAAAATTTATTAGGATATTACAATTACCATGCATAGTTGTAAGGCTATAATTAGGGGTATAATTCAAATAAATTTAAACAACCCATTTTCCATAATACCATTATCAACTATAACATTATCTTTATACAAACATAAAGTATTATAAATAAAACTGAAATTAAAACCACAAGGTACAAGTTTTGAAATTGAAATAAGATTTATTGAAAAGGAAGAAACATAAAATGTTCTTTCAAGGTCTAATACACCAAAATCAAGTACAAGTTTATTGGTTCAAACTGCCTTTACATGTAAACACATCTTGTTTCCTGAATAGATGGAATATTCACTTTTAGTTAATTTCCTGTAGTTTACAAAGCCTTACATAATATTGGCAACATGGATTGTAAACCTAAAATCGATCCACCAAGTGTTAAATGAAATATGAATCATATTATATTCAAAACACATTAAGGAGCTGAGATTACCTTTTTTTTAAGCCATTGTTTCAATTTGGGACATGTCTTCTTTATATGTCCTTTCTTTTTACCAAAGTAGAATTTGACATTGCCCTTGTTAACTTAATTAAGAGACGCTTTACCCTTCCCTTTCTTAGATGATTTCTTATCATGAGTCGTTAAATGTGCATTTTCAATTCTTTCTTAATTCAGTCTCTCTTCCTCTTGTACATACATGGTCAAGAGTTTATTAATTGACAATTTCTTCTTATGTTTATTATAAGATATCTTAAAAGGTCCAAAACGAGGATGGAGTGAGTTAAAGATGAAGTGAACCAAAAATGATTCAGAAATTTTAATGCCCAAAGATTTCTATTGAGATGCTATGTCTCGCATCTTCATTATCTTCTCATATACACTATTGGTGCCATTAAACTTCATAGAATATAATTTTATGGTTAGGGTGTTTGTTAATACCTTGTCAAAAGTCTCAAACTAATCCTAAATATCTTTGAGATATTCCTTTACGTACTTTAACACATTCAAGAATAGATCCACATATATTTTTTCCAATATAAGACTTAATAAATATCAAACTCAAGCGATTAGATCGCTCCCAAAGATCATATAATGTTTTCTCAAATTTGGTGCTTTATTCTGTGGACTTTAGTGGTTTATTCACTTGAAGTGCTAAATCAAGATTCATGCACTCCAATGCAAGGAGAATTCTCTCTTTCCAATCAGAATAATTATAATCACTCAAATGAACAATATTGGAGGAAACAAAATTTGGGATAGATAAAATTTAAACTACTATAAAAGTAAATCACAAGCTTACTACACATGTAATGAAACAAAATATGAAATATTTACCCATGTACATTATTCTAAACAAATAAATCAAAAAGTCATTATAATCTTTTTGTGGGTTTAGATAATAATATGTAAATGATTTAATTTTTTTATGATGAGACTAAAACGAAATTTATAAATAATTATCTAAGCCCATGGATAACTAGAATTTAAATATATCAATGTTACTATCACATTCTAATTAATCATTTAATTATAATACTTATCATGTGTGGTTAAATTATTATAGCATTACAAAAAAAATTGCATTTAGCGACCGACAAAAATCCGTCTCCAATTGCGACTGACAAACCACTATTTGCGACTGAATTGTTGCAAAATTTATTTCACATACTTTGCGACCGATATAGCAACTGATAGTGGGGTGGAAAAACTTTTCGGTGACAAAAGCGTTGCAGAGTAGTGGCAGATTGGTATAGTGCGACCGATTTTTGTGACGACCATTATCGGTCGCTAATAGCGACTGAATTGTAACGGTTTGTCACCGAATATGTGTAAAATCAATTTCAAGTTTCCTGGCATCAGCGTCTCGGTGCCCTAAATCCAAAATTCCCAAATTCGCGTCTTGGGCACCTCTCTTCTCTGCCGTGAGTGCTATTGTCCTCCGATAGCCTTGTGCCGCCAGTAGCCGTTCTCCAGTCGCCGATAGCTTAGCTGAGTCCCATCGTGAGTGTGGATGTCTTTCTCCTATCTTTTCTGCCGTGAGTCCCGTGAGTGTGGACGTCTTGCTCCTCTCTTCTCTGCCGTGAGTCCCATCGTGAGTGTGGACGTCTTGCTCCTCTCTTCTCTGCCGTGAGTCCCATCGTGAGTGAGCCACCGGTAACCTTTCTCCCGGCCAGGTATGTGGACGTCTTGCTCTGTTTCGTTTTGGGTGCTAAGATCCTTAGGTAGTATTGGTCCTTTGTCTGTGCCTGAATTTATAAAGCTTACACTCACTTCAGGCATATGGCTTTCTGAATGAGCTCTTGACAAAATGTTTATCTGTTAGTGTTATCTATGCCATTCATCCAGATGAACTGTCCTGATATATTGAAGCTATATCTGTAAATGTAGCATTTGTATATGGCATCATAGCTAGGTTCGAGAGAAATGTAGTATTTCAATTGTTTATAGTTTCAGGGTTAGAGCTCCAACCACTCTTTTGAGCAGGCACCTTTTTTTATCTAGTATATTTACAAACAGCAAGTTAAGGCTTTGTTTAAGAATCTCTCAAGACGACAGAATGAACCATCCAGGATGTCGATTGAAACAGGCCCTTATGTGTTCCAGTATCCTTGTGGCCCTTATATATATATATATATATATATATATATATATATATATATATATATATATATATATATATATATATATATATTCCATAATTGTTTTGTGTTAGTAGTTTACTAATTGATTAGGTACCTACTTGTTCAACTATTAAATTCTAAACTCAAAACTACATATAGTATCTGAGGGTAGTATGATGCTCCTGTTGATTAAAGTGGCAGTAATCTCAGAGGCAATCACAAGCTATGATAGTATGGAAACCTAATGAGAATTTTTGGTATTATCAGAGACAGGTAGGACCATTACTATATTTCTAATAATAGTGGAATGTTGATTGTTTGCTGTTATCTAACATGATTATGTAAACTATATGTCTAGAGTACAGACACAAGATTTTTTTTCTTGGTGTTATTTTTACTTATTTACACGTTTCTTAATTTTTTATACTCTATAACTACAATCTTTTGGTTTTGGACATTAAAGTAATCTATTGTCTTTTCTTCTTTTTGTAATATCACCATATCCTTTCTCTGTTGAATCACTGTTTAGATGGTGCTTTTAAATATGGTATGCATGTGCAAAATGGGATGCTATCATGATGGTCCCCAACCTTACCACCTACAAAAGTTGTTGAATGACTTCCTTGAATCCTTGTCTATAATTGTTTTTTGAATTTTCAATTCGTTGCTTTTTATATTAGTTACGTTTAGCATATTTTGGTATTAACATTATTTGGATGAGTGTTCATAGTGTTGATAAAGAATGGAATAATAATGTTAGGAGAATTAGTATAGTGTTGATAAAGAATAGAATAAGATCATGGTCGATTTGTTTCTGAATTTGAACAAGAAAAATATCCTTAAGATTGTGACACAATAGAGGAAGCTACCAAAGAGTAGCTCAATGATGTCATTATAGTACAATACTTAGATTGCTTATCTAATATTGATGATGATGGAAATATTATTAGGGTAAATTCTGAAGAGCATTTCGAAGCAAAGTTAGAGTGTAAAGAAGAGGAAGTTTTTTAAGAGCATTCAGAAGAAAAGTTAAAATCTAAGAAAGATGAAAATATTCATTTTTCAAGGACACAAGTTGAAGAAAATGATGTTTTGACAGATGATGAAGTAGAGAAAGTTAAACCCTAGGTTTCAGAAGTTCACATTCAAGATTAACCAATTAGGGATTTACAAGAGTGCAGCATTTATTTCTAGATAAGTTTGAATGCAAATGAAGAATTGAAGCGGAGTCAATTTTAATTAGGGATTTACAATATTAATTCAAAATATGCTGAACTAAAAATGTTGCTTTTGCATGAAAAAAACATGCATGTGCTCCTAATGGGTTTAGGATTTCAGATCTAACCATTATCCTTATTCTTGTAGTGTAGGATATGCACTGGACATTACTGGATGCGTTAATTGATGTTCTATTTGTAATTTTCAAATTCCCTGAAAGGAAAGAAAGAAAGAAAAAAGTTTTAGCCATATATATTGTGAAAATGTTAAAAAGTCATTTTGCATATTGTTGAACATTTACTTTCTCTGCTTATACTTTTCAAAATGTGGTACAGTGTCAACAGACTGGTATGCATTTTGATTTGTTGCAGATGCTATCTTGTGAATACATTTTATAACTGCACCCTTGAGAATACTATGGTAGATGCATAGGAACATGATAGTAAAGCCAGCGACTTCATGTTCGTTCAGTAATTGAGTGCTAGATGAGGGAAGGTTGCTGGTGATAGATTTTCATATCCAATATTTCAAATGAAACATAATTAGAGTCTGATGGGTGAATAGGTTCTGAAGACACATAGATGGATGACAATATAAAAACGATAATGTGGAGCTGAATAGTGAAGGGAATGAGTGAGGCTGACTGTAATTGTTGTTTAATAAGAAATTAATTGCATGTAAGGCCTAAGTAGTTGGGATTAAGAATTTGTGTGGTTATGTCAATTTGAAGATGTGTTATGCACTTATGCCATGCAATGGATGGATTTCACAAATTAGGGAATTTATTAATCTATTAGTAGTTGTATTTCCAGCAATTGTTAATGGAAGTTAAGATGGTTAATTTGCTGGTTGGCGTTCGGCATGTTTTGGAATCTTTGTTCTTTAATTTGATCTTTCCTTCCTATCAAATGCTGAAAACTCTTGTCTTTTGGATAGAAAAAGAAAGGGAAAACAGTACAATAGGTTGGAGGATAAGATATCCTCAGACCTGAAAAATCAATAAAAAAAACCATTTCATAGTCAAAGAAAACAATCTTGGGCAGAAGATCTGCCCAATCTCTTTGCACATCTGAAATAGTGATTCCTTAAATAAACCATGTGCTGAACAACAATGAGAAGCCATGTGCACAATTCTGTCCCATAACAGGTTTGAAGGCAAAGAAACACCCTTGAAAATGCAAGCATTCCTTTCCAACCATAGAAACCACAAAATCCCATTAATTGGAGGGTCATGCAATAATTCCTACGTCATTATCTTACTCTTTACATACTTGTTTTTCATTACAATATGTGGATGTATGAAATAATATCATAACTTATCTACTAATAACTTGTCTTACAGTTGGTTATCAGTATGGAAATTTCAGAAAATCAAAGGTGGATGTATAATAGGTTAAATGAGAAGAAGTCAGGAATATTGGATGAGTTTGTGGATGGAGTTGTTGAATTCATTCGTTTTGCTACTAGTCAAAGCAGAAGTGAAACAACCGATTTCATTAGGTGCCCTTGTATAAAATGCAAGTGTCAGTCATACAAGACAGTAGATGATGTTAAAGTTCATTTGTTTAGCAAGGGATTCATTCTAAATTATTATTGGTGGACAGCCCATGGAGAAGTATCACCACAAATGATGTCAATTATTGGTGAAAATTCGTACTATGGTGAAGATGGACAGAGGGAAGAATACAATGTCTATCAGCAAATGATTATGGATGCAGCTAGACCTGAAATTGGTGCTCAATTAGAATTTGGTGAAGCCGTAATTGAAAATGTGGAGGAGAATCCAAATCCAGTCGCTCAGAGATTTTATGACATGTTGGCTTTTTCACAAGCACCATTGTGGGAGGGATGCGAGACTCAGTCGGAGTTGTCAATGTCACTGTGGGCTATGAGTTTGAAGTCAGATTATAATATGTCCCAAGGTTGTTTTAATCGAATGGTTAAGGGTATTGGCAGTGCATTACCAAATGAAAATCGTATGCCGGATAACCTTTATTATGCAAAGAAGAATGTCTCACAGCTTGGGATGGGATGTGTTAAAATTGACTGTTGTCCAAAAGGTTGCATGTTATTTTACAAAAATGATGAGCAGCTGACACATTGCAAATTTTGTGAGGAAGAATGATATAAAACTACTAGACGAAAGGGCAACTCAAAACAGATTCCTAAATCCCGAATGTGGTATTTTCCTATCGTTCCAAGACTCCAAAGGTTGTATTCATCAATGTCTACTGCTGGTCATATGAGATGTCACAATGAGAACCAGAGAGAGGATGGTGTATTGTATCATCCATCTGATGGAGAGGCATGGAAACATTTTGATAGAGTCTATCCAGAATTTTCAAATGATCCTCGCAGTGTGAGATTGGGGCTATGCACTGATGGATTTAATCCACACGGGCAATCTGGTAAAACATATTCATGTTGGCCTATGATTTTAACTCCATATAATCTTCCCCCATGGATGTGTATGAAGAGAGAATTTATGTTTTTGACAATCATAATTTCGGGTCCATCGAATCCGAAGAGTAAGATAGATGTTTATATGGAGCCGCTCATAGATGATTTGAAGATTTTGTGGAATCAAGGCATTGTAACTTATGATGTATCCTTAAAGCAAAATTTTGTGATGAAGGCAGCATTGATGTGGACTATAAATGACTTCCCTGCTTATGGAATGTTATCAGGTTGGTTAACTGCAGGAAAGCTTAGTTGCCCAATTTGTATGAATCAGTCGAAAGCGTTTTATCTTAAGCACAGTCATAAGGTAACATTCTTTGATTGTCACTGTAAGTTTCTTCCACTTAATCATCCTTACAGGAAGAATACAAATTCATTCAAGAAGCGTTGTGAGGAACACTCTCCCATTCCAAAACGGTTTAGTGGTGAAGAGATATGGGATATAGTTAGAAAAATACCTACCATCCAAGAATCTCAAGGAACCCATCTACCCGGGAGTAGTAGGGATCATAATTGGACAAAACAAAGTATACTTTGGAGTTTACCATATTGGAAAACACAACTTCTGCCTCATAATATAGATGTGATGCACACAGAGAGAAATGTGTTTATGAACATATTTAATACAGTAATGGACATAAAAGGTAAGACAAAAGATACATGTCAAGCCAGACTTGATATGGGTGAAATTTGCAGACGTAAGCAACTTGAGATGCAAAAAATTGGCCATGATAAGTACATAAAGCCCAAAGCAAAATATGCTTTGAGTAAATCACAACGGTTAGCAATATGTGAGTGGGTAAAAGATTTGAAGTTGCTAGATGGATATGCATCCAATTTGGCTTGTTGCCCATTTCATTTGACACATTACCGAGGCCTATTTAAAATCCACTTGTTGAGCTTAGCTTATTTTTTAGGGATTTGACCTCTACAATGTTAAAGATAGATCACTTGAGGAGTATGGAGGAAAATATTCCTATTATATTGTGCAAACTTGAACAGATATTTTCTCCAAGCTTCTTTGATTCAATGGAGCATCTCCTATCCATTTACCTTATGAAGCTCGGATTGGAGGTCCAATTCAATATCGATGGATGTACCCTTTTGAAATGTGTGTGTCTATTTGCCTAAGTAATTTACTTTATGTAATTGATATATGATTTACACTACCTAATGACTTTATTGAATATTGTTTAGGTTTTTGCGAACTTTAAAAGAAAAAGTCAAAAATAAAGCTCGGGTGGAAGGGTCTATATGTGAAGCGTATTTAGTAAAGGAAATGTCAACATTTGCTTCTTATTATTATCCCTCGGATGTGTGTTCAAGAAGGACTAGAATGTCACGTAATGATGGAGGTGAAAGTTCTTCCTCTCACACACCTATGTCAATTTTCAACTATTCTGGACATGGCAGTGGGAAATCTCAATCTGTGTTCCTTGATGATCGTGACATGAGAGCTGCCATTTTGTATATTCTTAATAACTGCGAAGAGGTTCAACCTTACTTAGAGTAAGTGCAAATATAAATTTTACACATAAATCATTGTGCACGTGCTGTTATATTTAAAACCAACTTCAAAATTCATTTATATTATATTTTATAGGATGTACGCTGAATTTTTAAAGGAGCTAGTTCCTAATATATCAGAATCTCAAATTGACTCTGAGATTGCTTCCAATTTTCCTATGTGGTTTAAAGAATATGTAAGTATTTTACTTAATTATGAATTTGTTCTTGACTCATGTGTTATATAAGATAACATATTTTTTGAATTAGGTGGAAAACCCAACAAATAATATTCAAGATCATATTTTACAAGGTTTAGCTTGGGGTCCACTTACAAAGGTTGAATCATGGCCAATATATATAATCAATGGATATAGGTTTCATACTCTTAATCATAGCGAAGGCAAGCAAGCTTTAAATTATGGTGTATGTGTATGAGGCACTAATGGACAAATAGAAGATGAGTTCTATGGGATATTGACTGATATTTTTGAAGTAAGTTTCATTGGTTGGCCTATCAAAAGAGTAGTTCTTTTTAAGTGTCAGTGGTTTGACAATACTCTAAATCAAGGTACAAAGGTACATCACCAATATGGACTTGTTGAAGTAAAGCAATCGAGAAGATACAATCGGGCATACGATCCTTTTATACTTGCACAACAAGCTGAACAAGTGTATTATACACCGTATCCAGAGGGTCATAATGGTTGGTTGGGTGGTATTAAAATAAAGGCACGTAGTACAATAAATGCTCCTACTGCTCAACAAACTGAAAGAGATGTTCCATATCAACATGAAGTTCAAGATCTTCCAATGATACAAGTTGACACAGATGTATATGAAGATTCACTTGTAGATGGAGATGGTGATGTAGAGGAAATTGGTGCGGACATGATTAACCAAGTAGAAGTAGATATGTCAAGTGAAGATGTTTATGCTTCTTCAGATAGCGAGGGTGAATTTAGTGATTTAGAATCATCCGTTGACTAGTTTAGGCTAGATTATAATATATTGTAATGACCTTATTACAATAATAAATGGAGTTTTCAGTACTGTTATTTTCATAATTTGTATTAATTATGAATTTTTTTTAAAATTTACAGATGTCTGACACAGCTCGAGGACGTGGTCGAGCCACTAGGGCTCGTGGGAGAGGACGTGGTAGAGTGACTTATTCCACTCCCACTGAAGATGATTCCACCCAATCCACCCCAGTCATTCAAGGATCATCAGCACCATCTTCATCCACACAGCCTTCTCCTGCCACATTAGGTACTTAGGTACCTTTATCCGCTCAGCCTGATGAACCACATGATGGGAGGGTTTTGATTGCTCCGGGAGATGTCCATTTTGAGTATGTCAATTGTGTTTATTAGCATGTTAGTTTGTATAATTAATTTGGGAATTTATACTAACTTATATTTTTTTTAAATAAGATTTGACATTACTAGAGGACCATAAGATATTATTGCTGATGCCATTAGATCTCACTTCACTGGACCTTGGACATGTTGGAGTGAGGTCCCTGAGCGTGAGAAGACTGTATGGTTTGCAAAATTTTGGGTAAGTTTATTTTTTTAAGCATATTTTAACTAACTAGTATGCAAGTGCAATTTATAATTGTTAACTAACTAGTTCTTTTATTTGCAGGAAACATATAGATGGCTTCCTGCTCATGATCATACAGTTAGGAGGATTTTTGACCATAAGGGTCAAAAATGCCTCAAAAACCTTATGAACAAACTCAGAGCGGGAAAGGGAAAAACCAATTGGGTGCATCCATCTGTCAAGGAGCAGTTGAATCAAAAATGGAGGAGTCCCCAGTGGCTAGAGAAGAGTAGCAAAGCCAAGCACAATCGATCAGTGGATGCAGGTGCTTCATCATATACTGGTGGGTAGATCTCTACAGCTGAGCATAGAAAGAGATTGGTATAATTTTATGGCAATTTTATTTAATTTTAATTTTTCGTGTTATTTTGTTTCACATGTATTAACATTTTAATAATGAATTTGTCGCAAAAAGATGACCTGCATAGAGAGCCTACTGCTTTCGAGATTATGGAGCGGACCAAGAAGTTAAAGGATGGACAGTGGTCTCGTCAGAAGGCTGAACGTATTACTGTATGTACATAATTTTTAATATGTAAGGTTAAATATATATCTTTTTATGTTCAACTTGTCATTTATACCATTAATTTTAAATGTGTAGACTGAGTATCACCGGCGTCGGGTTCAGCCCACAGAGAGTGTGGGAGAGAGTTCATTAGCATCTGATAATGCTCTCTACCTAGACGTTGTCGGAGGTCCGGGACGTAAGGGCAACGTCTTTGAGATGGGCGAGATAGGCCCTATGTTGCTCACTTCAACACGTCCTGCATCATCTTCGCAGGCATCTGATAGTGCAGAGTTGGTCCAGTTAAGGGCCAAGGTTGCTGCCCTTTCTATGGAGCTCATGGGAAAGGATGCTGTTATTAGTGAAATCACCGATCGCCTCCACGAAACTGAGAGGGCGACACGGTTTTTATTTCAGCACCTTGGAGTTCTGACTCTTTCAAGTGCCACTTCAGTGCCAGATCACCAGCCTTCTGATCCTTCAGTTCATAACCAACAGTGTGACCCATCACATGAGACCCAGCCAGCTCCTCCTGAACATCAGAATAATGTGGATGTTGCTAATGATCCGTCTTCAAATAAACTTTACTTGTATATATTTAATTTGAACAATGTCTAATCAATTTGTTTAAGTTATTTTATAACATTTTTTGATTATTAATTGAATTCTTGCATTTATAGCATTGGAAATGATTTGTTGGATTGTTGACTCTGCTCTGAATTGGTGATTCTGTTCTGAATTGTTTTTGAAATTGAAATTAGGGAAATACAAAAAACAAATGAATTAATTCAAGATTTTCACTTAAATTTGCGACCGAATTTTCAAATTTGCGACCGAATATTTCAGTGACAAAATTTGCAACTGGATAATCGGTCACAATATATGCGTGTTTAAGGAAAAATGACAAAGAGATTTATTTGTAATAGAGACCGATTTGCGACCGATAAATGCAGAGACAAAATTTGCGACTGCATAATCAATCGCAATATATGCGTGTTTCAGAAAAAAAAAGTTAAATGAATATATTTGAAATTGCGACCGATTTGGCGCCTCATATTCGGTCGCAAAATGTGGCCACGCTCGTCTATCAGTCGCCAAAAGAGTTGCGACCAGCATTCCTGCAACCCCAGTTAATCGGTCTCAATTCGGTCGCCAAATTGTTTACGACCGATAATAGATTTTTTGAGACCGATTATTTCGGTCGCGATATAACGTTTTTTTTTTTGTAGTGTAGATCCATGATTAATTATAGTTATTTATGTCATTAACTTTATGTGACTAAACTTAATGTCACTTGACATTTTTGTAATTTAGAATACTATGACTATTACTTAATTAACTACTCAAATTTCAACTTAAATATGATATCAAAATTGTTGACTAAAGTTTATGTCAATAATCAATTGTTGATACTACGTCTAATGAAGGATGAGATTCTAGTGTTAATGAGAAAGTTAGATGCAGAGATGAGGACAAGAGGTTATGTTCCTGATACTACGTTTGTTTTACACAATATGGAGCAACAAGAAAAAGAAAGACACCCCACAAACATTTTCTTCAAATTAGGCTTCGTTGGCAGTGCATTATTAGCTTTCCACACTAACATTTTAACCTTAGGAGTAACTTTTAAATTCCAATTTGTTTTCCAAATATCGAGTTCCAAATGAGCAGAGGAAGACCCAATATTTGGCCAGAAACTTAACCCAATATGAATGATATAGCTAAAGCAACACTCAAAATAATCAACATCGACACTAACCTATCAAAGCAATCAAGTGTGAATTGCCTTATCCAACCAAAAAGCCACTCTCAGAATCAGATTCCCATAAAAGCAAGACCACCCTTACCAAAACAGGAACTTTACTTTCAACTCAGAAGTCTACTCAATGACTATTAAACCAGTAGACCCGAATGCCAAAATTGCTTTTCCACCACAGAACAAACTAAAAAATGGAGAATTTGAATCAAACCGAGACTAACGAGAGCTCAAACAAGTAGCAAAAGAGCATAACTTTCTTGAGAATAAATGAAACTTCAAGGCTAAAATTCTGAGATCCTTGAGATTTGAGAATGCTAGATTTGATTTCTATAAGTTTTAGACAATTCCCACAAATTCCATGTGAGCTTATCTTCCCTGTGGTTATCTTCAAATTCAAAATTTCATATTGACATGGCAAAAGTGTAAGTCTAAGTGTGTATTAACTGTGAGCTACTTTATCAAATTTTATCAATTTAGTTAATAGCATTAATAGAGAAAAAAACTTTAGGATAAAATTACAACTTTTAAAACTCCATATTAGAAAGAAACCACAGACAAAGAAAAAAAGGTTTCAAACAATCTGTTCGTTCAAGTCTACACTCTTGACATTCATCTGTGATGTTGTTTCTTCTAAATTCCATATTAGAAGTAGATTACTTAACAATCTTGACAGAAAGAAAGAACCACAATTGTAAAATTGAAACTCACAAAGGGGACTTAGAATGTCTTATGTAAACACTTCCTATTCTAATTGACATTCTAGTTATGCTCAACTAAAGAATAAATACCCAGCTAATTTAACATTCTCCTTTCCCCAACTATTCCAACTGTTTCCCACTTAATGCTAAAGACTATTCCAACTGTTTCTTGTCTACTACTACTAGAGCAAAGGCATAATTGTACAAGATGAGGTCTATCATTACAATTAATGAACTCAGTAGCCAGTATAAATGATATAATCAAAGTCACACTCATAATAATCAACATCGACCAAGTGGTCATAGCAATCATACACAACCGAGCATCATTCACAACAAAGCATCTCTAAATCCCCAAAAATGCTTCATACACTAGCACACAAACAATGTTGTTTTCAAAGTATCAAACCACATTTGGACATAAACATTGCGAAGCTTTAAGTTAATTTTACATAATCAAACAAGCCAACCTGTGGTGAAGGTAGACACGCCACTGAAGCAAACACACGCAATGGAGGATTGACAAAGATGAGCCCATTGCAGAGTAATTCGTAGGAAGGGTTTGTTGACGATGAAAGCTTTCTCGTCTGAAGGTGCTTCGATGGTGAACCTTAGTTGGCAGCTATCTATTGGGCGAATCCATGTCTCTCGTTCCAGGGGCTTCACTGTGAGCCACCACTATTGACTTCCGCCGTGGTGACTTCGGTGATGGCAATTGGAAAAGGGCAAATAGGTGGTACTTTTTAAAGAGAAAATTTTTGGGGGAAGGATTCTCGTTCGCCAGGTGATGATTTCTAGTGAGGAAAATTTGAGGGGAAGGTTTCGATTGTAGGAAAAGAAATTTTTGGGGCCTTATGCGCGGGGTTCAAATGCCTCCAGATGCCTCTACTGTGCATATCGTGGGTTCAACGTGTAGATGCCTCCATAAGCTTCTGTTGTGCCTGTGAATGGGTTCAACGTTTAGATGTGTGGGTTCAGTGTATTTTTCATTCCCTCTATCATTTGCTCATTTTCTTTTATCATTTGTTTTATAAAATTTTTCATTTTCTTTTATCATTTCCTTTAAAGTAAATGAATATGTTTTGATTTTTCAAAGGTAAATACATGTATTATTTTAATTTTAAATATTTACTTTATCAATTTAGTATTTTATTAAGAATTAAATTATTTAAAAAAATATTTTTAAATTTATTTTATTATTAAATAGTTTACTTATTTTTTTATTTTATAATTAAAAATTTATATACTAAAAATATAATTTAATATTTTTTATACTGAAAAAATACATCCTGAAACATTTGAGCACCACTTGAGCTAGCCTCAATAACAAATAAAGACAATTAAATGATTTCTCTACTTGAAAGTCGCCACTAAAAGTGATTTTCAGTGATGACTTTTCTGGTCGCCACAGAAAAGTTGTCACCGAATCTCCTATTTCTTGTAGTGTAACTACTTAAATGTCAACTTAAATATGATATCAAAATTATTGACTGAAGTTTATGTCAATAATTAATTCTTTATATTTAAGAAAATCAAATATATGCATATAAAATTAAGTATGCATAAAATTATAAATAAATCTAAATGACTAACTAAAATGTAAAACAAAAAATAAGTTTGCATATAAAATCCCACATAACATAAACAATTACTATAAAATTATAGTATTATCATTCTTGAATATGTTGATAGTTGAATTGGTGACGAGGTGCCCCACATTTTAAAGTGACGTGGGTTCAAATCCTACCAAATGGATGTGATTTTTATACATTTTTTATATCCCATATATTTGCTCAAAACAATAGTATTTTTCTCACAAATGGTGCAATTCCGTAATGAACAAAAAAAATCAATTGCATTAATAATGAGAAAAATCATATAGAGCACTATAAGAAACATGAACATCATTATTTTATATGATGTAGACAATGAAATCTTAAATTTAAATTTCTATGAAATCAAAAACTAGACTAGAAGCTGGCTTTAATACCAAATGGAAGTTATAAATTTTAAAACTAAAATGTGGAAGTCTAAAGAACACACTTCTAACCATAGTAATTAAATTTTTCAAAAATACAATCACCAGATATAAGTCAGAATAAAGATAATTTGTCTTGTCTATTCGAAATTTTGATTCGTGTACTTGATGGAGAATCACACGTTTTCTTGTAGACTAGAGACCCTTATATTAAAAAAAATACTTTTTGAGTGTTTCTATTGTACCATTTTTTCCATTAAAGAAGAGGTATTTATAATTGATAAATAGATTCTTCTTCCCATAAAAAAAATGTATTTATAATTGATAAATGGTTGTTATAATCATCATGTATCTTTTCATATAAGGACTCATTTTTACATAGAAATATCTTTTTCACACAAGAACACATTTTCACATAGGGATATATTTTCATATAGACACATTTTTTTATATATATAGAGACACCTTTTTACATAGGGTTATATTTTTATATAAAGAGATAACTACCATATAAAAATGAGTTACATACATTTTTTAATATAATTAACAAAATATTCACAACTAATGGACTCGGACAAAGGAAGCAAATCAGACTAATCAACCAGATTTCTTCACATAGAAGGAGAAAAAAGAGATGAAGACACCTATGAAAGATAAACGAAAAATAAAGTTGCAAAGAGATACACATGTGAGAAAAAGACCCAACTTTCTTGTGCTGGCAACTTAGATATTAGTTTGACAAGAAAGCTCTGATCTTTCGCCGCTCCGTGACCTTCCTCATATAGGATTCTATTTATGCTTAAAACAGAGGTAAATAAAGTTTTCAAATTCTTCAGTTCTGGTGAATTACCACCAGAACCAGAGTAATCGTTTATGTTATTGTGAAGAGGGTTTCTACCACATGCAATCAAACCTTTCAGTTTCGGCTTCAGGGAATATGAGAATGGTCTGAGGAGAGCCTTGTATGGAGAATCACAGAATAGAGAAACACGTTTTTCTGAGTCACCTTCAAGTCACCATGTCCCCTATGGAGTTCTTCACGGGATTAATACTCCTGCAACAAGCTTAATGTACTGCTATGGTTTTTCTTTCATTTAAAAAATTTGCTGGTTTTCAGTTCCAATCCTTGTATATCTGACATGGATATTGATTATTTTTCTGTTTCGTTATAGAAATCAAGGATCTGATTTTTATTTTGGGGAGCTGGAAGAGGCAATAGTTCTGAAAGGAGTTGAGATTAGCAATGATGCAGGGAGAGCACGTACGGTTCCCTCCCTTTCTTTTTATCCCTTTTCTGACGTTAGATAAGCATAACCAACTTTGAAATTGTCTAAAGAATGCCCAGAGACGGGAGTGCCATTTCCGAGACCACAACGATTCTGAGACAATAGAAATGGATGGTGTGGGGTTACAATCTTAGAAGCCTGTCTTCCCCTGCATGATTCACTGACTCCTTAACTGCTGAAAAGGGGGATTAGGTTCCTCCATCTTTTGAGACTATTGAATATTCTGCTTGTTTTCATTATCATACATGCAGTCGACACTGGAATATGAATATTGGCCGTGGTCGATACTGTGGAGGGCTTTGGGTTCATAAAGTTCTTAATCAGAAATGGGTATTTTGTATTTTGTATTTTGTATTTTGTATTTTGTATTTTGATAACTAAAAAACACAGTTAAATAACAACAATTTAATGAAAAGTTAAAAATAGAATAAGTTGCATTATATGTTTTAATTTCAAAAAAAAAAAATTGTGCATATTTTAAAAATAGAAAAAAAATCATGTAATAAAAAAATGTACTTTATTTTTTAATTTAATTATTTTAACTTAAAAAGGTCGACTCAATTGATAAATATAATATATCTTTTTATTAACTTAAATTTAATTTTTTATAGAATATTTTGATAATAAAATTTTAAATATATTAGACCAACTTGTCTTTAAGATTCCTTATGTAATAAAATTAAATCCAATCAAATTTTGTGAATAAAAAGAGCAGTGGTGATTCCTTGCTCTTCCTTTTTGATTGTTAAGATTAATTTATGGATATTTACAATATTTCATATTAAAAAAAATCAACTTTATATCATGGGAATTAGGATTCTATCGTAAGGGAGTCACGTAACTATGTTAAACGAGAAAATTTTACTTCTTTAATTTTATTAAAAAAACATCAACAATGGAAAGAGCGCCATAGCAACATAATTAATGTTCACCGTTTCACTTAAATTTTTGTTTTTATTTCCTTCTTTTTCTGCAAGAATTTTTGTTCTTTTCTTTCTTCTTTCTAGTTTTCTAATACGAAAGATATCATCTCTAATTCTTACTTGAGATACAGCTCGAATCAAAGAAAGACTGAGTTGTTTATACTACTTTAAATAAAGAAATCCCTAAGAAAAAAAAAAGAAAAACAAATAAGTGAAATGATGAACATAAATTTTGTTATTTTAGCACTCTCTCTATATTTGATGTATTTTGAATGATAATAAATGTTTTAGATTTTCTCACTTGACCCGGTCATATAACTAATAACTCCTTACATAAGAGTTTCCTGACACAGTTAAAAAATTTCATTTGATCTGGTCATATAATCCTCTAACATAAGAGAATCTTAACCTAATATAGCCATTACACGATGTCTTGTATGCACCATTGAACTCTTTCTACTATGATCACACCCTTCTTATTAGTCTACTAGGCCTTGGAAAACAACCCACTATTCCATATGAATTGTGTGATTGATGATATTGATAAATAAATATTTAATTTTTTTGGGTAAAGTATAAGTAGTTTGATAGCAATTTATGAATTTTTGAAAGTAAATTTTATTAATTTTTCAACAATGAATTCTAGGAACAATATTACATTGCTTGGTTTGTTAATTTTTAGTTTCTCTTTTGTTTTTGTCCAAAATTTATGCTTAAAGATATTTTTTAGAAAAATTTGATTTTCAAAAATAAATGAAACAAGTCAATTATGCATGAACAATTTTTAAGCATATTGTCGACTCAATTAGTAAAATAAAGCTATATCAACAAAATCAAATCGAGTTTTATTGGTAATCTTTTATTGATAGACATCTATTAATTACAGTTATTTTATAATTGAAATAATTTGTCTTTCTTAAAATTTTCTATTAAAAAAATATTTAAGCATGTCAAATATAGATTTTAATTAAAAAAATGTTCAAAATGTAGAGTAATTAAAATTGGTTGATCTTTTTTATAAGTATGTTAAAATGTAAATCTTACTAAAAAAAAAGGAGAAGCTTAATTGGACTTGCCAACCTGACCAAGCTCAATTTGATCCATAAAGTTAGCGGGTCAGTTTGGGCTAACCCATTTTGTAAGTACCTATTATAAAGAGTGATGAAGTTAGATAAGTTAATTAATTAAAAAAATTAACTTGTAAAAAATAAATTAATTAAAAAATTACTAAAAATGAAAATGATTGATAAAATTATTAAAATTGCAAATTATCTTATTAATTGATATGATATACCTATCAAATTATTTTGACCAACTAATTTTTTTTAATTTAACTGCTTTTTTAATAAAATATAATGAAAACTTTCCACTCATAAACTGACCCAACTCAACCTTCATTAATCTATCACTTTGGTGGGCTGGACGGCGTTGAACCTTCTTTATTAGTGGACTCTAAATTTGCAAACTCAACCCATCATTTTGGTGCATCGGGTTGAGTCAACTGGATAATTTTTTTATTAATATAATTATATTTTATTTTGGTGGAAACATAAAAGGGTAAGGTATGAGAATTATGAAATGTGATACAGCGAATGAATAGGACAAGCACGTTATTTTCAGGGCAAACCAGAATGAGAATGCAGTAACGGATACAGAAAGGTAGTGGAAATTTCCATGGCTAAACCAGAACGATCGAGGATGCAATAATGGACATCGAAAGTTAGCCAGTTAGGGGAAAGTTGTTTGAGGCGGTGGGTGGGACTGCATTGTCCGCTGTGTTGGGGTCCCATTTTGGACATTGTCACCTAACTAATACGCTGGCTTCAATAATTACGAATTTATATTTTAAATAGTAAATAAATTTAAATTTAATAATTAAGAGTTATTTATAATTTCAAACATTTAGGTTTATAAAAAAATATTTGAAAAAAAAATTGTCCCAATACTTTAAATAAAATTAACCATATATTTAAAAAATATAGAATATTTGTGATATGACAAAAAAATTAATTAACCCATTTTTTTATTTTTATTTTTCACTCTTTTCTCTACTTTTTTTCTATATATATATATATATATATATATATATATATATATATATATATATATATCATTTTTATATAACCTTTTACACCATATGGAAATTAATATAATTTATAAATTTAGAATAAATTATCATAATTTATTATTTTCAACTTATGCAATGCTTTTTATTTATTTATTTATTTACAAAAAAAATAAACTTCTCAAGTTTGAGAGTCAGTCATTCTTTGACTTTTTGTGAAAGTGAAAAATCCATCATATGATCCATGAAAATTATGACAATTGTAGATTATTAATTGTACTACTAGTTGATTTCATTTCTCTTCGTTCATTTTAAATTTAATAATTAAGAGGTCTTTATAATTTCAAATATTTAAGCTTATAAAAAAATTATTTGTAAAAAAATTGTCTCAATATTTTAAATAAAATTAATTATATATTCAAAAAATGTAAAATATTTGTGATATGAAAAAAAAAATTAATCCATTTTTTCCACTCTTTTTTCTAACAATTTTTTTTTTCTCTTTATCACTTCTAAAGCTATCGTTCGTTTTATATTTTTCGTTGTTATATAACTGTTTACAACAATAGCCTGGAGGGAACCTATGTATGGAAATTAATATAATTTACAAATTTAAAGATAAATTGTCATAATTTATTATTTTCAAATTATGCAACGCTTTTTATTTATTTATTTAATTTACAAGAAAAATAAATTTATCAAATTTGAGAGTCACTCATTCTTTGATTTTCATGTGAAAGTGATTGAAAGTGACAAATCCATCATATTTGAGAGTCGCTCATTTTTTGACTTTCATGTGACAGTGATTGAAAGTGAAAAATCGACCATATGATCCACGAAAATGATGATAATTGTAGATTATTAATTGAACTGCTAGTTGATTTCATTTCTCATCGTTCGTTTTCATCTGCCACCCCCCCCCCCCCCGGGGGACCCAAACTAAAATAAATAGTCAATTCAAGGCGTATGAATTTTTGAATATCCAGACCTATTTATTTAAAGAAATTTTAAAATAGTAAATTTTTTTTGACTTATTTACATAAAATTCTTCATATAAAATCAAAAGGAAAACAAAGTGTCTCAAAAGTTTTTTTAATATAATTTAAAAAAAAATTTCACATAACTTTAAATCATTAAATACTATTCTAACATTATCTTTATAAGGCCTTTTTGGATATGTCTTAAAATGTTTATGCAAATATGTTTTTAACAGTCAACTTCTTGGTCGACGATGCAATGAGTGTTGCCGATCAAAGTGCTCTGATTTGTTTTTAAAAAAATGAAAGTTGGAGTTAGAGAATAAGGATATCATGGTAAAATTATAAATATAATAAATATTATTTAATAATATATACACTCACATACATACAAAGACACGCATTATTTACCCTAAAAAAGATAAAATTTTCCAGTCTTTGTTAGATATGAGTATTTTTGTCATCTCTAATCCAATGCCCAAGCCTGACTGCACTCTACAATTTTTCTTTATATTGTCTGGCTTTTTTATAAAAGAAATATTTGCACAATCTAGCCACATCATTATTGTAACATCTCGTAATTTTTAGATATTTTTCTTATAAATTCTTTAACTTACATATATGCTTAGAAATGTTCTAATATTAATAAAATAGGTAAAGAAAAAAAACATAAGAGGAAATATTAGAAATAACATACTAAAGAGATGCAAAATTCTTAAATAAGGAAGATAAATTTTTAAAAACAAGTAAATGTCATAAAATTTCAAGAACATTAAATTAGGGTAATTTTTCCTAATTTAAGAACTAGAGTTACTAAATTTAAAATCTTTACCTATACATTGACACTACAACAAAACCGCGGCATTACGGCGGTTTTTTAGTAGGTTTAACGACGGTTCCGACCGTCGTTAAACCCATTAACGACGGTTTGTAAACCGTGGTGGAACTCTAGGTCTAACGACAGTTTTATCAACCGTGGGAATAACCGTCGCTATGTCTGGTTTAACGACGGTTGTTATAACCGTCGTTAAACCAGACATAGCGACGGTTCTAAACCGCCGTTAATAACTATTTTTAATTAATAAAATTAAATATAACGACGGTTTTTGACAAAAACCGTCGTTATATAACGACGGTTTTTACCAAAAAACCGTCGTAATTTCCTTTTTTAAAAAAATTATAACGACGGTTTTGAGCTAAAACCGTCGTTATTTCTATTTATTTTTTAATTTTTTATTATTAAAATTAATTAAAATTTTTATAACAATTTTATTTATAATTTAAAATATAATATTTTATATTATTCATAAAACTACTAATGCTGTTTTGATTATTAAATTTTTATGTAAAATAAAAATTAATTTATATTTTTAATATTTTCTAAATTAATTTTTATATATTTTATTATATAATAATTAAACGTTTGAATTATTAACTAAATACTAAAGATGCATAAATTATTGAATTATAATGAATCTTCATATACAAAAAAATTTATATACAGAAAATTAATAGTAACAAAAGTGACGAAATTACATATACAAATATAATAACTAAATCAAGTTTCTGGACCCTACGGATGTTGATCACGCTGATGTCCACTACCACGATCGCTGGGGTCCTGAAAAATCAATTTTGTTTGTTAAAATTTTGAATGTTATTAAAATAAACAAAATTATACCAACAATTTTTATGTATTAAAATGTTACCCTGGGTGCGGGACTATGAAGTCCTGAAATTTCAGGTGGCAGCTGACCCTGAAATTTTTGTAACAGGAACGTCATAGCAGCCTCCATCTGTGCTTGGCGTGCTGCGAGCTCAGCATCTCGTCGCTGGAGGTCAGCGTCTCGCTCCTGCATAGCTGTCTTCAGGCGCTGCTGCTCGACGTCCCGCTCCTGCATAGCTGTCTTCAGGCGCTCCACCTCACTCTGTAAGTCGTGGTATGACGGCCCAGACTGTGAGCTCGACCCAGACGAACTACGGCCGAAGACTTGAGTTGGGCAAACACCCAACCCAAATCCTCGAACGCGGCCGGAGTGCTCCTTAGTGCCAAGAGCTCTCGCAAGTGAATCGGCCGTCGAGAGCTCTTGGGACGAGCTGTCCTCCTGCTGGATCGAAGCAATTTTCTCCTAACATTCAATAACAGGAAATTAATAATATTAAACATTATTAAAAATTAAATAATTATCCACTTAAGGTTGATAAGATTTTATTACTCACCGCAACAGCCCGAGCTTCGTCGTTGATGTACGATCCGTCAGCTCTTTTATGAGCTGCCGTCCATACATCACCACGAGTCACTGGACCCTGAAGCTCAATCTCCTGAATATTAAAATGATTAATCAATCAATTTATGATTATAGTCTTATAAACATTTTAAAAAACAAAATATTTATATCAGATTTAAACTTACCATCTCCGCCTTTTTGCGTGCAAGGCTCTTCGATCCAGTAGTGTGTAGCATTGTCAGCTGTCTTCTGTTCCGTTTATTCTTCGCAGCCACATCCTAATTAATCACATAGGAAAAATAATTAGTGACAATATTTAAAAGTTAAATTTTAAAAATATATATATTAACAACTTACCCTAGACTTCGCGTCTAGGCGATAGTCTACGAAAGTAGCCCACTGATCAGGTGGGATGCCTGTCGGGACTTCACTCCGCAACTGATCTCTGGTCTTCGTACCATCGTACGCTAGGCGAAATATATTGTATCGTGCTGCTCTCCATTTCGCTCCTAGCGACTGCATGATCAGTTTCTTGTGTTGATCCGTCACAATAAAATGTGTCTGCAAACGAAATTAAAAAACTAGTTACACATAAATAATATATAAATTACGAATATCTATAATTAATTGCAAAAGATATATGTTTTCATACCTGAATATTATTTACGAAGACATTCGTCTTCGACTGCTGAGGAATGCTCCTCCAATCCCTGTAAGAGATCAGGAATAACCGAAAGTTATCCCCGATGGTGCCGAGGAAGACACCGAGCAAACCGCCACTGTCTCCGATAGGCTGGTGGTTGTCGTTGAACTGGACAACCACCTTTGACTGCTCAGGCAGGGCCCATACGTCGTGGACAGTCAACTGTCTGGACGTCGTGTGCCCGGTCCCGTCTATCAAAATAATTAGTGACAATTATATATTTATATTACTAAGACAAAATTATTAAGCGCATAAAGTGTACATGATTACAATACTCACCGACTACATCAACTGTCCAACTCCTCCTGCGTCTGCGCTCCTGCTCACCGGGCTGATGCTCCGCCTCTACACCGCCAAAGATCGTCTCAAAATCGAACGAATAATCGTCATCCGGTGCCTGAGCGTCGGGTGGGGGGAGTGTGCAGGGGACGGCCTGCGAATCCAGTGGCTGGGAGTCGCTAAGAGGGACTGATGATGCGGCAGCCTCCGACTCCATAATGGGCTCTCCGCCCTCACTGATCGCCCCACGGGGCGTGGGAGTCTGAGAACTGGACGCCCCTGCCATGTCTGATCTAGCCTTCTTCATCGTCACTGCTACTGGCAAAATGAATGTAATAAAACAATTATAAAATAAATTTTGCCTAATAAAAGTGATGGAAATAAATAAAATAGTATAGTAATTATAAGTAGTCTAAAATATATATAAATAGGCGGCAACAACAAAACTAATACCGTAACAAGCATAAATTAACTTCTTCTTCTGGAAACAATCTTTCTAAATTTTGCGTGTGTAACGGATCGCTCTCGTATATAAGATTTTCATCTTCATCACCCATCTCGTATAAGTCACGGGGTTTTAAATGCATCACTATACTCCAGTTCTTGTCCAACTCATCTTGTACATAGTATACTTGATGAGCCTCAGATGCCTGGATGTATGGTTCGTCATCATCATTTTCACCAGTGTGAATCAACCGAGAAAAATCAACCGATGTCACCCCGAAGTCATCAATTGCAATTCCTCTCGTTGTAGTTGTGTTGGCCCACATACACTTAAATAATACGACTGTAAAATGGCCATGGTAGTTTAACTCGACAATGTCCAACAGTTTTCCATAATACGGGACGCCACCAAATTGCATATTCGTATCACTAGTACTTGCATAACTCCTCGTCCCGAAAGTACCGTAAACTCCACTATTTTGAGATGTCATCCCTTGGTCTCGCTCTAAAGTTCGAAATTTGAATCCATTGACATTGTAAGCACTGTATCGACGTGCTCTATCTAGTGGACCAAGTGCGAGATATTTTAAATCAGCACACTGCGATCCATCAGCATCATTTGCGATCTGGAAAACGAATACAGGATGAGTTGTACTCATATTTGACATATGAATTAAATGTGACCATGTTGAAATACTTACACGACGCGAAAACCAAGAGGCAAATTCTCTGTGGACTTTTTTGTCTATCTCGGTAGATGATCGCGTCCGACTTCTTAAACTATGCCGTACATAGTCTCTAAATTCCCTGTTGAGAAAACATTGTCTAAACACTTAATGCTACACAGGAAGAAAAATTGTATAATCATGTAGCTAAGTGTGAGTTAACTTACTGTAAGTAAGGATCAACTTCTTTGCAGTTTGTTAAGACATGCCGATGAGCCTGCAATTTTTCCCGGGGAGAAATGGTGAAATAATCAAATCCACCAACTGGTCTTCCTATTGGTGGGAACAAACTCCTGTCAGACGTCTCAACATCGGGTCGATCATCCACACGAGGAGGACGATTGAAGACAGTGTCAACACCATCTATGTATCTGGAACAGAATAACAAAACTTCTCCTGCAATATACGACTCTGCTATTGAGCCTTCTGGCCTTGCTCTATTCCGCACGAAAGATTTAAGTTTACCCAAGTATCTAGAGAACATAGATTAAATGAATAAAATTGGATTAACAATAATGCAAGAAATTGGACAGACTGTGTTTTTAATGTTTTACCTTTCGACGGGATACATCCAACGATATTGGACTGGTCCTCCTAACTTCGCTTCCATGACCAAATGTACAGTCAAGTGCACCATGACTGTAAAGAAAGACGGCGGAAATAACATTTCAAGATGGCACAGCGTCATAATGATTCGATTTTGAAGTTGATCAAGTTCATTAACATTCAAAAATCTGGAGCACAGTTGCCGGAAGAATGAACAAAACTCGATCAGAACTGCAGATACCGGCTTCGGCAGTGTCTTTCTTATGGCTAATGGTAACACTTGTTCCATAAGGATATGACAGTCGTGACTTTTTAGTCCTCCGATCTTACGTTGTCTTACATCAATACATCTGGAGATATTACTGCAATAACCGTCAGGCACAGATACATTCTTAAGTGTTTTCAGAAATACTTCCTTGCCTGCATTTGTCAACGTGAACAAAGCAGGTGGATATTTACCGCCATCATCAGGCCACAGCTCATGCCTCACACCAAACTCCTTTAAGTCTTTCCGCGCGTTTACGTGATCCTTTGAACGGCCGGAATCATTAAGTAAAGTGTAAATGATGTTATCGCAGACATTTTTCTCAATATGCATTACGTCAAGATTATGACGCAACATATTATTTATCCAATACGGAAGTTTGAAAAATATACTTTTCTTACGCCATTGTTGAGTTCCAGCATCAACCGAACCCTGACTTCGAGAACGCCGTTGTTGAGTCCCAACATCAGTTTCCACATTTTTTCCAAAGACAACTTCAATATCATTGACTTGTCGGAAAATGTCTACACCACTCAGTTGCGGAGGAGGGTTTCTTCTTTCCTCTTTTCCGTCAAACCTATTGCGGGCCAGCCTGAATTTGTGACCCGGAGATAAGAAGCGGCGATGTCCCGTAAAACACCACTTCCGACTGTGAGGGAGACGGACTGGAGTAGAGTCAAAGTTACAGTACGGACAGGCTAATCCAGTATGAGTATTCCAGCCTGATAAACATCCAAGGCCAGGAAAATCACTGATTGTCCACAAAAGAGCTGCATGCATATTGAACATTTCTTTACCAAATGCATCGTACGTCTTAACACCTTCAACCCACAACTCCTTCAGCTCTTCAATTAGTGGCTGTAAAAACACATCTATATCATTCCCCGGTGCTTTTTTCCCTGGAATTATCATTGACAACATGAATGAACTCTGTTTCATAGACATCCAAGGAGGAAGATTGTACGGAATCAGCAGAACTGGCCATATACTGTAACTTGTAGATAGGTTTCCAAATGGATTGAAACCATCTGTTGCAAGGCCCAAACGAACATTTCTCGGATCTGATGCAAATTGAAGATTCAGAAGATCAAATCTCTTCCATGCCTCAGAATCCTTTGGATGCCTCATGATGCCGTCAGAAATTTTGGCTTCAGAATGCCATCTCATAAATTCAGCAGTTTTAGAAGACATGAACAACCTCTGCAATCTTGGCTTAACTGGAAAGTATCTAAGAATTTTATTAGGCACCTTTTTTCGCTTCTCCCCCTTTTGTTTCGATTTCCACCTTGGTGCTGAGCACTTACAACAAGTTTCTCTACTTTCATGCTCACCCCAGTATAACATACAATCATTCTGACATGCGTGAATTTTTTTGTAGTTCAACCCCAACTTATTAATGATTTTTTTAGCCTCGTAAAATGAAGGCGGAATCTTGGCATCTGGGAATACATCGACAAGCAACTCAAGTACCATCGACATTGCTTTGTCGCTTAGGCCGCACAAACACTTGATGTGATACAACTTCACCAAGAAAGACAGTTTTGAATACTTTTCACACCCTTCATAGAGCGGTTGTTCACCATCTTTCAGTAACTCATAAAAATATTTGACACTATCATCCATCCTTTCTGCTGACTGCGGATCTGGCATATCCACAGAAGCGATGCTCTCATTTTCGGGGTGAATCCCGAATGCATCACGGACTATGTTCTGGACATGGTCATCTCGAACTATGGGTTCTGAGACCTCAATTGGCATTATAGCATGTCCTACAGCAGGTTCTTCTGTAATCATTTCTCCGTGCAAACTCCAAAAAGTGTATCCCTCCGGAAATGGTTTGACGATCAAATGTTGGCGCACGACCTCAATGAGTTGCCATTTTTTGAATCTACACTTTGGGCATGGGCATATTATTCTACCTTCGACCCCAGAGTTAGCATTTGCGAATTCCAAAAATCCGTCTAAACCATTTAGGTACTCTATTGAATGTCGAGGTTTATTGATCCAAGATTTATCCATTTCTGAAATAATTATAAATTTAGATATCAATTAACTTAAATAACTCTTAATCTGAACTAAAAGAAAACATGACTATTTTACATGAGAAGGGATTTGCAATTGATTGTGCATAAAACACAACACATTTTGAAGAGGTGTAAAATGTTTTACATGTAAAACATTTTTGACAAATTTTATGATAATAGACATTTAATGAAGCACTAAATAAAAAATCTTCGTTATTGTCATTAATTAAAAGGATGAGTTTCATGATCAAATCTCTACGAATCTGAATTTTTTGGAAAAGACAGCTACTAGCAGGAAAAAAATTGAATTATGATTTTACATCTGCCGTTACAATTTTTATTATAGTATTTACATGGTAAAATTTCTAACGAACTCTTAAAGGGAATTGAAATTTCCAATTCCCTATCTGAAAAAGTAAAATCAGTGGCCCACACAAGGGCCATATATTGAAGAATAATTCTACTCAATTACATTTAAGATATTGTTTGTTCCTTAATAGAGAATCTAGTGTAAATAATTAAAATAATGAGTTTCATGATCGAATTTCTACGAATGTAAATTTTTTGCAAAGGAAAAACCACTAGCAGCAAAAAATTAAAATATTATTTTACAGCTGCCGCAAAAATTTCAATTATAGTATTTACATGGTAAACATTCTAACTAATTCAGATAAGGAATTGAAATTTCAATTCCCTATTTAAAAAATTAAAATCTGTGGCCCATATAAGGGCCATATATTCAAGAATAATTCTACTCAATTACATATAAAATCTTGTTAGTTCTTTAATAGAGAATCTAGTGTAACAACAAAGTGCATTCAAAATTATTACACTACTAGCATACATATTAAAATTATGTTATTATAAATTTATTTCCATTTTTTAAAAATTATGTGTTTTTTTAAATGAGTTTTATTTTTTTAAAACTAATTCATAATACTAATTTTGTCTATTTATTAACATTTATTATTTTATCTCATCACCTGAATAAATATTTTAATATTTTATTAACAACTGTAATATAATTTGACTATTATTAATTTATGAATATTAATTAAATACGTTTATCAATATAATAACTACTTTCAATTTATGTTATTATTAATTCATTAAAAATTATTACACTACTAGCATACATATTAAAATTATGTTATTGTAAATTTGTTTTCATGTTTTAAAAATTATGTGTATTTTTAAATGAGTTTTATTTTTTTAAAACTAATTCCTAATACTAATTTTGTCTATTTATTAATATTTATTATTTTATCTCATCACCTAAATAAATATTTTACTATTTTATTAACAACTGTAATATAATTTGACTATTTTTAATTGATGTATATTATTTAAATACGTTTATCAATATAATAACTACTTTCAATTTATTTACATTAATTTTAATAATATTTGAAAAACAGTAAATAACTTGTATTTAAAACAAAATTTACTATCATTTTATACTAAATTAATAATATTATATATATTTCTTAAATTTTTATTAAAATATACGTATATTATAATATTAAACATCATAAATATCACAAAAATAACACAAAATTTAAAATTGATTCATACAATAATGTACATCACAATGACAAATATATTTATAACAAAAGTAGTAAGTAAATAAAATATCTAATATTATCTCAATCTAACATATAATAATTTGAAATAAATTCATTCAAAATCTAATTAATTAAATTACATACATTCAAAATGATTCTAAATAAATAACGCACAAAAATCAAAATTAAAGTGTCGTCCCAACGTCACAATATCTTTACAAAATAAAATAAAAAAAATATAAGAAAATATTTTGAACATACAATATAAAAAGAAATTAATCAAATACAATTAAAAAATTAAATGACATACCTTGAGAGTAAATAAAACACGCCGGAGATAACACTACAGTCAAAAAACTTCACCAGCACAATAAATAAATTCAGAGACTATATTATAGAAAAATAATCTATCAAGAAACTGTTGTAAGAAAAATAAAGGAGACCATCCAATTTATAGACGAACGCGCGGTTTAACGACGGTTATTAACCGTCGTTAAATCGACCAAAAACCGTCGCTAAATGGGTTTAGCGACGGTTTCCAAAAAAAACCGTCGTAACGTGTAACTTTAACGACGGTTTTTACTAGAACCGTCGTTAAACTACACGAACATCGAGTAACGGTCTGAATTCCGAACGTTATAATTTCACGACGGTTTTAATGAAACCGTCGTGATTTAACGACGGTTATAGTAACAACCGTCGTAAAATAACGACGGTTTTATGTTTAACCGTCGTTAAATAACGACGGTTTTACAATAACCGTCGTAATGTCCGCCAAATATTTCCCTTCGCCCCAGATGACCACGGTTGGATCTTACCCGTCCGTATTTCACGACGGTTTTTTTTAAAACCGTCGTTAGGTGTCGAACTTTAACGACGGTTCATAAACCGTCGTTAAACTTGGCTTTAGAGACGGTTTTTTATGACCGTCGTTAAACACCCGTCGCCATTCCCCGCTTTTCTTGTAGTGTGAGTTTTTACCTATGGACACTTCATATAAAGTTTTTTCACTTCACATAAGTTTCTAGTAAGCCCATTGGATAACCTAAGTAAGAAATAAAACATAGATTTGGATTATGATATAGTAATTGGACCAATAGTCCAAAAATTATGAAAATGTGACTAAGCCCTCCAAGAAAGGTAGAATTTTATCCAAAGCAAAAAAAATAGGTAGGAATAAGCCCAAATCTAAGAGGAAAAATAAAATAAAATAAATTAGGTGATGATATAATAATGTAATAATAATAAAGATTAGGTTACACGGCATTAAGACAAAAATTTAGCAAGTGGTACGATTCTACATTCATCATTTTGGCAAGTGGCATGATAATACAAGGTTTTAGGACAAAAACATCTATATCCTACACTCATAATTTTAGCAAGTGGTATGATAATACATGGCATTAGGACAAAACATTCCTATCCCACACAAATAATATCAACCAAATAATGGAGATTTAAGGGCTAGAAATTTGTCACCTAAAAAGGCAAACCTATCATACTTGTTTAAGACAAAAGAAAATGGAAATGAATCCCTAAATTAAAGGGACCTTGTCCCTTATCTTAAGAACATATTATCATAATTTTCAAAATAAAAATCTCCATTTCCTATGCATATCTTGACTAAGGAAGAGGAAGACAAGAACATAAGTTGTTTGTTTTTCAAAAATTCAACAAAGTGTATTCTAATTGTGATAAGGTAGACCCATGATCATGAAAGGTAAATTATTTGGTGGTCTATATAAGAAAACTCACCCTTACAACATTATAATTTCGTCCAAGTGAGGGAGAAGAAAAATAGAAGTAAGGTAGAGTGAGGAAAAGAGAGGAAGAAATGAAGAAAGAGAAAGGAGAAGTCTAGGAGACTAAGTGCTCCAGGTAAGTTTAACAATATTTCTTTTTGAAGAAAATTTTTGAAACTTATAATATTTATATGAGATTTTGATCTTATAACTTTTATGATTGGTCATGATGTTGCTATATCATGTTACATATTGATCTTGCATGTGATGTATGTTTGAATACTTAGGTTGGTGTAGATAGTTCTGCATAGGTGTATGGCTATGGGTGACAGAATTTTAGGCTTCGATGTTTTAATTTCTGAGAACAATTTATAAGGAATTAAAATAAATGGTTAACATAAGAATTATAGCTATGTGTGTCATGGATTTTTAGCCACTTGAATCATTCAATTTGGAGTCCATATGTGGTAGATATGGTCCGATTAGTAAGCAAATGTCAGAAAATGGTTCATCAGGGAAGAATATGTTAGGACAGCTTCTGTATTTTAATTTCTGGGAATTATCTGTATGGAATTAAAATAAATGGTTAACATAAGAATTATAACTATGTGTGTCATGGATTTTTAACCACTGGAATCATTCAATTTTGAGTCCATATGAGGAAGATATGAGCTTATTAGTTGTCAAAGTTCAGAAAATGGTTCATCTGGGAAGAATATGTTAAGACAGCTTCTGTATTTTAATTTCTGAGAATTATCTGTATGGTATTAAAATAAATGGTTAACATAAGAATTATAGATATGTGTGTCACGGATTTTTAGCCATTGGAATCACTCAAGTTGGAGTCCATATGAGGTAGATATGGTCTGATTAGTAGGTAGAGGTCAGAACCTATCTGAGAAGAAATAACCTATACATTTAGGGAGTAATATCACCTTGATTTCTTAATATTTCGCTACAATGTTCAACATAATAGTTTTAGATAATTATTTTATCTTGAAATTGACACCAAGATCACCTACATCAGAGTTAAATTGAGGGAGTTATGCTCTGATTAGTAAGAGAATGTTAGATAGGATAAAAACCTGCATCAAGAAAATAAAGAAATAAAATTAGTATTTAAAAAAGAAGATGAATCTTAATAAATGACTAGTATAGCCATTGTCATTGCCATTGTATGAACTTCTTACCATCTTAAGTGTGAAATTTTGACATGAAAATATTTTATAGAGTGATATTTGAAATGATTATGTTCATGACATGATTACCAATGATTTTTGATAATAATTATATTTTGATGAACATACTTGTTATTGAAAGCATATTTTTTACTATCATTGTGAAAAGAAAAGAAATGAGCACGATCACATGGCAATCCGTGTGGTGCACCAGTAGGGGACGCCCTACCAACGGTTATGATCATGTTAATGAGAAAAGAAAGAGAACGTAGGCCATGTCGGACGGAGCGAGAAAATCCCGTACCGGAGAATAGAGGATACTCACCCTGACCGGGGTAGCTTGAAATGAGAATAAGTTGATGGCCATCATATGATATTTTGAAAATAGTTAATCCTGTCATACATATCATTACAGTATGATTCTTATGTGCATAGATATAATGCATTCATGTTACCAAAGATATTTTCTGTAGTTTATACAGCTGAACATGACGTGATGAGCTATATTGATGATGATTTATTATTGAACTTACTGAGATTTAATTCTTACTATATTTTCATATCATGTTCAGAAAATTAGTTATACAGCTTTTTCTATGGCTCTGGCTTTTAGTGCACATTGGATTGAGTTACTTTATGTTGGGCAGATCTCAGAATCAAATAAGATGTTTGTGGTCTAGTTGGCTCAGATTCCGGTGAAGGTGCAACCACCCGCACCTGTATCTCCAGAATTGGTCAACCAAAATAAACAAGATGTAAATATCTATGTGTTTGATATGTTATATGTATGCTTTGATTAATGACGTATATGTGAACTCAATATTGTATAATAATAATAATAATAAAAGGTTGTTACAATTATTACCTACCTTACTTCTTTATTTACTGCAAAATTTGAAAAGTGGCAAAAATTCAACTTTAAATTACTCAATTATAAAATTAGTATCATATTAAAAATTATGTGGACATAAAAACTAAAACTGATTGTCAAATACAATGATTTCATGTCCCCAATAATAGTGTCCTAAACTAAATAATTATCATAAATTCAGCACGCCTTTTCTAATTTTGTTTGGTGAATTTCTACCAAACTTCATTTTGTTTTCCTTTTCTGGTTGTTCAAAATTTTTCGAGAATAGAGCGACTTCAATTGGAATAATTATACCCATTTTTTTCAGCCTTTATGATGGCTAGATTATAATATGGGTCCTTTTATTATAAAACTAATTTTCATTAAAACTATTAAAACTTAAAACAATGCCTTAAATTAATAAATTCAAATGATTTTTAATAAAATTCACTTATAATATATATATATGCACACACATACACGTGGTTATTATTCATTCATTTAATTTGTTTGTTTTGTATAATCATATTTTCTTAAAAATTTATATATTATCTATTGCTATTACCATTATTGAAAATAAAATGTTGAGCCGTGATAAAACCTACGGATCGATGACGCCATCTTGCACAGTCTCTATAACCCCAAGTGAAAAAAGCAGGTGGAGTTGGTGATTTCTGTCGTCTACTGACACTGACCCTCCCAGGAAATATATTCTTATCGCTCAGTTTGGTGAAATTCCCACGCCCGTGGCACGCCACCCTTCCTGGTTTTCATAGCCCCAAATTCGTCTTTTCCTTCTTTTCTTGTTAATTTCTTATCCGGCTTGTGTCTTGGGGAGCTTCATTTCCTTATATTCGGTGACAGACTCTTATGTTGTCTTTGGGGAAATGAATTTCTTTTTTTAACATTTATTAATATAATAAATACAAAAAATTTATAATTTGTAAGTTTTATATGACTTAAATAATATTTTTTTATATTTTGTACTCAATTTTTTGATATATTGATTTGTGAGTATATTTTTGATACATAAAAATTTTAAATTTTCAAATACTTGAAAATTTATTTTTAATATATTTGAATATAATAAATACAAAAAATTTAAAATTTATATATTATATATGATTTAAATAATATAAAAATGAATTTTATTATATATAAACTTTTAGACACATTACAAATTAGGACTTAATTATCAAACGTAACCTTGAGATAAAGAGTGGGGAGTTAGGAGTTAATTTGGAGTTGAGGTAAGAGGTTTTTCTATTCACATTGAAGAAATAAAAGTATTTAAATATAATAAATTCGTTTTATATTTAAATATTATTTTGTATAGTCATTGTATTTTGTTTTTATTTTTAAAAACTCATAGTTGGACGTCAACCGTGTATGAGGCTAAGTCAACTTAGCGAAGCATGATTTGCACTAATTGGCATGCCCTACCCTTTGTAAAGTAGAAAATACCAATCAACTCCTACGACTGGCAACCTCCCTTTATATATTGCCACACCAAATCTTGAACGAGCCCAGGAAAAGTCTCTTCACCCAAGAAATTACTACCACACCACCAAAACTCCACCTTCCTTCTCCTCTCCCAGCAAAACCCACCCTCCACTTTCCCACCCTTTCCAGCAACCAAACAAGAAATGGAAACCACACATGAATTCATTTTCCGTTCAAAGCTCCCGGACACTTACATCCCAACCCTCCTCCCACTGCACGCTTACTGCTTCGAGAACTTGTCCCAATTCAAAGACCGTCCCTGCCTGATCAACGGCACCACCGGCGAGACCTTCACTTATACCGATGTCGAACTTACCTCCCGCAGAGTTGCCTCCGGTCTTAACCGCCTCGGCATCGAACAAGGCGACGTCATCATGCTCCTCCTCCAAAACTGTCCCCAATTCGTCTTCGCCTTCATGGGAGCCTCGTACCGTGGCGCAACTGTCACAACAGCCAACCCATTTTATACCCCATCGGAGATCGCAAAACAAGCATCGGCATCGAAAACCAAGCTCATCATCACACAAGCATCCTTCGCCCACAAGGTTGTCTTAGATTTTTATAAATAGAAACGTAGATACTAACGTATATTTTAAATTGTAAATAAATACAAAATATTTTATCCGGATATTAGTATTCAATCTCATTAAAATTTAATTTTTTGAATTTATAATCAATGATTTTCTTCAGGTCAAGGATTTCGCGAGAGACAATGATGTTAAAGTGATGTGTATTGACGACGACACACTACCGGCGGAGGGTAATTTCCGACGATTCTTGGAGTTGACGGAGGGGGATGAGGGTGAGATCCCTGCCGTGAAGATCTCCCCAGACGACGTCGTAGCGTTGCCTTATTCGTCTGGCACCACTGGGATTCCAAAGGGGGTTATGTTAACCCACATGGGTCTAGTTACCAGCGTGGCACAACAAGTGGATGGAGAAAACCCTAACCTGTATTTTCACAGTGAGGATGTGATTGCGTGCGTGCTGCCTCTGTTTCACATCTACTCGCTGAACTCTGTTTTGCTTTGTGGCCTTCGAGCCGGTGCTGCCATTTTGATCATCAAGAAGTTTGAGATAGTTAGGTTGCTGGAGTTGGTACAGAAACACAGGGTGACCGTTGCACCGTTTGTGCCACCCATCTTCTTGGACATCGCCAAGACTCCGAACCTTCACCAATACGATCTGGCTTCCATTAGGATGGTGATTTCTGGTGCGGCACCCATGGGAAGGGAACTTGAGGATGCTGTGAGGGCTAAGCTTCCTAACGCCACACTCGGACAGGTAATTCCTTTCTCCATTCATTTATCATGCATGATTATTATTTGATTCTTTCACTTAGGGTATGTTTGGGAGTCGACATGGAAAGAGAAGGAAAGGGGAGGGGATAGAAGAAAAGGAAATGAATGATTAAATGAAGATTTCTCATTTTTAAGAGTAATAATCACATCAGTTCAGGACCTTACTTTTCTTTTTCTTCTTATCTGTTCTCCACAATCCAAACATACCTTCAGTGAGAAATTTTTGTAACAAAAAAAAAATCCCTTAGTGAATAGTTTTAAAATAAGTTTTATAGCTATACCCAAAACTTTTTAAAAAAAATTATAGAAATATTATTTTCTATAATTTTATAATTCAATTAGAATAAGCAACCAGTATAAATAAGGAACTAGATATTGGCCAAGAAAAGGAGCTAGATAATTGCGTTGTTTACTTACTATATTTTGGTTCATTGAATTAATTAATATTCCGTAGAACCATATATATGATCTTTCTCCTTTAATTCCTTTCTTCTTTAATTCCAGTAAGAATAAACTACCATTCACTACAAAAAAGCGGGGAATGGCAACAGAAATTTAACGACGGTTACAAAAAACCGTCTCTAAAGGCAACTTTAATGATAGTTTCCTAACCGTCGTTAAAGTTTGGTAATTAACGATGATTTATAGAAAACTGTCGTTAAATACAGACGGTTAGGATTCAACCGTAATGATATACGTCGATTTGAACATGAAAAAAAAATTTATAGACATTACGACGGTTTTTTATAAAACCGTCGTGAAATAACGACGGTTTTATATAAAACCGTCGTTAAGTGGGGTTTAACGACGGTTTTTCTGATAACCGTCGTTAAACTACGACGGTTTTATATAAAATCGTCGTTAAATGACGACGGTTTCTAGAAAATCGTCGTTAAATTCCAACGTTCGAAATTCTAACTGTTGCTCGATATTCGTGTGGTTTAATGACAAATTTCTTGATAATCGTCGTTAAATCCATTTAGCGACGGTTTTTTTTTTTGTTAACGACGGTTTACAACCGTCGTTAAACCACGCGTACGCCTATAAATTCAGCAGCCCTCCTCATTTGTATTACAAACGTTTTTCAGTCTGGACCTAACTCAAGTTTTGGGTCGTGGATATAAATAAAATTTAAACATTATTAGTATTATGGATAGTACAACATATTATATTTTAAATTATAAATAAAATTGATATAAAAAATTAAATTAATTTTATTAATAAAAAATTTTAAAAAAAATTATAAGTAACGACAGTTTTTAAACCATCGTTACTTTTAACGGCAGTTAAAAACCGTCGTTAAACCAGTCATAGCGACGATTATTCCCACGGTTGTTGAAACCGTCGTTATGTCTGGAGTTCCACGACGGTTTTAAAATCATCGTTAATGGGCATACCGACGGTCAAAACCATCGTTAATGGGCATAACGACGGTCAAAACCGTCGTTATGCCCACTTAAAAACCGCCGTAATGCCGCGATTTTATTGTAGTGATTTGCATGTTTGAAATATCCATATTTCATCACCTAAGTTCTTAAAAATAATTATCATTATTTAATTTAATTTTTTTAAATTCATCAGTATAATTTAATTATAAAATTTTGTCAACTATTACTTTACTTTAATCCACAAAAATATTTTTAAAATTTTTAAAATTAAATATAGTAATTATCTTTTAAAAATTAAATTAATGAGACATCTAACTTTTTGGCTTCCACCAAATTGTAGTTCTATTTTAGATTTCGTTTGGTTGGTATATGAATGTAAATTGAGAATGAAATGAAATAAAATATTTTTATTAAAATTATATTTAGCACGACATAAAAAAAAATATAATTTTTATTATTTTTTTTATATTTAATATGTCTTAAATAATGTAGGAATGAAATAGAAAACTGACAAAAAAAAATATTATTGAAGAATAAAATTATTAAAATAATTATTTTGACTTAAAAAAATATTTATAAATATTATTAATAAAAAATAAAATAGATAATTAGTAATATAAAAATTTTATTAAAAATATTTTAAACATTATTTATTTTATTTTATTTATCAATAATAAAATAAAATAAAATAAAAATAAAAATAATATTTTAAAATGACACTTTAGTCTTTTTCAATCACATTCTATTTCATTCTTTCTTTTTCTATCATTTTTAAGAGATAATCACATTTCCTTCATGTAAGGTAATCTTCTTTTTATGATTTTTCTATTTCACCAACTAAATACAATACTTGATAAAATGAAAATTTAAATGTTCATTCTCTCACCTCATTTTTACTAAACAAACGGAGTGTTACAGTTTAAAGTAATGGGTTATATATATATATATATATCCAATCAATATTTATGTAAGTTATTATATATATATATATATATATATATATATATATATATATATATATATATATATATATATATATATATATAATAACTTACATAAATATTGATTGGACATATTGAAATTCTTTTAAAAAAAATTAAAAAATTTTACAGAATAATTTAAAACAAAAGGAAAAACAATATATAAATATTTTAGAAGATTCTTTTGTTAAAAATAAATACTTTAGAAGATCCACGTTCATGATTGGACCATGATTCTGAATGAAAGTGACAAAAAGAGGGACTGAATTTGTATACTACAGGGATATGGGATGACGGAGGCTGGGCCGGTGCTTTCAATGTGTTTGGCGTTTGCGAAGGAGCCTTTCGAGGTCAAATCAGGTGCGTGCGGGACCGTTGTAAGAAACGCCGAGATGAAGATCGTTGACCCTGACACAGGCGTATCACTTGCTAGGAATCAAGCCGGTGAGATTTGCATTAGAGGCAACCAGATTATGAAAGGTAAAATTATCCTTCACTTAACACACTGTTATTCTACTTCAATTAATTAGCAACTTATTAAAAAATTAACAGAAATTATATTTTTATACTCTACTTTTATCCCTCATTACAATTTTTTTAATATATTAATTTTTACAATTTACTCTTTAATTTATCTACTATATTATACTTTATTCCTTATATAAAATTAAATATTAGTTTTAATTATAATTATATAAAATGATTAAAATATTATTTTATTTATTTGATATTCTATTTTTTACTCTTTTTATAAAAAATATTTTAATAATTTCATATAACCATAGTTAAACTTAATTTAAATAGAAAACATAAAGTATATTAGAGTATATAAATTAGAGATAAATTGTAACTAAATGCAAAGGTCAAGTGTATTTTCCTTTAAAAAATATATAATAAATATGCATATAAGGCTCACGTTATTAATATGATTTTTATATATTTATAATATATAATAATAATAATAAAGTTATTATTATTATTATTATTATTATTATTATATATTTGGTGTAGTTTCATATAAATGATAATGCAAAAAAAAAAAAAAATTAAAGCGTGCAGATCGGAGGTAATTATATAAATTTAATAGCACAAAGTAATTGTTTTTATTGTGACAATAATAATTATGAGATTAATTAATATCATTAATTAGTGGGCTTAAAACTATGAATATCATTAGTGCAAATAAGTTACAGATAGAGAAATGGCGGCGACCAAGTTTTGTCCAAAGAAGTTATATTATAGATTAACAAGATTCCTATATATTGACTTGTGGATCAGGAAATTGAGTAAATTAAATATATAAACTAAAAAAGACAAATCAGGAGAGATTAATTAGTTTCAATCGAAGCACAAATACCAACACATTGTTTGTCTGAGTTACCAAGGAGTTGTGACCCTTTAAACATTGGTCTTGGTTTCAAATTCAGACATCAATATGTATAAAAAAAACACTGTTGGGAGGGTAATTCATACATATCGCAAGAGGATGTACAAGTTAATGAGTAGATAAATGACGCAAACCATTTAATAACGATAGTGAATATCAGGAAAGTCTTACATCAATTAATAAAAAAAAATGTTGGATGTTATATTTATGAATTTATAATTTTGATCTAATTTTTAAAGTAAAATTAAGTTAAAAAATAGACAAATAATATAAACTGTACAACAATGAAAATAATTATCAAATAAATATTAATAAAGTTTCACATCAATTAATAATAGAGGTCTTGAATGATATAAATTATATAATAATAAAAATAAATATCGATAAATTCCATATCGATAGACTGTGAACACATTGAATTATAATAGTTGTGAACATTATAAAAAAATATATTTTAATGTCATTTTTATGCCATGTTTGTTGTGCAGGTTATTTAAACGACCCAGAGGCAACAAGGAGAACTATAGACACAGAACGATGGCTACACACGGGTGATATTGGGTACGTGGACGATGATGATGAGGTCTTCATCATAGATAGACTAAAGGAGCTAATCAAATACAAAGGCTTCCAAGTGGCCCCCGCCGAACTCGAGGCTATGCTCATTGCTCATCCTGACGTCTCTGAAGCCGCTGTTGTACCGTACGCTGCTTCTCCTTATTTTCAAATCCAACATAGCCCAATGGCCCTACATTCTTCACTATTTTTTTAAATTATTATTAGTAATTATACTTTTCAAATTCACACTAAATTATTATGAATAAATAAATAATAGAATAAATTATACTTATTTTTTTAATATTTGAAAAAATTACACTCATATTTTTTAAAGTTTAAATTGAAATAAAATGTTTTTTTGTTGAAGTTTATAAGATCTATATTCATACTCTCTTAAGTTTTTTAAAAATACACTAATTATCTTTCTTATTTTAATTTTTTATAAGTATTAATTATTTTTTTAATTATTTTTATTGCATTAAATTAGAGTATTTATGATTAATTATAATTTTTTTTAGAAGAAATAAATATATCAAATATAAGTTTAATTGACAATTTTATAATAGGAGATAAAGTTTTTGTATAAATTAAAACTAAAAATAGTATAAACATAATTTTTAAAAGGCTGATGAGAGATAAATGTAATTGACTTTAAATAATAATGACATTTTGAATGGTTTCAGGATGAAAGATGAAGCTACAGGAGAGGTTCCGGTAGCATTTGTTTTAAGATCAAACGGTTCTAAGATTTCAGAAGATGAAATCAAACAGTACATCTCAAAACAGGTAACCATATTTTTGGGTGTCTTCAGTTTCAATAAATGGAATTTCAAGTGTTCAAAAAACTT
Organism: Gleditsia sinensis; assembly: GCA_037074535.1. Lineage (NCBI taxonomy): Eukaryota > Viridiplantae > Streptophyta > Magnoliopsida > Fabales > Fabaceae > Gleditsia > Gleditsia sinensis. Next base: position 12,500,833 of record CM073464.1, on the reverse strand, counting down.
AATTAAGTGTTATATTCTCCATTCCTCCCCCCCTCCTATGTCAATTATCCTTGACTGAGTTTAAAAAGAGATACTTAACTAAGAAAATAAGTATATAAACATGTTTAGAATGAAATGTCTATAATAAAAAAACCGTGCACCATTTTATTCAAGTAGAAATATCCAATGAAATTATATCTAAGTGAGTCTGGGGGAATACCACCCTAAGACATATCACCGCACAAATTTTTCTCTTCTTGAACAAGAGTGTGAGCCACTTTGTTAGAGTACCCCTACCATACAAAGAAAATGAAAAGCTACTAAATGAGCCACAGGCAGCCAAAAGCTCTTGAACCACCGGCCCTCTATAGGACTAATATTTTTTAGCTAAGACTGCTAACATAAAAAACACTTGGGCATCTCCCTCTATCCGGACAAGCTTAAAGCAAAAAAGGCCCCATGCAAGGTTGCCAATTTCTTTATAACATCCCCCCTTTGCACTCCCTGAAACTGTTGTCATAGAAGTCTGGAGAATCACAAAGCACACAATCACTATAGAAAGATTGACTTTCAATAGTGACAATAAGTTATCACTAAAGAGGCACCTCAAGATTTCAATGACGACTAAAAAATATTGTCACCAAAAGTCATTTTAGACGATTTTTGTCTCCATTAAAGACATAATCTATTGTCACAATAGTATTTAAGCCGTCACTCAATAATGACTTTGAGTTGTCGACTGAAGGCCTTCCCATCGACTTTTCTAATTTATTAGGATGACAAATTTGACCTTTTTGTGACAAAGTTTGGTGAAAGCTTATACAAATTGCCACCGAATGGTATACTTCAAACTATTAAAGAAAATCATATTTCTTGTAATGTAACTTACCACACACATCTAGACCCCGTTGCAAAGAGTGCCCCATCTACGTTGAGCATAAGCAAAGGAACTTCAAGTTTCTTCCAGACTAGACTATCTTCACATCAGAATCCGATCTGTCGTAGGTCTATTATTAGTAGATAATGCATGCCAAGGCTTTGTGGTTAACCGTCATATATCATACAAATCCACAACTAAGGTTTCTTCTATCCCTTATCCAATAGGCTGCAATGGAAAAGAGACAAAACTTCTTAGGAGACCAATTAACTGAAGCACCACAACCCACTCCAAAAAATCACAATCTACTGTTGCAGCAAGGTCATAAGCCAACGGCGTCAAAGACCAGAGGGTTTTGAAGCACAATGAAGAAGAACATGTTCAACATTCTCCTCCACATTAATACACAAAAAGAACCATCCAGAAACATCCATACCATGATGTTGTAGAGCTTGAACTGTTGGGAGAATAACCCTGCAAGCACGCCATATAAACATTTTGTATTTGTTTGGCATTTGAATACTCCACATCTTCTTCCATGTTTGTTTAAATCCAGCTAGATGAAGGACACTCACGCTACCTGTAGCATTATCCCCACTACCTTTATCTGTTGAATTAACGTCTCTTTGACCTCTATATGTAGACCTAATCGAGAAAAGACAATTTGAAGTGAGGTGCCATGCTCATTCATCCTTTTACTGAATATAGAAACCACCTCTTTTTGAGGAAAAAAAAATCTGGAAATAAGTTCTTTGTTTCACACTAGGCTGTGAATTAGGCATAATCAGTTCTTTTACTAAGGCATTGACATTAAGAGAACTATATATAGGTCAAGAAACTCCAAAGCCATCGCCCTCATAGGGAATCCAGAGATCACATCGAATCCTGGTAGAAGAACCATCGCCTATTCTTCGAAAGTATCTCTATCAGCAAGAATAGTCAGCAACGTCATAGAAGGGCAGCAACCCAACTGAGCCTCCAAAATAGAATAGTCCTTAAAATATTTTGCTTTAAGGATGGCTTGGACTGGATAGCGCTTAAGAGAGCATGAGGGTATTTGGATAGTTTTCCACCCTTGTTTGGCCAATCGACGAATTCGTAACTTAACAATAACAAGTTTAAATTCAAACTTTGTCATTTGTTTGCTGGTAATAAGTTATCTGTTAGTCTCTTATAAGTATTTGCTGAGTCTGGTGGCCTACCGGCTCTAAACTGAAATGCTCTTCCTTCAACCTAAGTTTCTTATTACAAAACAAAAAACCCTCGACTCTCTGAATCCCATTCCATCCAAGCTCTTCGCCACACATAACCTCTCCCATCTAAGCAAGTGATTCTTTAAATTATCCCAAGAACTCTCCTACCAAATTTTATCCATCATACTATACAGAGAATCACGTAAATTTAGTGGAAGTAAAAAATAACGTATGGAGTAGGTAAGCCAAAGATTACCTTGTAATTAATGGATCTAACTATATTTCATATATAGACTTCAAACTAACTTCAGCAATTAATTGGGGAGGTAGAATGGAAGATACAAAAACTAGGTATAGACAGTTTAAATTGTGGCCGAACATTTAGGTAAAGCCGTGTTAGGTTTCCTAGATTTTCTGTTCATTAATCATAGAACAACACAAAGGTGAGTTTCTTCTAGTTCCAATTAAAAAATCCAATAAAAGTCAACAACATTAATTGCATTATATGTAAGCATCAACCTTAGATACCGACTATTTGGTGGTTACATGTATAATATTAACCATTTCTTGATGGGTCATAATCATTGCAAAGCACGTGCATCAACATTTTTTTAAATTAAAAATAGCAACTACTTTAAAAAATTAATATGTAATTATTATCTTTTGAAATTTCATGCTATGAAAAAGTTACAACTGGTGAAATATTAATGAAAATTTTAAGATGAACGTCATAATTCAAGTATATTACTTTTACAGTAGAAAAATTAAAAACAGCATTTTCTATTGATTTTTGTTAGTGAAATTTGGCTATTTTTGACAGGTTGTGTTTTACAAGAGAATCCATAAGGTTTTCTTCGTGGACTCGATTCCCAAGGCACCCAGTGGTAAGATTTTGCGGAAAGATCTAAGAGCAAGGCTCACGGCCGCAAGCCCGTAGCAATATGGAGGCCCAATTCAATTGGCCCAGAATCAGGAAAAAACAAGCATACGTATGATTATCGTCTCACTTCTAGCCTCATTCTAATTAGTCCAATCATATATGGGCCTTTGTTTGGATATATTTCGCTTTTGTTTGTGTTATTTGAAGCATGATGCAGTAGAACAAGTTTAGATTATATCGAAGCTTGACGAGAACAAAACTCGTCCATGTTGTTGCAATTTGTCTCCCTATAAATTAACATATAATTTAGAATGAATTTTTTTTTCCTTCTAGTTCTTTCCTCCTATGCACAGTTATAGTTTCTCATTTCCTACTATATGCAATTATTTCTCTGATCGATATTTTCTGTTACTGATTTTAGTGTTCGATGTAATTTTTATAAATAAACAATGATATTTCACTTATTAAAAAAAAATTATTTGCACGTCATGGTTTAAATTTATAAACACATGACCAGCATGAGAGTAACAATTAACTCACATCGTAAGCCTAATCTATGAAACACGTCGTCAAATTCAAAATTTGTGTTATTTAAAACATTAGAAATGTCACAAATTTTTAAAAAACTTTTCTTTTAAAAACTTTTTTTTTATAAAACATCAAATTTTGAAAACATGGCCATTCTTTTCTTGACATAATCCAATATCTGAAACATATATGCTAACAAAACTTGCATTCAATTTAATCAAAAACATTATTCTTGTTTATATACAAAATTGTTTGTCAAAAAACTACATAATTATAACACATTGTGGTAATATAGAGCTAATTTTAGAATACAAGTATATAAAATAACAAGAAATTAAGTCCATAAGAACAAATTGGGCTTACCCAAGATATCTTACCGTTGCGATGCACGACCTCAGTTTTATCCTTATTTGAAAACATATAAAAAAAGGGTGAGTTTTGTGACTTAACGAGTAGATATCATATACTATAGAGGATCAGAACAATTCATAAAACAAATTTTTATAAAAGGACATCTTTAAATCAAAGCATAGTATTCAAATATGCATACGGTTCTATAACAAAACCTGCTAAACAAAAATGCCTAATATATTGTCAAGTCTATTAAGTACGTGATTCCGAAAGTCAAATGATGTTAAAAAGAATTTAGCTATACATACCATTCATCCGCACCAAATCTCAACACTTTTTTGATAGAAAAAGATATTTAGATGCATGTTATTATCAAACATAGTTATCGAAAAATAGTTTTCTTAAAACACCGATTTAATGGAGAACACTTCTTATATAGTTGATATCCTTGAAAACATATATCTTTCAAGTTATACTTTTATTTGAAGTCCGAGTTAATTTGTATCGAAAAAAAAAACTGTGATCCTATTACTTGAATTTGGTTAAATAAAAGAACAACAAATGAAAGATTAAAAGTCTTTAACAAATCAAACTCCAAAAATAAAGAGAAAATTCAAAGTATAACCATTTTAATACCTCTTTGTGAATCTCATAAAAAGGAGAAAAGAAAAAACAAATACTATCCTTTTCAAACACTATTTTGTCTTTAGAAAAAAAGAAAGGTAACAAAAAACATAAACCAAATAGTTTTATTTTACTCAAATTATGGTTTGAGGAAGAAGTTGTGTTTAAGCTATAAACTTCAAAAATAATTTAGACAAAACGTAATTGTGATTAGTTAGAAAATCTTAGAATAATGATTACAAACAAAGTGTTTTCTCTGGTAAAAATAAAACTCAAAATTTAAAGAAGCGCTTCCACTAAAAAGAAAGTTAAGTTTTTGTAATGATAAACATATAATTTTATAAGAAACTCAATAGAAATCTATGATAGAAAAATCATAACAAATCTTTATTAATAAAGTAAGAAATAAGCTAATTAAGATAAAAACATAGAAGAATAATATTATGATAGTTAAAAATAAATTATTTCAATAATTTCATAGTAAGACAAGTCCAATTAAAGTCTATCAAGGTAGCTTAACACAAATTAAATAAAAACACGTTTTTGCTGAAAATATTGAGTCTTATAAATAAATATTTGAACAACTCTTTGTCAAATAGAATATGAAATCCATAGAAATAGATAAATTCAGAACCACTAATTTATTAGACCAGCACACATATCTCTAAAATTTACTTTCATCATAACCTGTATATTCGCTTCAACAGTTACAAAGCCAAAAGAATTGATCACTAATCCATATATTCAACATTTATCAAATTTAGAAAAAACCTATGACCCTTGATCATACATAGAACATTCCTTAGGCCAACTTTAAGGCATCTACTTTGCATCAAAACTAATACTCTAAGCATCTCGTGTCCCAAGTCCATTAGCAAGACATTAAACTACTATGACGAAGGGCTATAATTTTTGTGTTGGACATTTTAAATTTTTTTGCCAAATTCACTATGGAAAGAGGCAAAAATGTAAGTGTGTTGGCGTTAAAGCAGGTGTTACCAAACTTGTGGGCATGCGCACATATATATATGGGCACAGATACAAGGGAGGTGCACGCCGGCTACACCAGCCCCCTCTGCGATATCTTTAATCCACCATATTTTGAGTTTAATTTTGTTTATGAAATTAGTTTTTCTAAATCAGTTTTCAGGGAGGAATTTATTAAGAAACATTGTTTGTTAGTAGCAATAGATGCTGGTCTTGGTACGCATTGTAACTCTAATTAATAGAAGTGTTGTTAGTCATGGTTGATGGTTAACACATGAGAATTGATTAATATGAGATGGAGTGGCCGTAGTGCCTTCTATTATATATGAGAAATATGAGTGCGATACTGAACAAATGGTGATTTACCCACGGACTTTGTGTCCGTATGACCTTGGTGATTTACCCCTATAGAATATGTGTCTAACTAAAATTGAGATTTATCTTCACGAATTGTGTGTTCGTATGGCCCTAGTGATTTCCCTTGATGGACTGTGTCCTATTGATTTGGTTTTGATTAGGAGTTCTCCCAAAAGTTATGATTTTAAAAGTTAAATGGTTTATCTATTAGTTTACAAATTATGTTTTAACTGTGAGTTATTTTAATGTTTTTCCATACTTTCATAAGTTTAAATCTTTTGTTAAGGCTTTGAGTATATGTTTTGGTTATTGTTTTTCTGGTATCAATGATAGTAGTTCAATTTCTTGCTTATGGCCTTGGGACACGAGATGCTTGGAGAATTAGTTTTGATGCAAAGTAGATGCCTTAAAGTTGGCTTGAGAAATGTTTTATGTATGATTAGAGGTAATATATTTTTTCTAAATTTGATAAATGCTTAATATATAGGTTAGTGATAAATTGTTTTGGCTTTGTAGTTATGGACACGAGGATGTAGGTTATGATGGAAGTAAAGTTAAGAGATGCGTGTTCTGGTCTAATAAATTAGTGGTTCAGAATTTATCTATTTATTTGAATTTTATACAATGTTGGGCAAAGAGCTGTTCAAATATTTATTTATATGATTCAATCTTTCCAGCAAAAATGTGTTTCTGAATAAAATTCTCCTCGAAAAATGATTTAGAAAAAGTGATTTCATAAAGAAATTTTCTATAATCCATTTTTTTTCAATGAACAAGCTATTTAAATTTGAACATGACTTTTTGAATATTTTCAATAGGGCTCTTCATGTGCCTCATTCCAGAAAACTCAAGTTAGTATTAAAATATATCTAAAAGTTCATCAAAAGCATAGTACGATATAACCAAAACATGATTTTAAGAAACTCTATTTTTAAAATAATCATTTGAACGCTTCAAGTTTCCAAAAGAAGAAATTATAGCTCGTTTCATACACAGTCATCTCCCAATTAGCATTATGTGCATACATCTCTCAAGTAGCATTACTATGATCCATTTCTTATCAAGATTCTATGCCTCAAAGGTAAAATTAACTCTAGGTCCATAGAATCTACTTTGCATCAAAACTAATTCTCCAAGCATCTCGTGTCCTAATATTTAAGAACATGAAACCATAAGGTCTTATATCCACATTAGAAAACAACATAAGCGATTAAATGTGGTCTTTAAACTAAAATTGTGAATTTTCTTCATAAAATTCTCAATAAAATCAACCATATGAAAATATATATTTATGCATATTAAAAATAAAGAATACTCATCAAGGTAAAATAAAAATTATTTAGAGTTAGACGTAATTACTTTAAGTAAAACATAATTATTTAAAATAAAAAATACTATTTATAATAAAACCTAGTTATTTGAAAACTACAAGATATTACACTAAAGTTGTATTTACCTAAAATTATACTAAAATTTACCCTTCTTCTCAAACTTGTGTAAGATAAAAGTTTAGTTTAGAGGTGTTCATCAGTTTGGTTCGATTGATTTTGAAGGTTTAACTAAATCGAACCGATCATATATTTTTTAGAAAAAAGAATGGACTTGTTCGGTTTGATTAAGGTGTGTGGAACCAAACTAAACCAAACCACCATAAATCGGTTTAGTTTGATTTGGTTTATTGATTTTTTTTGTTGCCTTTTTCTTTTACATAGCACCAAGACTGAGCTTTAGTTTTTTTTTTTCCAATATTTCCTTGCCGTCGTTCATATTCTTATTTTATCTTTTAGTCAATTTATCACCCATGTGGAGATAGCAAAACTTATCGAGCCAGAGAATAACGTAACACATTTGGTCATAGTCCGATGATAAGCTGGAGCAGATGTGCATAGTGAGACTTTTTTCCAATGGTGAAGTGAATAGAGGGATTGATATATGAGAGCTGAGGGCACTATGTGGCTCTTTTTGGCATGTAGTGCAGTGGCCATTCTCCTCCAGAGTGACTCTGCTCAAGTGATTTGATTTTTTTTAATATAGTCAAGTTGCTTGTGTCTTGAGAAATTTTTAGTTGAGTGAGAGCAAGAGAATGATGTCGGCACAATGAAGAGAGTCAGATACTTAATTTCAATTTTCTCCTTTTCTCATCCAAAAAAAAATTAAAGTTATTAATTAATTAATGAGAAATGTTGAAGAATTAAAGGCAGTGCATTGCTTGAGGAAATTCGATTGTCTGCGACTTAAGGTGCCAATATCAAATAAGTGGAGCAAGCCTCGTGAATATGCATTTTAGGTTAGTGGAGAAGTAAACCCGAGAACACGTGGTGCGTAAAGCAAGAAATATTAAATATTATATAATATAATATATTAATTGGGGACCAAGATCCTCTGCTGTAGGGAGAGGCACATCATCGCGTGCTGTGTCTCAAAACGCATCGTTTCACTAAGTAAAACTTTGCATTTTGGAGCCATAGCACGAAAGGAAGAGACAATCCATTACACCAGGCGACTGGTGAAAATTACCAGTCACTTGATTGGGTTTAATTGAGGACCAGGCCATTGACCCTTGACTTGCTTTATTTCAAGAGCAACCAGGCCCTTGGTCAGTCACCTAGCTTGCTCCTGAAATGGTATGATGAGCATTTTGCCAATGGAGTTAACATCCTGCACAAGAGCTCTATAAACATAAGTTAGTCAACACATGGCTAAGGAAGAGAAGCAGGTATATGTTTATTTAATAACTCTTTCTTAGTATTCCACTTAGGCAACTTCAATAAGAAAAATACAAAGTAAGGTAATAGGAAGATGGACCATTTTTTTTACCCGCTAGAATTATTATGATTTTTTTAAAACTTTTTGAACTTCAAATCTTAAAGGATGGTTATCTCCTAACAAATTTGTGGAATGGGGTAAAATTGAAAATTGTTGCGATTAATTAATGGGTTAATATGTAATATGAGAAGCTTCTTGGATTATTTCTTTTATCATATTAATTGTGAAATGACTATCAATTGTTCTCTTTTTATTTGTCCAATTTTTAGTGCAAATTTTATATTAGAAAAAAAATGTGTTCATATGTGTTTGCTTTAAGTTTTTAATTTTATGATCTTGGCTCTTTGTAAGTGCCAGGGTGCACATAAATCATACATGATAGCGTGAGGGTGGAGAATAAGATAGGAAGAGAGGAACATAATGAAGTTATAGAGAAATAAATCATGAATGACCAATTGGAGGCTAAAAATATGCATCAACGTTATTCCTAGCGAAATAATTGCTTATGTCTTATAGTCATACTGTCCTAACTTTTTATTAGCATAAGAATCATCAGATGCTGTCTTTGATGTTAACACTATCATATTGATTTTTTTTCCTAAATTGTTTCTCTTCTAGTGTACGAATACAAATTAGAATAACTTCTTATCTTCTGACTGGAAAAGAAAGTTAGCTTCTCATATTCAAGACTAACTCCCCCTTTTGTTTGTTGATGTGAGAGTACCAATTAGGAGAGAAACAAAAATATGTACTCGTGTATGTATGCTTATGATTATCATTGGGAAAAAAGTGCATGTGATTGGAATTTTCTGACAAATAGCATGACATGTTTTCATATGTTCAAGTCTGTCTCCATTCAGGGAGTTTGCATGAGGTAGATATCTATTTATGAAAATGATGTTGTAAAGAATTCATTGCAGTAACATTTTGTGATTGCCTTGAATTTAGGAAATGGTTTTCTGTTTTGAGTGTGTCTGTTTTTTTTTCCTTTTAGATTGTATCAAGTATTTCCACTGCTTATTGAGAAATTCTCACTTGAGGAATAGGCATCTCTGGTTTGACAGTTTTTGTGCAGTATTCCTGTCAATACAATGGCTGAATTTCTTCAGTGGCTATCAACATCTATATCACATGATGAATCTCAGGATCTGTAGAAGTGCTTAAGCAAGATAGTGCCAGAGGAAAAACTTCTTCAAAAGGTATGGTTTTCAACTACTGCTTAAAGCATTGTTTTTTACATTTCTTTGTTAATGTTAATTTACACCTGCCCCCTTCTCCCCACAGCTTTGCCTCCATTGGAGTGTGTTGAATAAAGCCAAGGATTTAATTCATACGCATTTAATAAGTTATGCTACTGCATATGAATGCTTTCTTGAATATTGAAGGTTGGTGGGTAGAAATAGTGCTAACACAGTTGAAAGTTGTGTAGATCATTCTCAGCTTCGATGTAGTCCTAGCCCATTAACCCATCTAATTGAGAAAGTGAACTGTGCATGTGAGTCCACAATAATTGGGAGAATGAAATATTCTGATTTTAGTCTAGATGTTTCTGATACCACAAGAACACATTCAATAGTTGAGATATTGCTCTGACATAATGCGAGTTAAGTGAGATAGCAGTGGAGACCAGAAATATACAACTTTCTGGAGATTTTATTAATTTATCAGCTTTTAATGAAAGGTTGCAATTCATTGAGGAAGTTTGCATATTTCACGGAGATACATTGTTTTGCCAATTTCATCTTTGTGGAAGTATTTTATGTTTCTCTAATAAAAGATTCTTTATTTTGATTTCTTGTAGGACTTCTTCCTTCTGTTTTTTTTTCATTTTCTTTTCCCTACCTATTTTGCTTGTTACAACTCATCTAATGGTTTTTCACTATCTTGGAAACCATACAGAGGCATTTTTGTAATGAAGAAGTACAGGTGGGCATTCAGTTTTCATGGAATAAACTTCTGAATTATCTGCTAGTGATTTCTTAATATAAGTTGAATCAAATGGGAACAAAGGACCAGTCAAGTGAAACATATTATATTTCTGCAAGAATGGAGATGTCCCTGAAACTTCAGAGACTGAAAGTATCCAAAAATAATGTTGTAGTGCACGGTCTTGTTGTGTGCCAGGCTTAGGAGTATAAAGTAATAATCCAGGTTGAGTTCTCTTTCTACTACCAAGTCCTTGCTATCCTTGTCTTTCAATTCCCCCACAACTGTCTCTTAATTCCAGTACGCAAAGACTTGGAGTATTTAGATGTTGAATCTGGTAAGTTTAGTGATGTTGATGAGACAATTCTTCATTAATTTACTGGATGATTTCGTCTTTTATGGGGTTTATATAGTGCTCACAGTAATGCTGAAGATGATATAGTATTTCCAACATTGGAATCCAAAGAGGCTCTTCATAATGTGAGTCATTCATACATGTTAGACCACAAGCAAGAAGAAAAATTATTTGAAGATATTTCCAGTGTTCTTTCTGAGCTTTCTGTCCTTCATGAAGGCTTGCAGATAACCAATATGTTAGAGGATACAAGTAAAAGTAATTTCAAAACTTCTGATGCCAGTGTTAGTGATAATATCAGAATGTATAATGAGCTAGCAACTAAGCTTCAAGGAATGTGCAAATCCGTAAGAGTGACCTTGGATCAGCATATTTTCAGAGAAGAGCGTGAGCTATGGCCGTTGTTTGGGAGACATTGCACTATGGAAGAACAAGACAAGATTGTGGACCGGATAATTGGAACTACTTGTGCTGAATTTCTCCAATCAATGTTACCATGGGTAACTTCTGCACTGACTCGAGATGAACAGAATAAGACGATGGACACATGAAAGCAGGCAGCTAAGAACACTATGTTCAGGGACCCGTGACTCGTGCTCATTTTAGAAGAGTTTGGCGGCTGGCCAAAGGCATAGTTGCTTCTGGAATGAAGTAGGCCAAGGGCCAGTGGCCTAGTCCTTAATCAGGCACAACCAGGCGATCAGTAATTTTTATCAGTTGCCTGATGTAATAGCCTGCCTTTTCTCTTTGTGTTGTGGCTTTAAAATGCGCAAGTGAAACGGTGTGTTTTGAAGTACCACACGCAGTGCTGCGCTTCTTCCCATAGTAGAGTATCCTAATTCATTAAGTAGTTGATTCAATTTATATATTTTTTGAATTAAAAATCAAATTAAATCAATTGATTTTTTCTAATAAAAATTATTTAAACTTTTTTTTAATTTTGTTTTAATTTAAATAATTTGATCAATTTTATTTAATTTGGATCAACTTTAATTTAATTTAGTTTAATTTTATCATTGTCGGCCGAAGTTATAAGGGTGAGAAGGCCCGTGATGTGCCCATGTCATGTACCTATATATACTGTAATAAACGTAAAATTTAACGAAAAGGAAATTTAGAATAAAAGATAGAATTTTGACAATAGAGATAAGAATCGTAGAAAATATGTATATTTATTACATATATTAAAGAATTACAAAAAAGAAATATTAGAAGTTATGTTTTGACGCGCTATAAGCAAATATATTTTTATTTATGTAAAAATGATTATGATTTGTTAAAAGTAAGTGAACTTTTAAGTAAATGAAGTATTGTGTTGCTTAAAATAATTATACCGGCCTCTATTGAATTTTTATGGTATTTTTAGAAATAATATTTCTTTTAATATGAATAAAGATATTTGTTTAGAAATTTGTTTTATTATGATTTTTATCAAGAAAAAATCATGATTTAAGAGTTAACTAAAGATTTATGAGAATGGAAATTTTTAGAAATTTTTGAGATATTTTATTATGAAAAATGGAATTTTTATGAATTTTTATAAAAGAAAATCCTATTAATAATTATTTAACAATTATTATTATTTAAAAAAAAATTAAAAATTACTGTAGCGCTGCACATATATGCACGGGAACCAGAAAGCAGAAGGCAGAAAACGGAGCTTCCCACATTTCTCATTTTCTTCTTCGATTTTCAAACCCTCATATTTAGAGCTACGGACCTCTGATTGACGAACCGTCTGGACCGTTGGACTCATGGCAAAGAGTACTTCAAAACCCACCGATCAATTTCGTCGGAAAGTCGCCGGAAGGTCGCATGAATAGTACCTCCAAAGGTAAAACTCCGTCCAATTGCGTTTTAGGCTTCGTTTTATCGAAATTCTTTCCGTAGATAGTCTTAGAATTAGTTTCTATGCTAGAATATAGGGTTTTTAGGTTTCGGCATGAATAGTGTTTTCGGCGCAAGTGAATAGTGTTTTCCTGCATAAATAGTGACATTTAGGATTTATCTAATTTTCATGTTATATCTATATTTTCTAGGTTGTTGAGCCACTATGAAGTGAAATTCTCGTTGTTTGACTCCTAGTAAGGTGAGTGGGTTTTTCATACTATAGCGCATGTTTTACGAATTTGGTTTATAACTCTCTCGTATGATTTTAACTAGTTGGAATGTATGCTAAATTGTTTTACCGCTTTGAAAACCAATATGTTCCAACCATGTTAGAAATTATAAATTTAAATCCTAGTTGAACTCTAGGTATGCAGGGCAAGCATCTAGGCTAATAATTCTCCATTTGAGCTAGATTTATAGAAATGCGAACTTAGTCATAGAAATGAACTAAGTTAGCCATGAAATGATTTGATGCATGTGAGCATCTATGTGACGTCTACGGACGATCTACGTTTAAAAGGGAAAGTTTATGATTATAAAGGTCTCCATGGGAATTCATGGATGAGACATATTTTATAACGGAATTTTATGCATGAAAAGAGCTAGATTGAGAATTATAATTTTATTATAATGTTATTGAAATGTTTTACTTTAAACTCTTTGAATAGCATATTTTTAAATATTTGCTATTGGAGGAATCCTTTTAGATCACTGTTAGCTAGCCGCAGGTAGTGCTAGCCCTGGTGCACCATGATCATGTTAAGGCTTCGGTCTGGGATATTGTGACGGGCTTATGACCGCCTGAGTTACAGAATTTAGGGTGGACTTATGTCTACGCCTACAGTGATTGCCATACCCTTGCTATGTGCTTGGGAGATTTAGGGTGGACTTATGTCTACGCCTACAGTGATTACCCTACCCTTGCTGTGTGCTTGGAGGAGATGATAGATTTGTTAGGAAAGATCTCCAATAGACTAGTGCATTTTTTAAAAAGATTAAATATTTCTAAACAATCTCATTCATCATTGTTATTGCATAAATAACATCATTTATTACTTACCATGCATAATTGATTTGCTTTACGGTTACTGATTTAATCCTGTTTTATCTTTTGAACATACACTAGAATTGTATAGCTTTTCTTTCAATAAATTATGGTTAAATGGTTAATGTTTCTATTATTATCTTTATATTTTGATTTCAAATATAAAACTCATTGCGAAACACTCGTGCTTGGTTTGCCCTGTTTCAGTTATAGTCTGATTTACCCATTCACTGAAATGTGATCTCACCCCTCTTATGTTTTCTCCCCACAGATAGTCAAAGAAATTTTGATCCAGCTACAGCTTCGTAGGAGGCTGATTATTGCGTTGGTGAGCCCCAGTTTGGGCAAGGCTATTTTGTAATGATTGTCTAGTTTAGTTTATGTCTAGAGTACCTCCATGAACTTACAGGCAGGATCCTCGCTTCTTGTGTACTTTGATGTGTTATTTGGAAAACAGTTTTATGTTTTACAACTATATTTATATTATAAGGCCAAGGGCCAAGTTGAATCACGGATGTTGGATTCATGAGATATATAAATATATATATATATATATATATATATATATATATATATATATATATATATATATATATATATATATATACAGTATTTTCTGATATTGGATGTGGCATATGTGGCCAGTTATATTTATTATGTACTCTGGATTGTGTGCTGAATGTTTGTGCACGCTATGTGCTAGGGGGAAACCCTTATGCCGTGCCGGTCATGTGTTCCATCATTTGGGGCCGTGACATATACCTTTATGAATAAACAACTAAAGTAATGAATTTAGTCGATTATTCTTGATGCCTTCCTAATATTTCTTCTCCTTGCTAGCTACTTCGTTCATGGAAACTTAAGATGGCAGAGCCTTGAACTTTGAGACACGAAGCGAGTGTGAAGACTAGTGCTCTTTGCTACTCTTGCCTTGGCTTCTGGCTTCAATGTCAGAATCTCTCCTTATTCGCATGGATAATTGTAAGTTTGCATATCAGGTTTGGGAAGGACTAGAGCCCTTTTTCACTTTTCAAACTCGCACTAAGTCTAAACAATTTAAAACGCACCTGCGAAATATAAAAAGGCGTACACAATCTATGTTTGCCTCTTTGCTTCAGATTAAAAAATAAGTGAATTCATTAGCTTCAGTATGTGCACCTTTTACTGAAGCTGATAGTTTAAAGGCTATACTTGACAGTTTATCTGATGAATACATTCTTTCTATTACTTCTATCTCAACTCATTTGGATTCATACACAGTTATTGATATTGAGTCTCCGTTACTTGCTAAAGAAGAGTTGATAGAAAAGTGTAAAAAAAAGAGACTGAGGTGTTTTCTACTCATGCAAATCTAACACAGTGGATTCTCAAATTAGCTTTCCAATCAATTTAGAGGTAGTTTTCATGGTAGAGACAATTTTCATAATACTCACAATGATAATGGCAAAGGGAGTTTACATGATAGAGGTAAATTTCAAGGCAGATTTGCGGAGGGGGTAGATCTTTAGGTTCTTGGATTTACAAATTATACTATCAACAGTGTTAAGACTGGGCATAAGGCGAGGAAGTGCTTTCATCGTTTTGATCAGCAGTTTGTTGGTCCCTTAAGGTTCAAGGCAATAAGAATTTCAATCCTTCTGTTCATATGGCTTCTTCATTAGTTGCAACTCTAGATACTCTTGCTGAGACTGCATGGTACCCGGACATGGGTGCTTCTCACCATGTCACCTCAAATCCTATGAATTTGCTAACCAAGCTTGAGTATACAGGGCAGGAACAACAATACATTCCTTTCTCCCTTAAATACCTCAGCACCTCTAGTTTTACATAATCTATTGCATATACCTACTATTATCAAGAATCTCTTGAGCCTTTCTCAATTTGCACGTGATAATAAGGTCTTTTTCAAATTTCATCATAATTTTGTTTGGTTAAATCTCAGGGCACTAAAAAAGTGTTGTTGCAAGGCGAGATGAAAGATGGTCTTTATGCTTTTGATCATCTTTAACTCCTACTGTGACTAATTTTGATTCAGTTTTGTTTTCTGGAAATGTGTCTTATAATCAGTTCTTTGCTTCCTTACTCACCTTGGCATTGTAGATTTGGTCATGCCGATTCCCAAATTGTACAACTGATTTTACAATCTTGTGATATTCAGTTCTTGAATAAAAATGTCATGGGCGTTTGCCAGAGTTGTTGTCCAGGGAAGTCTCATAAACTCCCTTCTGTTTCCTTGTCAACTACTTATTCTAACCTTTAGAGCTTGTGTGTTCAGATATATGGGTCTAGCCCTTTTTCATACTGTCAATGGCTATAAATATTAGATTACCTTTGTTGATGTTTTTCTAAGTCTACTTGGATATATTTGCTTAGGTCTAAGTCTAAAGCTTTCAACACCTTTTTGTGTTTTAAGGATAGGGCTGAATTACAACTAGGTACTAAGATAAAGGCACTCCAAACCAATTGGGATGGAGAGTAGAGGTTGTTTACCCAATATTTGAATTCTGTTGTAATTATACATCAAATTTCTTGTTAACACACACATATCAGTAAAATGGAACAACTGAGAGAAAGCATAGACTATGCTAGCTGATGCAGGATGCCACTCAAATTTTGGGGAGATAGTTTTGTCACTGCAATCTACATCATAAATCGGTTGCATACTACTAATTTGCATAATAGATCTCCCTTGGAATTATTGTTCAACACTAAACTTGATTATTTGTCTTTTAAGGTGTTTGGTTGTGCTTGTTTTTCCAAATTTAAGGCCTTACAATAGTCACAAGCTTGCTTTTCATTCCAAGAAGTGCAGATTCTTGGACTATGCCTCCAACCATAAAAGTTTTAAATGTATTAATTCTGATGGCAGGTTTTTTATTACTAGAGATATTATTTTTGATGAATTGCATTTTCCTTTCAAAGAGCTGTTTGTTAGTAACAAGGTGAATTATTCATCAAGTTTAGTGACTTCTACTATTTATGTGCCTGTTATTCCTATATTGTCAGTAGCGCAAGAACTCCATTTCTTACAATTGGTTCTAACAGTCATTTTGGGTCACATATTAGAGTCTCTTCTTCCTTTGTAGTAGTTTCTAATATGCAGTCATCACAATTACGAAGTTTTAATTCAAATGGGCTTTCTCGTGCTAATGGATCAGATTTTGATACTTAGTTACCACAAGTACATATTTTTAATTCAAATGTGCTTTCTTGTGCTAATGGTTCAGATTCTGTTACTTTCTAACTCATCTGTTGCCTCTATTCTAGTACCAGCATGATTGCTTGGCAATCATCATATGGTGATTCGTAGTAAGGTAGGAATATTCAGACCTTGTGTATTTTCTTCTACTATTGAACCTACATCAGTAGAATCTTGCTGGAAAAATATTGTGGAAATAGAGTATAATGCTTTGTTGAAAAATAATACTCGGGATCTTGCTGATTTGCTATTGGAAGGACACCAATAGGGTGTAAATGGATATTTAAAATTAAAGAAAATTTGGATGGTTCAATCCAACAATGTAAAGTTAGGCTAGTAGCTAAAGGATTTCGTCAGGGAGAGGGATTCGACTATTTTGAGCTATTTAGTTAGGTCATAAAGCCTATTACTGTAAGAATCATTCTAACGCGTGCTTTGCCTAGACAATGGAAGGTTTACCAATTTGATGTCAACAATGCGCTTCT
This sequence comes from Gleditsia sinensis, assembly GCA_037074535.1. Taxonomy (NCBI): domain Eukaryota; kingdom Viridiplantae; phylum Streptophyta; class Magnoliopsida; order Fabales; family Fabaceae; genus Gleditsia; species Gleditsia sinensis. Next base: position 12,483,391 of record CM073464.1, on the reverse strand, counting down.
CAACGGTGATTTGCATGGAGAGGTATTCATGGAAAAACTAGCTGGGTTCATTTTTCCTAGAGACAAGAGGGTTTGCAAGCTTGGAAAGGCTCTCTATGGTTTGAAACAAGTCTCAAGAGTTTGGTTTGAAAAAATTATCGATTCTCTCAATACTTTTGGTTTTAAGTTTACCAAATGTGATCGCTCTTTATTCACTAGAATTACTTCATAGTCTACAATTTTTATACTGGTTTAGGTAGATGATGTACTGATCACAGGTGACAACTCTGTAGAAATTTCTTAGCTTATTACTCGATTGAATGAAGCTTTCTCCTTGAAAATATAGGATTGGTGGATTGTTTTCTTGGGATTCAAGTGCATCGAACTTCATAAGGGGGTATGCTTTTATCTCAAACTAAATACATCATAGATTTACTTGAAAAAGCTGGGATGGTGTCAGTTAGGAAAATGGGAACCCCTATGGCGGCAGGAACTTGGCTTACTGCAGTTGGAGGTGAATTGGCCAAAAGACCACAAAATTAGCGTTCTATAGTTGGAGCTTTGCAATATTTAACAATTATTAGGTTAAAGATCTCCTACTCAGTTAATAAAGTGTGCCAATATATGAACAAGCCACTTGAATGTCATTTGATGAGTGTCAAACAAATATTACCGTATCTTGCTGGTATGTCTCAGAAACATTTGATCTTCTACCTTTCAGTGATGCAGAGTGGGGGTCAGACATAACATGTTCGGAGGTTAACTTCTGGTGTTTGTGTATACCAAGGTGTTGACTTGGTTTCATGGTTTTCTGAAAAACATATGGTATCACACTTTAGTACTGAAGCAGAGTATAGAGCATTGGCAGCAATTGTCCCAGAAGCTTCCTCAGTGAATTGGTAATAGTAGTGCCAAATATTCTTGTGGTGTATAATGACTATTTGAGTGCTGTTCAATTGGCTGTTAACCAATTACTTCACTCCAGGACAAAGCATATGGAGTTAGACTTATACTTCGTCAGGGAAAGGGCTTTGCAAAAATAGATAGCAGTGTGTCACATTCCTGGAGTTGAACAACTTGTGGATATTCTTGCTAAAGCTAATGCGAAGCAAACTTAGGGCATGTTTGGTTTGAAGGAATAGAAAGGGAAAGGGAGTTAGAATCAGCTTTTCCATCATTTGGTTCAATGGAAAGTTGATTCTATGGAACTGAGGATTCCATTGTTTAATGGAATATGCATTCCTCCGTGTATAAAACGGAATGCAGCATTCCATCGTGCTAAAGACCCCAATACCCTTGCGTGCCTCCTTTTATTTTTTTCCATCTTCTTTTTTCTTGGCGTTCTTCTCATGCTCCTTCTGCGTCCTCTTCTCTTTTGCTTCGTGTGCTTGCATCGATATCTTCTGCTAGCTTCCATCGCGGCTTCCATCTCAGCTCTGTAGCTTTCATCGCAAGTTGCAGCTTCTATCGCAGGTTCCATCGCAGCTCAAGAATCGTCCTAAAGGTAAACTTCATCCTTCTTCTTTGTTTTACAGATCTGATTTTGGGTCTTGATTGTGTTCATCCTTCTTCGTGGGTCTTGAATGTGTTCATCTCCTTTGCATTGTCGCTCCATGGTTTATTCCAAGTGCATCATCGTAGCTTAGATAGATTATTGACCGAATAAATAGATATTCAATTATTCATATTCCAACGACAAGTTCTTGTATGAATAGATTATTGTCGCTCCATGAGTTCACGAATTTGAATGGTCGTTTGGCTTCCCGTTTTCAAATTGAATCCTTACCCAATCCCTATTGCTGTTGTATGAATCTGTTTCCTCGTTTATATATTCGAAGACTGCAACTTCCACTCCCAAAATCATTCCTTTCTTTTTTTGCCCAAATGAAAAACCCATAAGAGAATGAGATGGATAATAGAAAGAGAAAGAACAACCCAGAAGAGAATGATGTGGATAGAAATAGAAAGGACAACCCAGAAGATGATAGTGATTTTCTTGCACTTTCACTTTCCTGCCGTCCCATTAGACCCAGACACTCTCCTCCTGAAGACCAACACCAACCCATCCCAACAATTTCACCACAAATCCCAGAGTACCCAAACTATGCACTATCAAAGCAAACGCTATGGTTTCAGAACCCACCTCAAATACCACTTCGACTTCCACCCAATCACCCTCTCTACATTCAATCTTTCATGCCTCCCCCTCCACCATCAACCCCCAACCACTGACCCTTCCCTCCAACATCAAGCAAAACTTCAAATAGTTGGAATCAAGCTTTTTCACTACCCTTGTATCACAAATATCCAACATAACTCCCAACACTCCAACAGAAGCATCCTCAATCCTTACATCTACAGTCCCACACAGATCTCACCAAAGTGTCATCTACACTTGTTTCTTGTAACATAACTATGTCAGGCTGACTATTTAGAGATAATCTTTTTAATACCCACCATTTTCATTGGGTTACACGGCTCTCTCACATTCCAACTAATAAGAATCTTCACGGGTAACCTTCATAACCTACTTACCTTTTCCTCCATCATAATTGACTTTTGAGGCTAAGTTCATCAACTCTCTCTCCATACCCCTAATTCTCTTCCTCTGACTAAGATTGTTCACAGGTATCATAACAAATAATTTTGCTTGCTCCATGTTTACCAAATTCAGGCCCAAAGACTTCATCAAAACCTGTGGGTCATTGCTTTCATGGCCATGACCTACATAGTACAAGGGTTGTCATTAAGATGAGGAGAACAAGAGACTCTCCCCATTACTGCTAAATCATGTTTTTGGCATTTCTGGTTACCCATAGGATTAAAACTAACTTCTTAACGGCTAGAAGACCCCTCTCCAATCTTATTCAGCTGTAAAACACCCTCCTCTTGGAATAACTGTTTTAACCCATTCCAATTTTCCTTGGCCCCACCAAAACTTCCTTACCCAATTGAATGGGTGGCAACAACTGTTGTAAACTTTCAAGAAGCATATCGTTATCATCCTCAAAAATCAAATCAAACTCATCCTCCTCTCCCTCTATATCAGATTCCACCTCCTCATTAGTCTTCATAAAACCCTACCTCTTACTATTAATCATTTCTTGAACATCAGGTTTAGAAAAAGCATTCTCAACAGCATGATCTATAGAGACCAAACCCTCTGAAATTACCAACATGTGCTTGTAAGAAGATTTGGGATTCCCTGTGACATCACCCAAGCCTTTATCCCCTTCCAACCAGCACCTTTGACCAGAATGATCATTTGATACCCTCAAACCATTCTCATTGTCCCTTTCTGTGAGTCCTGGGCCAGCCAAAGCCAACTTTTAACAACACTGGGCATTGAGCGTGAGGCAAGCAAGTACCCCTTGTTTAACATCCTGCCTTGATTTAGCTCCTTACAAACCATATCAGCATATGAAAATTGACTCATGACAGCTGCCCTATGATTCACAAAATTCTTTATCCCCCCATCCAACTTTGATTGGTAAGATGAAGAGGACATATATACGAGCTTATCCATGACCTTCCCAAGATGCCACCACCCTTCCCCAAAAGGGCCTCTTGCAACATAGATAGAGCAGCATCTACATCCTTCAAAAAACTCATTCACAGGCAAGATAAAACCTCTCAAATTGTGATACTTCTCTGCAATGAATATCTTTTCTGTTTCACTACATCTCGAAAAAGACTTACTGATGAAATTGGAATCACCTAAACTTTGCAACATAAAAAGAAACCATCGAGAAGCTTCAATTCCCATGAAAACAGAGCTAATAACTCCTCTTCAACATTCCACAATAGTCAAATGGAAATAAGCGCCTCCTTCCTCTAAACAAACAAACAGAGCTAGTGTGAAATGCAAGTGTTAGGCATAGATTTAAAAAAAAGTTAGGTAGCTTTGTCTAAATTCCACAGCATAGAAATAAAACGAATAAACCCAGCATTATTACCTTTCTCCTATTCATGGTTTGCTCCAATTATTTTTGTTGGCTGGGGTTATTGACCTTCGTTTCTCATATAGGATTTAAATTGTAATTTGACAATGTTTGTGGGGGATGTATTGTTCATGGATTATTTTAAGTAGTTGTTATTTTTTCTATTTTTATTTATTTTTCACCACACTAAGTTATAATCTCTCGTGTTTTGAAAGGTATCTTTTCTTCCTTCTGAAATGGGCCAAACAACTGCGGAAGTTCTGTATGCTGTATTATACTGGTGGTTAAATATGGCAAACACATTGTGTAAATTGCGCATTATGATCAGTGTGGTTCTTGCCGTTCATCGTCGTAGGTTATTGAGTAGACCAACCATCAGATACAAGATAGATTTCCACCAAAAGAGGGTCCATCTTAGAAATATGATTTACTCTACTGACAATATGTGTTATAACCAACTTAGAATGTATAGGTCAACGTTTGATCGTCTATGTTCCATGCTTGATAATATTGGAGGATTAAAACCTTCAAAAAATATGTTGGTTGATGAGTAAGTAGCAATGTTCCTTCATATTCTCGCTCATGATGTTAAGAATAGAGTCATACAGTATGAGTTTGGGAGGTCCGGGGAAACAATTAGTAGGTATTTTAACCTAGTTCTGAAAGCTATGATGCGGTTGCATGGAGAGCTCTTTAAAATCGCAGAGCCAGTTAGTCAGAATTCAACAGATAATAGATGGAAATGGTTCAAGGTGTGTATAAAATCTACAATTAATTTGATCAAATTTCTTAAATGATTATTCTTTGATATTTTCACTTTTATTTATGAACATTACAATTTTGGATGTTTAGAATTTTCTTAGGGCCCTTGATGGAACTCACATACCAATCAAAGTGCCAATGGAACACAAAGCAAAATATCGTAATAGAAAATGGGTGATATCCATGAACGTACTAGGAGTTTGCTCGCAAGCTGGAGAGTTCATTTATGTCTTCCCTGGATGGGAAGGATCTGCAGCGGATGGCCGAGTTTTACGCGACGCAATTAGCAGAGTCAATGGTGGCCTAAAAGTTCCACATGGTGCGTATGCTGACACTATTTTTTTTAACTGAAAAATTATCATTGAACTAAAATAGCTAACTATATGATTTTACACACATGTCTAACATAGGTTTTTACTACTTGGTTGATGTTGGTTATACAAATTGTGAGGGATTCTTAGCACCATACCGAGGTCAAAGATATCATTTAAATGAGTGGAGAGAAGGGCGCCAATCGAATAACGCAGAAGAGAATTTCAATATGAAACATTCATCAGCCAGAAATATCATTGAACGGTGTTTCGGCATGTTGAAAAATCGTTGGGCTATACTTAGACACCCATCGTTTTATCCCTTAAGAACTCATAATCGTGTCATTATGGCATGCTCTATGCTACATAATTTGTGTAAGAGATACAATGGATATGATCCCATACAAGATATGGAGTCTGAGAATGAGAATGAGAACCAAATTGAAGACGACAACCAAATATTATCCATGGAGACATTTAACGCTTGGAGCAACTGGCGTGATCTTTTAGCCAATGAAATGTTTAATGAATTTAGGGAAATTTAGGACGTTTGTTATCTGTTTTAGTGTTGCCTTAATATATATTTTGTTAATGTACTTTGACATTATATTTTATCTGGGAGTTTGTATGAATCTATATTTTTTTAAATATAATTTGGCAGTACATTATATTCGTGGTTGTACCATGGCATTGTCAGGTGGATGTTTGAAGCAATCTTTGTGATTGATATTTGTAATGTTTATCCTCTATTTTATTACTGTTTGATATTTATATTATCTGACTGGTGTAGTGTTTGTTTGTTGTAGTGCCTTAATGGAGGATGTTGGTTCTAGTCAAGGAAGCAAGCATGTATGGACTGCCGAGAAAGATAACTTACTTGTACAATGTCTTGTACAAATGAAGAATGATGGAAAGTATACGGTGGACAATGGATTTCGGCCAGGCTACTTGACCTATATTGAAGGGTACATAAATGAGAGAGTTCCTGGGTGTGGGATAAAAGGAATACCTCATATACAATCGAGGCTGAAAACACTAAAGACAACTTGGCAAGTTGTCTATGACATGATCCATGGGCCAAATACTAGTGGATTTGGTTGGAATCCTGACACCAATACTGTAACGGCTCCGAATGCAGTGTGGGATGAGTACCTAAAGGTTAGAGTTATAATGCTTCGTCAGATAATTATTATTATTAATTTTTTAAATGTGATTTATATTGTCATTAATATTCATTTTTTTCCATGCAGTCACACAAGAAAGCAGCTCCTTTTAGATTTAAGGCATTTCCTCATTTCGAAAATCTGTGCATTGTCTGGGCAAAGGACAGGGCTTCCAGGAGGGATGCGGAGACCATAGCTGATATTCTGAATACTGATGCTAGTCCATATGCTGCTGAAGAGGCTGATGTCATCGAGGAAATAAATATAAACCAAGATGATGATCAGAATGGTGTATTTTCTGAGCAACCATCAACTCCAGGTACTGAAGTGACTTCGAGCTCGCGCAAAAGACGTAGAAATGAAGGTGATGTCATTATGGATTCTATGTGCAATAGTTTAGACTTGATAGACAAAGGATTCAGGGAATCCGCAAAGGAGATTGGGGCCCATCTTAGTCGTATTGCACACAAGGCAAACCTAGCTGAGAAGAGAGAAAAATTGTGGGAAGAGTTGACTAAGGTGCCAGGTTTCACAAAACAGGAGATGGCGAAGGCGGCCAAAATGATTAGTCAAGATGAATCAATGTTGACTATGTTCTCCACCCTCCCACTGGACGTTAAGGAAATCTACATACGTGATTACATCAGTTGATTGTATTGTATTAAAATGAATCAATTATAGTAGACTTTGAGTTTTGAACCTTGTTTTATCTATTGCTGAGTGGATGGTATGTTTTGGTCACTGTGTTCAGTTGTATTGTATTAAGATTTGGATTTAATCACTTGTTTTAGCCTATGTATCGAGTGACTGCTAATTCTGACCCATGATTGACAAGCAAGCTTAATCAATGTACTCCAGTGTGCTTGCTAATTTAGAAGTTTTCAGATCTACATTCAAGTTTTCTGTTACTGATGCAGGTGTTATGGAGATATCCTTCTTAAAGATGCTAGTTAATGGCATATCTTCATTTTTGCATTTATCATTTTTTGGAAACTTGAACTCAGAACTTCTCTCAAAGTATTACCAAAAGGCAGAGGAGACACTTAAGTTGTTGAAGCCGATAGTTGATGCTGTTGTTAATTCTGAATTAGCATATGATGAAGTGCTTAGTAAGGCTTCTCATCAATGTCTTCCCGATGAACTTGAGTTCTGTACATGTTGGGGTAATATATGCCATTAATCAAATAGTTGCTTTGAGATTCCCCTTTTAATTGGGTTTTTATATTCTTTTCTAAGAAGTAACTGAAGTAGGATGTCTAATATCAACATATAACTGCAGAACTTTGTTCAGAAACTTAAGCTTTTGGGACATGAGGAAACATCGTCAGTCATTAAAGAAGCTATAGTGAGCAGGTGGGTAATAGTTTTCTCTCTTTTAGTTTTGAACCATGATGTTTACCTTCTGCAGGAGGAAGTACTGAAGGTCCAACATCTGAATATGGAAGAAGTTAAGGGATATTGCTGGGCAATAGTTTTCTCTCCCTTAGTTTTTGGGATATTGCTGGCAATTGTAATTATATTTTTTTGGGTGTTATTTCTGTGTATCTGTTAAACGAATGAGAAGGTTAGCCGAAATCTATTTATAGTCACTTAATCATTTGGTTGAGAAGACAAAGATCCAATCAACCAGGCCTTTTTACTGTCTGTCTTCTGTTTACAATGAATAGCTTTACCTTGTGTAGGAACTTAACTTTGATTATGCAGGTCTTCCTGTTTATTTCATTGAGCATCAAGGGACTGCACTTGCTTCAGAATTGGCATCATGTGGTCTTGATTTCCACCGGCTAAACAGACCAGATAGATTGCAGGACAACTCAGCACATGATAGCGTTAATCTAGTCAAGGCATAATAATTAAAAATTTACTTATTATACTTTATTTCATCAGCAAATACTACTAATATTTTTACATTCCAATCGCCAGGGTGGAGTTGTTTTCTCTAATATTGTGACAACTGTGTCACCTACCTATGCCCAAGAGGTGCAAATAGAGGAGGTATGGTCTTTTTCTTGTTCTGATATTAGGAACTTTCTGCTTTGCCAACATATGGTTCTTTTTAAATCCCAAGAACAAGGAGAGAACATGTTGGCAAAAGTATGACTAGAGGAGGTTGAGCTATAGTTGGAAGAATGAGAAAGAAAAATAAAAATAGCATTTAAATAATAAAGGAGTCTTGCATAATCATCCTCAATGTATTTTAAGTTTAAACAAGCGCATAAGCAGACCTATTAACATTTCAACCATGCAGGGAGGACTTGGTCTTCATTCAACACTTACTTGTCATTCCAACAAGTTCATTGGTATTCTAAATGGTATTGACACTGATGCATGGAATCCTGCCATTGACACAAATCTCAAAATTCAGTACAATGCAAATGATGTTCAAGGAAAATTGGAAAACAAGAATGTCATAAGAAAGACACTGGGTCTTTCATCTGCAGATGCCAGGAAGCCATTAGTGATTTTATGTTTTAGTTTTAAATGAGAAGTTATTTGCTGCAACAATTTTCTTCTTGTTGTTCTTTCTCAAGTTTTGCAATTGAGACTATGTTCTTTATAGATTACTGTATGCTTTTCTACTATTTTTGGCAATTGCTGACTAATAAAATAATCAACTTGAGAGGTTGCTTTACCGTGCCTTTTGCTGCTTGTTCGATAAGCGTCAGTCCTACACATAAAAAATTGATGCTATTTATCTGGTACTAATTTTTCATTCACAACTTATTATGAGAACTGAATATAGTTTAATATTTGGATATTTTTTGCTATTCTTCTATAGGTTGGCTGTGTAACAAGATTGGTGCCACAAAAAGGTGTTCATCTTATTAGACACGCGATATATTGAACATTGGAATTGGGAGGACAATTTGTTCTTCTTGGTTCAAGTCCACTACCATGTATTCAGGTCATATTTGTTTACCACCAAAATTTATAAGCGATCTATGTCATTTTAATTGACATATGTCATCTCTTTTGACCAGTCCTAATTTGAATCATTTAAGAGTTTTAGACCCTAAACTGTTGTCCAAAACTCTGTTGGTTGTCCCTGCAACTGTTTTGCATTAGAGAGACTAAAAATTTAGTTTAGCTACTTTTGTATGACTTAATGTGTTGGCCTCTCGACTGAGTTGTGATTTGGATGTTTCAACTAGTGCCTATGCTCCTTTCCTTTTCCTAGAAGGACCACAACAGTTATTTTAGTCAAATTAACTTATGCAGTTGAACTATCCAGATAGTTTGACTTTTAGTTTCCAGGTCATTTTTGTAATAACCGTAAAATTTAACGAAAATTCCAATTAAAGGAAATTTAGAATAAAAGAGAGAATTTTGAAAATATGAGAATTTATGTTTTGGCGCGTACTTTTTTATTTTTAAATGATAGTATTTTTCTATAAGTAAATATATTTTTATTTATGTAGAAATGATTATGATTTGTTAAAAGTATGTAGACTTTTAAGTAAAAGAAGTATTGTGTTGCTTAAAATAATTATATCGGCCTCTAATGAATTTTTATGATATTTTTAAAAATATTATTTCTTCTAATATGAACAAAGATATTTGTTTTAAAATTTGTTTTATTATGATTTTTATCAAGAAAAATCGTGATTTAAGAGTTTAACTAAAGATTTACGAGAATGAAAATTTTTAAAAATTTTTGGGATATTTTATGATGAAAAATGGAATTTATATGAATTTATAAAAGAAAATCCTATTATTAATTATTTAATAATTATTATTATATTAAAAAAAAACATGAAAGCAGAATAATAAAATGAAACCGGGGGCGACGAAGTATCAGAAAGAAAAAAAAACGGAAAAGATGCATAGTAGTGAATAGTGTAAGAATAGTAACATCCAACATTTTCTTTCGATTTGGAGTACCGATTGGCTTCCGATAGCAAAACTGAAGGTGTTACTGGATTCAGGACGAAGAGTACTTCAGTTTTGACCGATCAGTTTTACAAATTAACCGTTGAATTGCCGTAGATCTGAAGTAGAAAATCTCGGTAAAAGGTAAATTTTGAAAAACCTTACTTAGAAACTTCTAATTAGAAATCTGACTCCGTAGATGGATTCAGAAACTAGATACATATTGGGATATGAAATTATTTTTTTGATTCGGTAAAATTTTAGTGACGGTGAATAGTATTTTCCAGCGATGAATAGTGACGGTGAATAGTATTTTTCGGCGTTGAACATTACCCAAGCTCATTTAAGGTTTTTGGACCTTCCGGACTCGATTTTGGGGTTTGTTTTACCGAATTCAAACCAGAAACGAGGATTTTAGGGCTGTCCAATTTGGAGCCCTTACCAGTGAGTGGATTTTTTCACACTATAGCGCATGTTTTACGAATTTGGTTTATAACTCTCTCGTATGATTTTAACTAGTTGGAATGTATGCTAAATTGTTTTACCGCTTTGAAAACCAATATGTTCCAACCATGTTAGAAATTATAAATTTCAATCCTAGTTGAACTCTAGGTATGGAGGGCAAACATCTAGACTGATAATTCTCCATTTGAGCTAGATTTATAGAAATGCGAACTTAGTCATAGAAATGAACTAAGTTAGCCATGAAATGATTTGATGCATGCGAACATCTATGTGACGTCTACGGACGATATGTTTAAAGGGAAAATTTATGATGATAAAGGTCTCCATGGGAATACATGGATGAAACATATTTTAGAACGAAATTTTATGTATGAAAAGAGCTAGATGGAGAATTATAGTTTTATTGTAATATTATAGAAATGTTTTAATTTAAACTCTTTGAATAACATATTTTCAAATGTTTTCCATTGGAGGAACCCTTTTAGATCACTGTTAGCTAGCCGCAGGGAGTGCTAGCCCTGGTGTACCATGGTCATGCGAAGGATTCGGCCTAAGATACTGTGACGGGCATATGACTGCCTAAGACACAGGGATTTAGGGTGGACTTATGTCTACGCCTACAGTGATTGCCATACCCTTGCTATGTGCTTGGGGAATTTAGAGTGGATTTATGTCTACGCCTACAGTGATTACCCTACCCTTGCTGTGTGCTTAGGGAAGATGATTTATCTGTTAGGAAAGACCTCCAATAAACTAGTGCATTTTTCTTAAAGATTAAATATTTCTAAACAATCTCATTCATCATTGTTATTGCATAATTAACTTCATTTATTACTTACCATGCATAATTGATTTGCTTTACGGTTACTGATTTAATCCTGTTTTATCTTTTGAACATACATTTGAATTGTTTAGCTTTTCTTTCAATAAATTATGGTTAAATGTTTAATGTTTCAATTATTAAACTCATTGCGAAACACTCGTGCTTGGTTTGCCCTGTTTCTGTTATAGTGTGATTTACCCATTCACTGAGATGTGATCTCACCCCTCTTCTGTTTCCTCCCCACAGATAGTCAAAGAGACTTTGATCCAGCTGCAGCTTCGTAGGAGGCTGAAGATAGTGTTGGTGAGCCCCAGTTTGAGCAAGGCTCTTCTGTACTATTTGTCTAGTTTAGTTTATGTCTAGTGTACCTCCATGAACTTACAGGCAGAATCCTCGCTTCTTGCGTATTTTGATGTGTTGTTTGGAAAACGGTTTTATGTTTTACAATGATGTTGGTATTATGAGGCCATGGGCCAAGTTGAATCACGGATGTTGGATTCATGAGATATATATATATATATATATATATATATATATATATATATATATATATATATATATATATATATATATATATATATATATATATATATATATATACAGTATTTTCTGATATTGAATGTGGCTTATGTGGCCAGTTATATTTATTATGTACTCTGGATTGTGTGTTGGATGTTTGTGCATGCTATGTGTTAGGCTTGCGGCTAGGGGAAAACCCTTATGCCGTTCCGGTCATGTATTCCATCATTTGGGGCCGTGACAGAGTGGTATCAGAGCTTTAGGTTTTCTTGTGTTCATGGAGTAACGGACCTTAAGGTAAGACTTTGAGTATGAGTGTGATTACGGACATGCTTATACTCACGGTGCTGCTAAAGGGGTTCGATAGGATGTTGTCTTTTTGTTCAAGTAAGTCAGTTTATAGTATGCTATGTTGCCATGATTAAGTGACGGTTGGGCTATCTCTGTTTTATATAGCGAGATGCGTCTTAAAGAATTTAAGAAATTGAGACAGATACCAAATATGATGGTTTCTGAATGTGACATCATGATAGTTTCTGAATGTGACATCCGTTGTACTCGGTTGTCTAGATATGGTAGATTGTGATGTGATATTGAGAATGAATTTGTTGGCATTTTGTCATGTCATTTTGCAATGTCACTAGAAGGTGATTAAATTCAATATTCTTGGAGAATTTTCTCTCTTGATACAAAGAAATCTTAGTGAGATACCTAGTAACCTAATCTCTGCTTTAGCAGTCCATACGTGATTATAAAAAGGTGCCAAGGATAGTTGGCAGTGGTGAGAGATGCTGATATAAAATATACCACTGTAAATCAAGTTCCAGTGATTAGAGAATTTTCTGATATAATTCCTGAGGAATTGCCAGGATTACCCCGAAATAATAAATAAAATTTGGTATTGATTTATTTCCTGGCCAGCGTCTATATTTCCATATAGAATGGCACCCACTGAACTTAAAGAACTGAAAAAGAAGTAGTTACAAGACATGTTAGACAAGGGATTTAAAAGCCCTAGAACTTTTACTTGGAGTGCTCCAGTTCTATTTGCGAAAAAGAAAGATGAATCACTATGACTATGCATAGATTATAGACAATTGAATAAAGTGACAATGTGGAATAAATACTCATTATCTCATATAGATGATATGTTTGACCAGCTACAAGGTGCTCAACATTTTTTTTAAAAAGATTGAATTGATTTGATATCTGGATCTCATCAATTGAGGATAAGGGAAGAGGATATTCGAAAAAATTTCTTTTAAGACTCGTTATGGCATTATGAGTTCTTGGTGATGTTATTTAGTCTGACAAATGCCCAGTTGCATTCATGGACTTGATAAAAAAAGGAGTACTGAAGCCATCTCTGAATTAATTTGTTATTATAATTATTGATAATATACTAGAATATATTCAAGGAATTCTAAGGAGCATGAAGACATTTAAAGAATGCTTCGCAAACCCTAAGAGAACACTAGTTATATGCTAAGTTTGCAAAATGTGAATTTTGTCTTAGTAATGTTATTTTCCTAGGGTATGTGATTACCAAGGATGATGTTCAAATTAATTTTAAAAAGGTAGAAGCAGTGCAACAATGACCACACCCTATTACAATTACAAAGATTCGTAATTTTATTTGTTTATCAAGATATTACTGTAGATTCGTTAAATATTTTTTTTAAAAAAAATTGTTTCTCCTTTGACGAGGTTGACAAAGGAAGCAATAAAATTTGACTAGTAATATGAATGTGAAAGAAATTGCTAGAAACTAAGAAATGTTAGATTATGGTGCCAGTACTGTCTATTTCTTTAGGCACTGAAGGATATACGGTATGTTGTGATACATAGAGAATGGGATTAAGGTATATGTTGATACAATATGGTCGAGTCATTGCATATGTATCTAGACAGTTTAAGCCACATGAGCAAAAATTGTCAGACTTATGATTTGGAAATAACAGCAGTAGTTTTACTCTCAAAGATTGGAGGCATTATCTGTATGGTGATACATGTAAAATTCATACAATTTCAATCATCTTTAGTTGAGTAGGTGAAAAAGGCACATGACGATGATGCCTATTTATGTAAAAAAATTTAAGAGGTCAAGAATGACAGTGATATTGAATTTATTGTAGACTCTGAGGGAATTCTGAGATTGGGCAAGCGATTGTGTGTATTTAATAAAGAAGAACTTAAGGAAGAAATTTTAGAGGAAGCCCATAGATCCATATATACAATTCATTCTGAGGTAACTAAAATGTATAAAGATCTAAAAGACATTTATTGGTGGGACAGTATGAAGAAAGATATAGTTGATTTTGTATCTCGATGATTAATTTGTTAACAGGTAAAAGTAGAACATCAAAGACTTGCAAGCTTACAATATCAGATAGAGATACCTGAATAAAAATGGGTGATTACTGATAGGTTCAAATTTGTCTTTGAATAAGATAGTAAGACTTCATAAGGTATTGATATCGATTATATCTGATCGAGAACTATAGTTCACAGATTGTTTTTAGAGAGCATTTTAAGAAGTTTTGGGCAGAAGTTTTACATAAAATACTGTAAGTTTTCTAATAGGTGAGTGTGTAAATGACTATTTCGTTTGTCAAGATTGTGACTTGGGTGATGTTTGATATTTGGATAGTATATCATGAAAATATATGAATGTGTAAAAAGTGAATTGAAATGGATAAGTGGCAGACATGATATGAATAGTGAAAGTAAGATATGTTAGGATTGCTTAAGGATTAGATAGTGATAGAAAAATGTTATAAGAGGAGGATGTGAACATATTGGGTTTACTGGAAGATAGATAAGACAAAAGTAGGAAATTTGTGATTTCAATTGGTTAGAAGTGACTAATGAATGAAATCTTGGAAGAATATAACTTAAAATAGTGAGTTTGGACACCGAACTATATAACGATTTTTAGATGAAAGGAATAGAAAAAATGATGGCCTTATGGTGCTTTGAGGAATGTAATATTCTGAGAATCTTGTCCGAAAATAATGTAAGTAATCAAGATATTTGTGTTAAAGGTTTATACTATGCTAAATCGAATTTAGTATTTAAGATGTGAATTATGTTGAGATTGGAAATTCACGTATGAATAATTGTTGAGAAAAGAGATTTCAGAAGAAGCCATAGATTGTAAATATGGATAAACCGAGGTAATAAGGATATACTGAGATATAAAAAAAATAGTACTAGTATAATGGTAAAAAGAAGATACAAGTGAAATTTTTCATTAGCGGGTATGTTGGTAAGTACGAATTGAATATATTATTTCAAGAGAGTTATTCAGGAAGTCTAAAGATCTTTATTAGATAATAGTATAACTGATACTAAATTTAAATAATGTGTTTATACATTAGAAGTTATGCTTTAAGTATCTTTATATTATTGTGGTGAAAGTTTGGAGAAATTAATTGTCCTTAGTTGAACTTGCTCATAGTAGTAATTATCATGCCAATATACAATGGCATCATTTGAAGTTTTACATGAACATCATAGGTTTCTTAATATGTGAGTGAATTGAGAAAAGTTAAACTTTGGAAATCTAATTTGGAATAACATGCAATATATAGCATATGAATTATCTAAATTGATGATGCTAGTTTGGAAAGCATGCTTCAAGCATATATTTTTTTTTTAGATTGGTAGGAGATTTCTTAGCAGAATTTGTCTATAATAAAATGATATTAGAAGATGTAAGCCTTATGTAAGAGATGTTACAAATATTCTGTTAAATGACTCATTGGAGTTAGATTTATTATAAGATGTTATTGATTAAGTGAACTTGATTAAAAAAAAATACTGGAAACTCAATACAAGTCAAAAGTTTATAAGGACTATGAATGTTGAGCACGAGAAAGTATTAGTTGGTGACTATATATATATATATATATATATATATATATATTCTTGAAGAACTCACCCATAGAAGAGGTAATGAGGTTTTGAAAGAAAGGGAAGTTACCCTCTTGGTATATAGAATTATTTGAATTCTTGATAGGATCGGTTCAGTGGCTTATTGTTTGGCTTTACCTCCTAAATTGGGTAATGTCCATCCAGTTTTTCATAAGTCTATGCTAAGGAAATATTTACCGGATTCTACACATGTTATACAGTGTCCATAGATTCAGTTACAGAAAGATTTAACCTATGAGGAACAACCAGTAGCAATAGTGAACAGATAAGTAAAGAAGTTATGGTCAAAAGAAATATCTATAGTAAAGGTGATATGGAAAAAAAATCACTCTTTTGAGAAAGTTACTTGGGAAAGAGAGGAGGATATACGTGCCAGATATCCGCATTTATTTGAATAATGAAGTTAGTGTTTATCTGCAATTGTGGTGGTGAAATTCGGGGACCGAATTTCTTTAAGGGGAGAAGAATGTAATAACCGTAAAATTTAACGAAAATTTCAATTAAAGGAAATTTAGAATAAAAGAGAGAATTTTGAAAATATGAGAATTTATATTTTGGCGCGTACTTTTTTATTTTTAAATGATAGTATTTTGCTATAAGTAAATATATTTTTATTTATGTAGAAATGATTATGATTTGTTAAAAGTATGTGGACTTTTAAATAAAAGAAGTATTGTGTTGCTTAAAATAATTATATCGACCTCTAATGAATTTTTATGATATTTTTAAAAATATTCTTTCTTTTAATATGAATAAAGATATTTATTTTAAAATTTGTTTTATTATGATTTATATCAAGAAAAATCGTGATTTAAGAGTTTAACTAAAGATTTACGAGAATGAAAATTTTTAAAATTTTTTTAGATATTTTATGATGAAAAATGGAATTTATATGAATTTATATAAAAGAAAATCCTATTATTAATTATTTAATAATTATTATTATATTAAAAAAAACACGAAAGCAGAATGGTAAAATGAAACCGGGGGCGACGAAGTATCAGAAAGAAAAAAAACGGAAAAGATGGATAGTAGTGAATAGTGTAGGAATAGTAACATCCAACATTTTCTTTTGATTTAGAGTACCGATTGGCTTCCGATAGCAAAACTGAAGGTGTTACTGGATTCAGGACGAAGAGTACTTCAGTTTTGACCGATCAGTTTTTCAAATCAACCGTTGAATCGCCGTAGATCTGAAGTAGAAAATCTCGGTAAAAGGTAAATTTTGAAAAACCTTACTTAAAAACTTCTAATTAGAAATCTGACTCCGTAGATGAATTCAGAAACTAGATAAATATTAGGATATGAAATTGTTTTGTTGATTCGGTAAAATTTTTGTGATGGTGAATAGTATTTTCCAGCGATGAATAGTGGCAGTGAATAGTATTTTCCGGCGTTGAACAGTATCCAAGCTCATTAAAGGTTTTTGGACCTTCCGGACTCGATTTTGGAGTTTGTTTTACCGAATTCCGACCAGAAACGAAAATTTTAGGGCTGTCCAATCTGGAGCCCTTACCGGTGAGTGAGTTTTTTCATACTATAGCGCATGTTTTAAGAATTCGGTTTATAACTCTCTCGTATGATTTTAACTAGTTGGAATGTATGCTAAATTGTTTTACCGCTTTGAAAACCAATATGTTCCAACTATGTTAGAAATTATAAATTTCAATCCTAGTTGAACCCTAGGTATGCAGGGCAAACATCTAAACTGATAATTTTTCATTTGAGCTAGATTTATAGTAATGCGAACTTAGTCATAGAAATGAACTAAGTTAGCCATGAAATGATTTGATGCATGCGAACATCTATGCGACGTCTACGGACGATATGTTTAAAGGGAAAGTTTATGATGATAAAGGTCTCCATGGGAATACATGGATGAAACATATTTTAGAACGAAATTTTATGCATGAAAAGAGTTAGATGGAGAATTATAGCTTTATTGTAATATTATTGAAATGTTTTACTTTAAACTCTTTGAATAGCATATTTTCAAATATTTTCCATTGGAGGAACCATTTTAGATCACTGTTAGCTAGCCGCAGGGAGTGCTAGCCCTGGTGCACCATGGTCATGCGAAGGCTTCGGCCTAAGATACTGTGACGGGCATATGACTGCCTAAGACACAGGATTTCATACGAAGGCTTCGGCCTAGGATACTGTGACCGGCATATGACTGCCTAAGACACAGGGATTTAGGGTGGACTTATATCTACGCCTATAGTGATTGCCATACCCTTGCTATGTGCTTGGGGAATTTACGGTGGATTTATGTCTACGACTACAGTGATTACCCTACCCTCGCTGTGTGCTTGGGGAAGATGATTGATCTGTTAGGAAAGACCTCCAATAAACTAGTGCATTTTTCTTAAAGATTAAATATTTCTAAACAATCTCATTGATCATTATTATTGCATAATTAACTTCATTTATTACTTACCATGCATAATTGATTTGCTTTACGGTTACTGATTTAATCATGTTTTATCTTTTGAACATACATTTGAATTGTTTAGCTTTTCTTTCAATAAATTATGGTTAAATGCTTAATGTTTCAATTATTAAACTCATTGCGAAACACTCGTGCTTGGTTTGCCCTGTTTCTGTTATAGTGTGATTTACCCATTCACTAAGATGTGATTTCACCCCTCTTCTGTTTCCTCCCCACAGATAGTCAAAGAGACTTTGATCCAGCTATAGCTTCGTAGGAGGCTGAAGATAGTGTTGGTGAGCCACAGTTTGAGTAAGACTCTTTTGTACTGTTATTCTAGTTCAGTTTATGTCTAGTGTACCTCCATGAACTTACAGGCAGGATCCTCGCTTCTTGCGTATTTTGATATGTTGTTTGGAAAACGGTTTTATGTTTTACAACAATGTTGGTATTATGAGGCCATGGGCCAAGTTGAATTACGGATGTTGGATTCATGAGATATATATATATATATATATATATATATATATATATATATATATATATATATATATATATATATATATATATATATATATATATACAGTATTTTCTGATATTGGATGTGGCATATGTGACCAGTTATATTTATTATGTACTCTGGATTGTGTGCTGGATGTTTGTGCACGCTATGTGTTAGGCTTGCGGCTAGGGGGAAACCCTTATGCCGTGCCGATCATGTGTTCCATCATTTGGGGCCGTGACAATTTTGGGGGTAAAAATTCTGCAATTTTTCCATCTCTGTTTAACTGAATTTACTCTCAACAAAAGTAAATTGGAGCTTGATTACCTTTTGGTTTCTCATATTCTTGTTATTCACCAGCTATTTATTCGCTTAACAAGATAGTTCTTTTATTTTTGGCATCTATACATTTGTTGACAAATATTGTATTTCTTAGTTGTATGACTTCGTGCGCCAAGATATTTGTATGGAAGTTTCCTTATTCACCAAACTTGTCATCGTACCTGACTGCCATTATTGAGTTGACTGAGAAGTATTACTGAATTTGTAGGTCTGTTGCAAATGGAGCTTTAAAGTGGCTAAAAGATAATCTCTAGTTCCATTGTTTTATAAGGTGGTCCGGAGTCTCCAGGATGCATTTTATCTAGTTGAGCTTGATTTTTATGATTCCAAAAGCAACTATACAGAATCACTTGCTCAAGGATTCAAATTGTATTCACCATATTCTTTTATTTGTTTGATTGTACTTGTAAATTTTGATATGAGGCGGTTTATACAGAATCACTTGCTCAAGGATTCAAATTGTATTCCATTAACACGTAGGAAAAGATTGTGTATATTTGATAGGAAGTTTAAGCTCTATTGAATCAATGAAAACTAACTAGCATTAATTAATTTCTTATGGTTAATTGTGAAAATTTAGCTTCCTAAGTCCTTTTTATCAATGTTATTAAAATTGAACTGGACCGATCACTGAAAAATTGGTCAATCATAAGTATTAACTATATTTGTATTAATTTAAAACATCATTTAAAAATTATAATAAATTGTTGCATGAAAATTAATTATTTTATTGATAAAATATTATATATATATATATATATATTTAAATAATTTAATACTATGTTAAGGTATTCAAAGTTATTATTTTTATTGATATTTTTAATAGATATTATTATATTTTTAGTAAATTATATATATAATATGGGAGGATAAATGTTTACAAGATACATTGATAACAAAAAAGAAATACATCTTACTTATAGTCAGACAAGTGTTTACAAGATACATTGATAACTTTTTGTATCACTAAACTCAAAATTTGATTATGTCATTCATCTAAAATCCTACTACAATAACCAACAAAGCACACAATGACACAAGGCGAATGAATCTCCATGAATTCTCTGCATTCCCACCATTTCGATTTATCCTTTCTCGACTTGATCCCGGTAAATTTCGTAGCTGCCTCAGTTTGTCGAGAACACGTCTTCCATGTTCACACATAGGAGGATCTACCCATCTGAAGAAGTTACATCGCTTAATTGGCCGATAATTTGCACAGGTTAAAAATCTCCTTCCGAAGTTGTCATATGTGAAAGACGTAAGTTGATAAGCTCGCTGTCCACTAAAACACACAACCGGGTTGCTCTGAAAGTTCCTAGAACTCTGGTGACTTGAAGCTTGTGACATAATTCAGCAGTCAAACCTGGAAAAGAATAATGTTGTTACATCTAGAAATGCAGGGAAACAAGACTTAATAATTCTAGTTAAGAAACCTGACACTTTTATCAGCGTAATCTGATCAAATGAACTCATTTACCAAAAAGAAGAAAAGTTGTAACTTGTAACACAATAGGCTCAAAAGAACAACTAAATGTATTCTGTTCGGCAACCCAATTTTGATGTCTAAAATAATGCCAGATATTGACTTTGCTCAACCTCTTTTTGCATTTTCTGATCATCTTAGTTCTTATTTAATTGTTTAAATAGTTTAATCAAGATGAAAGTTACCTGATTAAAATCTCTCCTAAATTTCCAGTATACTATCCCTCAATGTACTCTTCAGTGTTGGCCAGCTACAGATAAGTTTAGACATTTAAAATTACATTAACAACTACAATCTTGCATCCATGCATTGAAGTTAAACACAAAATCAATCAAAATAAAAATTCACCACTAAAGGTGGAATGAATAGATGCAACTATTTCAAGATGACTGGAAAATTTTTGGCTGAATCTGTTATTTGGATGGACAACTTAATACTTCCTATAAAAGTATTATTCAGAATTGCTAGTTCTCTATTACATCCCATGGAGAAAAGACACTTGGTAATAAACCATTGATTCCAAGAAGTAACCATCAAAAACCAATTAATATATACAAGTTTACAGACCATACAGAAGAAAATTTTATGATTAAGTAAAAGGACAAAATTAACATATAGTAAGCCAAGAGGTCCACAATTATGAAAATGCCATATATTTAAAATCATAAACTAGCGCTACAGATTAAAAAAATTCACCAATGCAGTCATTTTATGATAAGCAGACTTATAATGTGATCATTTGAACAAATGCAGCTTCTAAACAATGCTATGAAAAAGAAGTCATCCAATCAATTGTCAATTACTACTTCAATGGGCCCTCAGAATGAAGAGGCTTTCAGCTGCAAGTACAAATTCAAAAATAACAGGGGGGTCACCAAAACTAAATACATTCAACTATAGCTTAATATGATAAACTTCAATTAAAAAAAACCCATCACTAATACCTAACATATGGAAACTATTCGACCCATGTTTTAGTCAGAAATCAATCATTAATTCAAATATGTCTCTGCCAACAAGTCCTATGTGTAATAATGTTTAAATGAGCATCCAAATCTTGTAAGTTGTAAGTTTAAATGAGCATCCAAAGCTAGCCTCTTCCCTCCCTCAGACACATATATTATCTCTCTCAAACCCCCAAAAAAAGTAGTGAATATGACTGTTCTTTCTAAATAAAAGTCTCTTTCCATTCACTTCATTCCCATGATGCATTAAAAACAAAGACTCAATATGATATTTAATTGTTCTATTCATGTACTTGCCACAAAATATATCATATCCTCTTCTATGTTCACAGAATCCACAAGTGTAGTATGATGAATAGGTGGCAAAAGAATGATCAACCAAGTGACTCACAGAATACTTTAATGCCCCAATCCTCTCATATTTCTAGTATTTCTAGTAAAACTAACAAGAGATACATATGCCACCACACATATGCTAATGAGATGTACTACATCAATACCATCCAAACATCAATAAAATATATCCTAAGTCACTATCGTAAAAAAAATAAAATCACCAAGAGATATTCTTTTACTTGACACAAGCTTGGCTAGTTCAACAACAGCCTCCTTTTGTTCAGACCATTTATAATACACTAAAACAAACCAAAGACAAGTAAGACAAATTCAAAGTTCTTAACAAAAATAAAAATTTATTGAGATTAATATGTCCAATGTAAGAGAGGGTGGAGAACACTAACCACTCCTTCCCAAAATCCAGACTTCTCCAAAGGAGTCAATATATCAGCAGGATCTACAAGCTCATATTCATCTATTTCTTAAGGAGTTAACAATTAAAACGTTTGAAGGAAAAGTACAGATATATCAGTGCCTTAGTAAACACGCAAAGCATGTTTCAAAAAAAGCAAATTCCAGTGTCCAAGTTCAATTTCATACCATCAGTCCCAGATTCTTCAGAGGGGCCAGGACCCACAACCTCAGACACAGCTTCCTATTCAGGTTCCTTGTCTTGCTCAAATCTAAAATACAGGGGAAATTTTTATTTTTACACGATGGCATCACTTCAAGAGATATGCTATATACATCAATGTATCATGCTGAATAGATGCTCCATCAGTTGCATTCACTATCGAAGGTTGCTCAAAAGAAAAAAAAAATATTCATCCCAATTTGGAGCCACAATAGTTTGAGTTTTGGCTTGAGATAAGTGACCGTATTTCCAACAGCAAGGAGAAATCATTGCTCGGTGCCAATGTTCCATAGAAAGAGGAATACCTGGGGTTGTATGCTCGGTGCCTCTTTCGATGGCTCACAAAATCGTCGCCGGTGGGTCGAAGGGGAACTCGTGGGCGAAAACGCTGCGAAAAAACCGTGACCGAAGAGGGCTTCTGGGTTCCTATGCCGGCCACGGCATGACTCTATTAGTGGAGGGATCGCTTGCGGCTGGTGGGGGTGCTCCTTCGAAGCACATTTTGCTGCTGGTGGGGGGACTCCTTCGAAGCAGGCACGTTTTGATTTTTAATCCACAATCTAGATTTTTAAAATAAGGGTAAATGTGTCTTTTTATTAATCATTTTTCCATTCCATCTATTTTTTTCATTACATATTAAACAAAGTAAAAAAATTTCATTCCCTCATTTATTCCCTTATCCATTTTTTTTTCCATTCCTTTTTTCATTCCACTAAAATTCATTCCATCCAACCAAACGGGCTCTTAGTGGATGACTATACCAGTCTAAGTTTGAGGGGACTTGTTATGGGCAAGATAGAAGTTCAGTTCAATTGTATTATGTTGTGTGAGTTCGTGACTATCGTAGGCAGTAGTTATAATTGTGAAAAGGCACGTGATGTGCACTTTTATGAGTCTATAAATACCTATGTGTATAAACAGTTAAAGTAGTGAATGTAGTTGATTCTTCTCGAGACTTCTTCCTTCCTACAATTTCTTCTTTCTGCTGTACTCTGCTTCTTTCTGCTACTCTATTCATGGAACCCTGAATTGACATACACATTAATTAGTGTATTCAAGTTACTAGTATGTATTTATTATTTGACCCTTCTTAATATTTGGAGTAAATTATCAACTTTCAATATTTTTTATTATTTTAAAAATAATATTTCATATGTATAGATAAATAAGTTAAAGCTAATTCATACTTAATTTTTAAATAAATAAAGCATAAATTGATATGGACGACTTCTTTTACCCAATATCAATATAACCTAAAGTTAGTTCAGGTAGCTGGTCAAATAAGATAGCAAATTAATTATTTAAAATAATTAGATGATATTTTTAAACCCATAAGTTAAGAAAAGCATAAAAATAAGAAATAATTATATTCTTTTTTTATATAAAAAGAATATAATTATTTCTTATTTTTATTTGTGCAGATATTCTTACACTTTTGTAATATTTTAATATTGAGATTATTTTTTTATAAAGTTTTTTAGAAATTTAAATTTAATTTAATTTATCATTTAAATTACAAATTTTATTGTATTTATAATTCCTTAATTATCTTACACCATCCATTTATCTGCGACATTCTCTATTATTTATCTTTTAAAGATGCTCAGTAGAATGTATATGGAAGCCATAATTACACGAGAAGACGGGAAAAGTCTAAATTAAATAGAGCTACAAGAATTTAGCGAAGTTTTATATGATGTCATGCTGATGGTGGTCCTAGCCTATATATCTAAAGAGAAAAATTTATGCGTCATGCATAGAAAATTATTCTTCAGTAGCTTTATTTCTCAGGAAACAGTATCAAGCGGTGTCCAGACTCCACTGGCACTATATTCTGGTTGGTAGCTTTTGGTCGTGGGCACCACATTGTCACCTGTTCTATAGTGGAGTTTTTTTTTAATGTTTATTTTTTAACAATAACATTTTTATAATATAAAAATTATATTTTAAATTTTTTTTTATTTAATTATAAAATTATTATTAATAAAATTTTTCAATATGAAAGTTATTTCTCATTAAAAGAATTAGTTTATGTACGTATTACGTTATAAATTAATTGTTAATAAAATAATCACTGTAATTTAATGAATTGAAACAAACTATTATTTTTACTTTATTTTTGTGTGCATATTTTGATTTATTTTAATTTACAGTTTAGTTTTTGAGAAATTAATTTTTTTAGATATATGATTAATTAAAATAAAATTTAATATTTCTGTAATTTGAATTAATTATTATATCTCTTATTTTTCAATGTTATAAAATGAACGAGATTAACTGATAAATTTATATTTTAAATAATAAGTAAATTTAAATTTATTAATTAAATAGTTTTTGTAATATTAAAAAAATTGAATATATAAAAAAAATTAAAAGAGACTATACTTTAATCAAAATTAGTTTTATATCTAGAAAGTATAATATCCGATTGAACAAAAAAATATTTAGATTTGAGATTAATGGGTTACTATTATTGCGAATCTATGATGTTATTAACTTACCAACTTCAGCACTATTCATTGTAATTTATTTGGTTCTAAATAATTCCATTAAAGAAAAATTTTAATTATTAAGAAATACCTGAGATTATCCACTCATGATATGATATCCCGACCTACAAATAAATGCAACAAACAGAGTATCAGCTTCTCTTGCACCACCATTTTAATCTAGTGTCTAATTTTTGTCTCTCACTGATCCACCATCCATGGAAGCTCCTCCTCAAGAATTCATCTTCCGTTCCAAGCTCCCTGACATTCCCATCCCCACCCACCTCCCACTACACACCTACTGCTTCGAGAACCTACCCCATTTCAAAGACCGACCCTGCCTCATCAACGGCGACACCGGCGAGACCTTCACCTACTCCGAGGTGGAGCTCACCGCTCGCCGCATCGCCTCCGGCCTCCACAACCTTGGCATCCGACAAGGTGAGGTCATCATGCTCGTACTCCGGAACTGTCCCCAATTCGCTCTCGCTTTCCTGGGCGCCTCCTACCGAGGCGCGGTCGTGACCATGGCGAACCCGTTCTTCACTTCGGCCGAGCTAGCAAAACAAGCCGCGGCGTCCAAGCCGAAACTGATCATAACCCAAGCCGCTTACGTTGATAAAATCAAGGCTTTCGCTGTAAACAACGGCGTCTCATTGATGTGCATTGATGACGGGGTCCTCCATTTGTCTCAGCTGACCGAAGGTGACGAGAGCAGCATGCCAGACGTCAAGATTAGCCCAGACGACGTCGTGGCGCTTCCATATTCTTCCGGTACATGTGGGGTTCCAAAGGGAGTGATGCTAACTCACAAGAATCTGGTAACCACGGTGGCTCAGTTGGTGGATGGGGAAAACCCCAACCAGTACACTCACAGTGAGGATGTGCTTCTCTGTGTTCTTCCATTGTTTCATATCTATGCCCTCAACTCGATTTTGCTTTGTGGGATTCGAGCTGGGGCAGCCATTCTGACTATGAGCAAATTTGAAATCACTACGTTGTTGGAGGCGATTCAGAGGTACAAGGTGACGGTTGCGTCGTTTGTTCCCCCAATCTTATTGGCCATCGTCAAAAGCGAGGATACCGAGCGTTACGACTTGTCGTCTATTAGGATGGTGGTCACTGGGGCCGCACCCGTGAGCGTGGAGCTTGAACGAGCCCTGAAGGCTAAGCTTCCACGTGCCAAACTTGGACAGGTCAATTCTCTTCATTAATTATTATTAATATATAATAATAATAAAAAATTAATTAATGAAATGGGTTTTTGACAAATGGCATTTTAATTTGACTTTTTTCTTTTATACAGGGATATGGAATGACAGAGGGGGGTCCTATCTCAATAAGCTTAGCATTTGCGAAGGAGCCGATGGAGATAAAATCAGGTGCGTGCGGGTGCGTAATAAGAAACGCTGAGATGAAAATTGTGGACATAGAGACGGGAGCTTCGCTTCCAAGAAACAGAGAAGGTGAAATTTGCATAAGAGGCAACCAAGTTATGAAAGGTACAACGTAAAATTTTAATAATGCATTTCTCATTTTTTGTTTCTTCTCTGGATTTTGCCTTTGAGAAAGTGGAGAGTGCAAATATGAATATTATACATCATGCCAGTTTGCTAAAGCATAATTCATAACCTATTAAACTTTTTTTTTTTTAAAAGTTTTTGGTACCACTTGGCATCTTAGTCATAAGGTAGTGTCAACGAATTAAAAGCTTAAGCGCTCGTGAAGGCTATGGCCACATTTTAGGCAAGGGCGTGCAAAGACTTAGAAAAGTATTATAGAGTTAGTGCCTGCCGCACTTGGAGAAGTCGATAGTGACATGCAAATGTGATCTCATTATGATGATATTTTGCATCAGCAGTGTTAGGTAGGGTGATATGAATGTATTACTGTAAGAAACTTGTGACATTTGTTAATCTTGAAAAGGAGTAAACTAATTGGTAATTACAAGTTAAAGATCAAACGGAGAAAAACTAGTGGAACGGGGAACTTTTGGGACCAGAAAAATGGAGTTTTGGATGGAATGAACAACGCCAAGTGATTATAATCCTGAAACATAGGAGGGTGAATTTGGGATTTTTCTGGAGGTTAATTACGACGATGTCCTAAAAAGAAAAAGCTGTAAGATTTTACAAGAGCGTGCCTGCAGAAAGCTATGGCTCACAGAACCTCACTTTCTCTAATTCTAAATTTATTTTATTAAAAAGATGATAGATTACATTAATTATTTTTAAAATTTTTAAAATATTATAGTTATTCTTTCTATAGTATTAAATTGAGATAAAAACTTATCGAAAAATTATAAAATATACAACTCATACTCTTAAGTTTTAAAAAAATTATACTAAACTCTCTTATTTTAAATTTTTTAATTTAACTTTTTGATGATTAATTGTATTAAATTAGACTATTTATGATTAATTAAGATATTTTAAAAGAAATATATATAAATTATAAATTTTATTGACAATTTTATGATTAGAGAAATTTTTTTCATATAAATTAAAATTAAAAAAAGTTACTGTAATTTTAAAAAATGTTAAGATGGGCGAATGCAATTCACTAAAAAAAATATATTTGGTAGAATAAATTTACTATTCTTAAAAATTATATATACTAGCTCTATAAATATAATATAATAAAATATATAATATTTAAATATTTGAATGTCGAAGTGGTAGATAAGACTTCCATGTTTGAAGAGTCGTGTTTTAAAGAAGCATGGATTGCTAGCCAACTTGGACTCCATGCTGTGCGATCTATGATGAGAGAATGGAAGACTTTCCATATTTGAAGTGTCAGTGTGGTAGGTGTAGGTGATGAGAGAACGGGATTTGATGGGAGGTTGATGAAGCTTAATTAAGTCCACATCCTCACCAAACTCTTTTGCTCTCCTTTTTTCCATACGATGTTATGATGAACTAAATTACTAAATTACTATTTACGTTTCTAACTAAGAGGTATTGAATTTATGACTGGGGGTAGGTTACCTAAACGACCCTGAGGCCACAGAGAGAACGATAGACAAAGAGGGATGGCTTCACACAGGTGACATTGGATTCATAGATGATGACGATGAGGTCTTCATTGTGGATAGGTTGAAGGAGATTATCAAATATAAAGGGTTCCAAGTGGCCCCCGCTGAGCTTGAGGCTACGTTGATTTCTCACCCAAACATTTCTGACGCAGCTGTTGTACCGTACGTCGTTGTTTCTCTCTGCTAGCTTATACTTATTTTCCACCCCATGGACCAAACTTCAGTGATCTTTTCCTTTTCTTTTGTTGATTCAAACTGCATTCTAATAAATAATTATAACAATAATGATTGTTTTTGTCTTCAGAATGAAAGATGAAGCGGCTGGAGAAGTTCCCGTTGCATTTGTTGTAAGATCAAACGGTTCTAAGATCACTGGGGAAGAAATCAAACAGTACATTTCGAAACAGGTTCTTTCCTTCTTTACTTTCTTTATATTTTGATATGGGATTGGAAATCTTTAATTTCTTTTTAAAAAAATTATAAGATAAATTTAGGGAAAGAAAGACTCAATTTGTAGTATTTATATATAAATAAATTATATGTCTTTCTTTCTCTGAATATATTCTGTAGAAGTTTAAGATTAAAGGATCCAAAATCTTTGATATCATTAATGCTGTTCCCGGATTGAATTCCCTCCAAATTTTTTTAACTGACCATGCAAATTTTATATATATATGAGTCTCAATATTTAATTAGTGAACTCAATTTATTTTTGCATGCATGTAAATTTCATATATCAATTGTATCTTTATCTTTATGAAACTAACACTGTTAATTTCTTTAAAAAAATATAGAATATTCGAGATTTATTATTCTCACACCTTTTGTTAAAAGTCTTTCTTCACAGCTCCTCTCACAGTGTATTGTTATTATTATTATTATTAGTTATATTAAATCAACTATGAAAAAGTAAGGTGTTAGGTAGGCATGTGAGCTGTGAAGATTATATTTTGGTTGAAATATTGTGTTTAACTTACACCATAATCACATCAACTCCTACGTAGCACCAATGTAAAATAATGTGTGACCTCAAGTGATTCTTATAAACATTTGTGAATAAATTAATACTAACAAGCATCCTGTGACGTAGAGGTATTAATGACTTGCATTTGAAGTTGAGTGGATAAGAAAGCAAAACTTGGTTTACGTTCATTAGGTAAAGCATCATTGGATCTACCTGATTTTGATAGGGCCGGGGTGTTTTTGTGGCAGGTGGTGTATTACAAGAGAATCCATAAGGTTTTCTTCACTGACACGATCCCTAAAGCAGCTTCAGGCAAGATTTTGCGAAAGGATTTGAAAGGCAGGCTCACAGGAGGTCTGGCCAATTAAACCATGACTTTGTTTATGCAGCACTAGTTCCCTTTTTTTTTTTTTTTTATGAATTTGTTCCTGTGCTATGTGTATGTTGTGGTTTGTAAGGAGTACTCCTTATATGTTGTAAAGCGCATCTTTCCGATACAACTTGAGCACAATAATCTGATCAAGTTGTTGCAATTTGCAAATTATTCTAACACTTTATAACTAATAAATGATCATATCTAGAGTCCATATAGGAATGCTATGATTTTTTTCAAGAATATTGTACTGTAACTATTGTGGAAAAATTGTTACTTTTGTTGAGACGTGAAAGGAAAGCTCAAACCAAAAAGAAAACACAAGAAGTTAGGAGAAGAGAGAAGATAGTGATATGTGAGCTTTCATTCATTAAGTGCAAGAAGGGGTACAAGGGAGCATTTTGTTAAGGTTAGCAGCTACTTCTAACAAATTGCTGACCTTTAACTCACTCTGTGACTCTCCTTCAAATGAGTACCCCTCCTTTCATGATTAACTCTATCACTTTCCCTTGGGCTCATGTTTCTCTTGGGAGATTCTTTTTCCTCTAAGCTTGCAGCCTCAAACTTCTTGACTCTAAGTTTATCTCTCAGAAAAGTGTACTTAGAGCTAGACACAGTTTTAGTAAATATATCAGTTGTTTGATACAATGAAGGAATATGAGTAACAACAATTTCCTTTCTAATAAGTTTCTCTCTAACAAAATGAATATCTAATTCTATATGCTTAGTGCGAACATGTAGTATAGGATTGGCTAACACAAGACAAGAGCTCTTTTTATCATAATAGATTGTAGGAATAGTTCTATATGTTCTTGTTATCACAATAGATTGCAGGAATAGTTCTATATGCTTTTGTTATCACATAAGATAGTGCTCTAATTCTATATCTGTTTGAACCAAATTGCCGCAACTTGTTTCTTATTGCAAAGAATAATTTGAACGGGATGATTTTTTTTGGGGGTATCATTCAAAAGCAAAGCCCAACAACACTTACAATAATCATAGAGATATCAGATTTAATAACAAAAGAATGTCTATAACTTTCTCATTGAACTAATTAAAAAGCGAATAAAAACTATTGATTACTTGAATATTGAGATTAAAAATCATTATGATTATCATCGGCACTATAATGAAATAATCAATTTTATTTATTTGTTTAGCCAGATTCAATATTTTTTAAAATATCATAAGATAGCTAGACCAAATCAAAGAAAAAACTTCTAACAATATGATCAAATAGGGACAATAACACCAACTCTAATAGAAGTGAGACAAATAACATTATGATCCATTTATAAAATTATATCATATGATATCAGAGCTTACCATCGACTGGTCAGATGGGTTGGCTAGATTGCTGACAAAGGTAGGTCGTCAAAAACTGTGTCGTGGGGATAATTCGTGGTGTAACTCGTACACCTTGCATTAGAACGTACAAACCAAAGAGTGGGTAAATGATGTGAACCATGCAACAGTGAGGGTGATTATTGAGTAAATATTGGCAAAGACCCACATCGATTAGCGAGGTAGATATTAGGTGTTATATATATGGGTTCGCAATTCTCCTCTTACAAGTTAGTTTTTGAGGTGGAGTTAAGCGGATTCATATCATTTAACACTACAAGATTAACGGGTATTAACAACCACTTTTAAGTGGCTTTAACGACGGTTCATTAAATCGTCGTAGAGTTTGTGATAAAGCGATGGTGTTACTGAATTGTTGGAAAGTCGTCACAAAGATTTGTCTTAATGACTGGTCAATGACCCTAGTTAAATAGGGTCAGAAAATTGTCGTAATTTAATTATTATTTTATCCCAATCGTTGTAAAAAATCTTAATGACGGTTTATCCAGCCATTGTTAAGATAAGAAATAACAATGGTTTTTAACTGTCATTAAGACTTGGCCTTAACCATGGTTTCCTATAACCATCGTTAAAATATTTTATATATATTTTATATTTATATTTTTTTATATATATTTCTATATTTATATTTTTATATAAATATTGTTTACCCTTCCTTCCTACTTTTATCATTAAAATATAATAAATTTGTTCAAAAGAAAATCAAATTAACAAGTACGAGTAATATTTTGCAAGAACAAAGTAAGACTCGGCAATTGAGTCTTTTGGTCTTCCAACTGGCATAAACAAAGTATCAATGTCAGATGACCTAATATTAGGTTGATCATCCACACGAATAAGTTGATTGAATACCGTCTCTACACCTTCAAAGTATCTCAAACAAAAATTTAAAATTTTCTTAGCCTCGTGAGACTTAACTATTGAGCCTTTTTTCCTTTTTCTTTATTCCGTACTTAAAATTTAAACTTTCTTAAGTATTTGTACATAATACATTAACTCATAAAATATGAAAAAAAAAGAAAAAAAAGGTAAAAATAGAAATATTTTTACCTTTAAATGTGATATATATTTATGAATCCAAGATTTATCTGTGTCTAAAATCATTAAAAAGTTAAAACATTAATAAATATGCCCATTAATTAGCTCACTACTTCATCTTCGGCAATCTCCGAAGATTAACTAATTTGGAGTTTAATTTTTCATAAATTTCTATTTTGATTATTATGTCTATAACTTATAAAATTTGTATTTTGCATTTATATTTTACAATTCACTAGCTTACCTTTTTTCCATTTATAATTTTAGCTCTTATGTTTTATTTATGAAAAATTAGAACAATCTAATTTGTCAAATTATGCTAATTTAGTTATGAACATATTAATCTAAATAAAATTATGTTACTTTTATGATTTCAATTGAAATTTAACAAGTCAAAATTGAGATCTTCTTGTCTGGTGCCCAATTTTCTCTTGTTTTTTTTACTTAATTTTTATACATTCTTATTTATTTCATATATCTATGAGTAGTATATCTAATCTCAATGTATATTGCACAATAAAAAATTATTAACCCAAAATATTTTCGATTTATATACCAAGTTAATTTTCGTCACTATATAATTTTTACTTTTTATGTATAACAATTAATTTAATTCATTTCTTCTATTAATTTTTATTTAAAATAAGTAAATAATTATTTAGTTCCTTTCAAAATTGTTTAAACTAGATGAGAGCTACATTAAATAATTTTTATTGCAATTTTTATTTTATTTTATATATTTCTAATAAGAATGATATGTTTTTATTTCTTTATTCTAATTTTATTATAACAATTACGAACATTAACTATTTTTTTCTCCTAATTTTACTTTAAGGATGCAATATATCCATCATCGTAATATATATCATTATATTAAATAATATAACATAAGCACTATGTACCAAAACTAATCTATTTCAAACAATATTTCATACATATATTCACCAATTAATATATTTCAAGCAATATATCATTGAAGCAATTGATAAATCATATATACAAAACAAGATATTTCCATTCCAAGTTAGATAATAGCATCTCCTAAATGCATCTAATTAACCACCATACATAGAACATGCATGAAGGGAGGAGATTGAAAGAAATATGCATACCTTCAGTAACATGCTAAATATACCTTCAAGAGACAAAATCTACAAAGGAAATGGAGAGAAATGGAAGCAAATGAGAGAAAATGAAAGAGAAAATGTGTAAGGGAGAGAGAGCTCGCAAGAGAGATGAGTTGCAGAGGAAGAATGCGAAATGGCGAGGCAGAATGCGGGAGGGTAAAAAGGAAAGTATTTAACGACGGTTATAATATAATTGTTGTTAAAATTTGACTTAATGATGGTTTTTTAGTGAGCTGTCATTAAGTTTAAATAAATTTAGCGACGGTTACAAAAATTATCATGATTTAGCGACAATTAATAGGCTACCATTGTTAAGTTTCACTTTATACAAAGAACGGTTATAATATCATATTTTTTTATGACGGTTACAATATAACCGTTGTTAAGATATGTGGTTTGATGACTGTTATGGAACCATTGTAATGTTGCATTTTAAGCACAATTTTTTTAACTGTAGTTAAGCCACAACCGTTAAAACCTCATTTTTTTATGGTGTAAAAACTTTCAAATTTACTTAAAAAAAAGAAAGATCTAGAGATTTTTTTTAGATTTCTCGTAAAAGGTAAATCTAAGAGATTTATTTATAAAAAAAAAAAGAAGAGAAAGAAAGTAGAAGGC
The DNA here is from genome assembly GCA_037074535.1 of Gleditsia sinensis. Taxonomy (NCBI): domain Eukaryota; kingdom Viridiplantae; phylum Streptophyta; class Magnoliopsida; order Fabales; family Fabaceae; genus Gleditsia; species Gleditsia sinensis. The sequence goes on along the minus strand of CM073464.1, from coordinate 12,449,912 downwards.
CGGTGATGCTGTCAATAACCAACGGCGGCAACCGCAAGGAGAAGCAAAAGTCTTGTTTTGCATCGGCATTCTTGACTATGATATATCCCTAGAAACTTGTAAAAAGGTGGTTTTTTAAAAAGATATTACGAGTATCTCCACAACTTTTGCATTCGCATTCTTAACTATGATATATCCTTAGAAATAGTAATTTATCATTCATTGTGCTACCTCCCGAAGAACTGTTTTTTTAATTGACATTTCCTCAAGAATAATGCGTTAGTTATAAATTTATTAAATAACATATAATGAATTGAAATTTAGGGATGACTTGGTTTTTTTAGTATTCTTTAACTTTTGTTGAAATTAAATTGAAATCATCAGCTGTCCAAATTGATGCGATGTGTTTCTTATTGGTAAGAATAATTTGAATGGATGCTCTCTTTTTCTTTTTCTTTTTTTAATAGAATGGGGACGTGTTTCTTATTGGTAAGAATAATTTGAATGGATGCTCTTTTTTTTCTTTTCTTAATAGAATGGAAATTTATTATTCAAAAGTAAAACCCTGGCCGCAATTATAATAGTCATGGAGATCTAAAATGTAATAACAAATGAACGTGAATAATTTTCTCATTAACTAGAAGGTGAATTAATGCTCTGTTGATCACTTAAATTTTAGGATAAAAAATATCACTATCTGATGAAAAAATGAAAATACAGTAAACGAAACTTTATTAAGCTTTTCTCAATCAGCTTACATCCAACTGACTTTCCTATATATATAGAAAGTCAGTCAACCGAAAAGGAAAAAATATCTAAGAATACATCCAACTAAGCACTACAAGTAACCAATGAATGTGGTACACGTAGATCTAATGCCTATGCTCTAATACCCCCTCGCAAGCTGGAGCATACAAATTTTGGATGCCTAGCTTGGAAAGAGAAGCTCGAAATGGAATAGGAGCAAGAGGCTTGGTGAAGCAATCAGCCAACTGAGCATGGGAAGGAACCGGAAGCAAGTGAATTAACCTAGACCGTAACTTCTCCCAAACAAGATGACAATCGATATCAAGATGCTTCGTACGTTCATGAAAAACTGGATTCTGAGCAATCTGAATGGCCGATTGATTATCGCAAAAAACCGTAACTGGAGAAGTATAAGGAAGCTGAGAATCCCGAAGCAAATAAAGCAACTATTGAACTTCACAGGTAGTAGAGGCGAGAGCATGGTACTCAGCTTCAGACGAAGAACAAGAAACAGTTGGCTGCTTTTTGGACCTCTAAGAGATGAGACTTGAACCAAGGAAAACACAAAAGCCAGTTACAAACTTATATGTTAAAGGACAAGTGGCCTAGTCTGAATCCGAGTATGCAGTCAGGGTGAAAGAAGAAGTACAAGAGAAGAATAGACCTTGCCCAGGACTTCCTTTCAAATAACGGAGCACATGATGCAAAGCTTGGAGATGAGACTCGGTAGGAGAATCTAAAAACTGAGACAAATGATGCACAACAAAACTGATATCAGGCCTTGTATTGCACAAGTAAAGGAGCTTCCTAATTAACCGGCGATAAGAAGTGACATCGGGCAAAACTAGACTGTCTGAAGAAACACAAGATGTCATAGGTGTGGAAACTGGCTTGCAATCTTGGAACCTAGTATCAAGGAGTAAGTATAAAGTATATTTGCATTGGCACATGTTAATACCAGCACTGGAACGAGTAATCTCAAACCCCAGAAAATACTTAAGATCACCAAGATCTTTGATTTTAAACGTATCATGTAGGAAGGCCTTGAGATCAGTAATAAGAGATAGAGCATTTCCAGCAAGGATAACATCATCGACATATATGAGAAGGAAAAGGAAACCAGAATCTTGAACTTTAAAAAATAAAGAGGAGTCAGAAGAAGCTTGGGAAAAACCTTTGGAAAGTAACGCATCAGTAAGCTTCTCATTCCATCACCTGCTAGCTTGCTTTAAACCATACAAGGACTTTGTAAGCTTGCAAACTTGATTAGGAGCAGATGATGAAAAACCCAGAGGAAGGGTCATGTATACTTCTTTATGGAGATCTCCATGAAGGAAGGCATTATTGATGTCAAGCTACTGTAAATACCACCCATGATGAGCAACCAAAGCAAGCTATGTGTGGATAATAGTCAACTTAGCAACTGGAGAGAATGTATGCAAATAATCCAATCCATTTTCTTGGGTATAACCCTTGGCAACTAATCTAGCTTTATAACGCTCAATGGATCCATCAGCATGGTATTTAATTTTGTATACCCATTTATAGCCTATGGGTGTCTTACCAGGAGGTAAAGTAGTCAAAATCCAGGTCTGATTCTGTTCTAAGGCACATAATTCAATGTTTATAGCATCTTTCTAGCATTGATGCTGAACAGCCTCATGATAAGTTTGCGGTTCTTGATGATGAGAGATTTGAGTGGTAAAAACTTGGTGAGCAGGAGCAATATGCTGTAATGTGTAATAGTGAGAGAGAGGATGGGGAGTGGTAACAGGAATATTAGGAGGAGAATTAATCTGGGCAGAAGCACAATAATAGTGTTGAAGATAGGAAGGTAGTTTATAAGACCTAAGAGACCGACAAAGAGAAGGTGAAGATGAAGAGGAGGAAGGAGCAGAAGTAGTCTGAGAAGGAAGAGTGGAAAAATTAGAATCAAGAGAAGAAGAAGACTGAGAAGGAATAATAGGATCAGCTGGAGGAATCGAAACAAAAGCAGGAAAAACAAAATCAGAAGGAGAAGATGAATCTAATTGGAAGCCAGATTGAAAAGGAAATTTCATAAAAATAAACATCCCTAGAAATGAAGACTTTAGAAGAATGAAGGGAATAAAATCTGTACCCTTTAGTGGATGAGGGATAGCCAAGAAAAATACATTTAATGGCCCTACTATCAAACTTAGTGCAGTGAGGGGCAATAGTGGATGCATAACATAAACAACCAAAAATTCTAAGATGTGAAAGAGAAGGAGTTTGACCAAACAATACCTGAAATGGAGTGGCATTATGAAGAACCGAGGAAGGAGTTCGATTGATTAGATAAGCAGCATGAGTAACACAGTCAGCCCAAAAAGAAAGAGGAAGTGATGCCTAAAATTTAAGAGACCTAGCAACATTAAGAATATGCTGATGTTTTTGTTCTACCACAAAGTTTTGCTGAGGAGTATAAACACATGAAGTTTGATGCACAATACCTTTTGAAGCAAAAAAATCTGGCATTCTAAACTCTGCCCCATTATCTGATCTTATGCACTTAATTTGTACAGAAAACAGAGTAAGAACAAAATGACAGAAATTTTGCAGTAATTGTTTAGTTTTTGATTTAGATTTCATAAGAAATATCCAAACAAAGCGACTTTTATCATCCACTAAAGTAAGGAAAAATCGATGACCATACAAAGAAGTAGCATGTGAAGGTCCCCAAATATCTGCATGTACTAAATCAAAACAAGATTGAAAAATAGTAGTACTAAGATGAAATGAAAGGCGTTTTTGTTTAGCAAAATGGCATATATCACAATGACTAAAAGAAGGAATTGTAACAGAATCATCTATGTGTTTTAGCAACTGCAATCTAGGTATAGATAAATGACCCATGTGAAAATGCCATATGTCAGCAGAAGCTATATTATTCATAGTACAAACGATAAAAGAATCTAATGATGAAACAGAAGGTGAAAGTTGAATTAGAAAAAACTGATAAAGACCATTGATCCGTTTAGCTAATCCAATCATCTTCCTCCTTTGAAGATCCTGAATGAGACAAAAAGTTTGATGAAAAATGAAACTGTAAGAATAGGCTGAAGTGAGCTTACTGATTGAAAGTAGATTAAAAGAAAATTGAAGAACATGTAAGACATTATGAAAAATGAGATGAGGTGTGAGTTGAACAGTGCCGATATGTGAAATAGGAATTTTTTGTTTATTGGGTAGATTAACGAAGGTATTTAGAATAGGCTTGTATGTGAAAAAAACACGTAAGGTACAAGCAATATGATTAGTTGCTCCTGTATCAAGTATCCAACAAACATCTTGAGGCATGTTATCATCAGTACAAGAGAGACTAAATGTACCTGAATTAGGAACCGAAAAAGTGAAATCTGAAGTAAGGTGATTAACATGAATAGGAGAGGAATTGCCAACGCCAGTTGCTTGCTGCAGCAAATTGATTAGTTCCTTGTACTGATCTTGAGTAATAGATGGCTGATTAGGAGGCAATGAGGATTGAGAGATCATATTATCAATTGCAGGGACCATATTACTTTGATGCTTGGCTATAGAAAACTGTCCACTGTTAATCATATTATCAGATGATGCCAAATTTGTTTCCACACCACTGTCTTTGCCAAAAACATTAGTGCTAACTTGGTTGACTTGAGAATTAGTGAATATATTTCTGTCTCTATATCCAATGGGATAACCATGCTTTTTGTAGCATGTGTCCACAGTATGGCCAGTAAAGTTACAATAACTGCAAATCGGCTTATGTCCAGGGCCATTATAAGGTCTCCTTTGAAAATTACCAGAATGCTGAAATGTCTGCACATTAAAACCATTAGAATTGTTGAATCGATTATTCTGCTGAAAATGAACTTGTCCCTGGCTTAGAAACACTGCAGGCTCCTCACTAGATACGATCGAAGTATTTGACTGTCTTTCATGTTGTAAAACTAGCGAGAACAACTTGTTTATGTTAGGAAGAGGATCCATTAACAAATCTGTGACCTAATTGTTGAAAAAGACTCATTCAATCCTTTTAAAATCCAGATGGAATACTCATTTTGTTGTGAAGTTTTCACTATTTTGAGAGCTTCACAGGCACATTGAGGTGTACACGTACACACTGGAACTGGTCGAAGATTGGTGTATTCATCCCAAAGAATTTTAAGCTGTGTAAAATATTCCGTGACTGACAACACATTCTGCTTTAAAGAATAGATCTCTTCTTGTAGATCAGAAATCCTAATAGCATCACCTTGAGAAAAACGATAGTGTAAATCCTTCCACACTTCTGATGCATTATCTATCCACAAAATGCTCTTTACAATCAATGCTGATAGCGATCTTACAAGCCACGAATATACCATGGTGTTACATCTCTCCCATGCCAGAAACAGAACATCATTCTTGTCAGGGGCTTTTATAGTACAGTCAACAAAGTTCAACTTGTTTTTGGATAACAAGGCCATCCGCATAGACCTCTACCAGGAGTGGTAGTTAGATCCAGAAAGCACCAGTGACACCAAAACCAAAGAAGGATTCTCGTTTGGATGCAAATAATATGGACTAGCTGGATTATCTTCTTGTCTCACCATTGCTCCGGCGACTTGCCTCTGATTGTTCAATACATCTGAGTACGACATCAATGTTGTTCAAGATAGGAAGAAAAAAAAATTATGAGTGTTTGGTTGGTAAGAAAATTTCTGCAGCAAGCAATTTTTCTCGCTCTGATACCATGATGAAAAAATGGAAATACAGTAAACGAAACTTTATTGAGCTTTTCTCAATTAGCTTACATCCAACTGACTTTCCTATATATATAGAAAGTCAGTCAACCGAAAAGGAAAAAATATCTAAGAATACATCCAGCTAAGCACTACAAGTAACCAATGAATGTGGTACACGTAGATCTAATGCCTATGCTCTACTACTATCATCATCGGTTGTAGTGAGATAATTATTTTTATTTATTTATCAAATCAGATGCAACAATTTTAATAACATAATAAGATACCTAGAACAAATCAAAGGACTAACTACTAAAAACTTAATTAACACAAGGGCAAGAACACCAACTCCAACTGTAGCAGGACAAACAATGTTCCAATTTATTGATAAAGCTTAATCAAAAGACTAAAAAGTCTCATATTTACGTAAAAAGAAGATAGATCCAGAGACTTCTTTAGATCTCTCATAATGGATAGATATAAAGAGTTTATTTGCACAAAAAGAAAAAATAAAAGAAATAAGAGAAAAGAAGTACAAGGGAGGAGCTGCTGCCATTAACTAACAACGATAGCCCTTCGAGCTTCCTTTCCTTATCTCGTTGGAGAAGCAAAAGTCTTGCATTGTGTTGGTATTCTTGACTATGATATATCCTTAGAAATTTTCAAAAAGGTTCTTATTTTAGGTATTATGGTTATCCCAGCAATCTATGAATATAAGATGCAGAGTAGTGAAGTTGCCTCCCCTTACAAGTGTTGTTTTGCAAGCTCTAACTTAAAATTATAGAGACCATTCAACTACTAGACTCAAATTTACTTACCACTTGAGCCATGAGTGCAAAAAGGTGCCTTGTTGATGCTATAATGTTTTTTTAGGTAAAGCATCATTGAATCTAGCTAATTTTGATAGAGTTCGGGTGTCTTGGTGGCAGGAGGTGTATTACTAGAGAAATCCATAAGGTTTTTTTCATCGACACTATTACTAAAGCAGCTTCGACCAAGATTTTGCAAAAGGATTTGAAAGCCAGGCTCGTAGCTAGGATTTATAGATTGTAGAAATTCAACCATGGCTTTTTTTTTTGCATTTATATATGTTTCCTAATACAACACATGGTCTTTTTTTATGAATTGTTCCCATGCAATGTGGATGTTGTGGTTTGTATAGAGTACTCCTTATATGTTGTAAAGTGCATCTTTCAGATATAGCTTGAGAACAATAATCTGGTTAAGTTGTTGCAATTTGTAAGTGACATCTTTTTTATTGGTTTATATAATGATATTGCAAATTATTCTAACACTTTATCAGTACTCAATGATCATATTTAGAGTTAGTATAGGAATCTTATGATCTTTTAATGATCATTGTACAATAATTACTGTGAATAAATTGTTATTTTTTCTTAGATATGAAAGGAAAGCTCAAACCAAAATGAAAACATAGAAATAAGATAGGAGATGAGAGAAGATAGTAATATGTCAAGCCTTCATTCATTAAGTGTAAGAAGAGTCTCAAGGGAGTATATATACTGATGTGTAGGGTCAACATTCTGTCAAAAGGTTAGCAGCTATTTCTAACAGAATGCATATCTCTATAACTAACTTCCAACTCACTCTATCACTCTCCATCAAATGGATGCCCCTCTTTTCATGATTGGCTCTATCCCTTATGCTCATGTTCCTCTTATGTGATTCTTTTCCCTCTATGCTTGCAGCCTCAAACTTCTTAACTTCAAGTTTATCTCTTAGAAAAGTGAACCTAGAACATGGCACAAGTTTGCTAGATATATAAGTTGTTTGGTATAATGAAAGAATGTGACTAACAATAATATACTTCCTAATTACCTTCTCTCTAAAAACATGAATATCTAGTTCTATATGTTTGGTATGAGCATGCAGTATAGGATTGGCTAACATAAGGCAAATGCCCTTATTATCAAAATAGGTGTTAGGAACAAAGGTACCAAGGACTTGTCGATGAGATCATGGCTATGGCTGACAAATAAAAATGAAATGCAAACCCGCTTCAAGTCCTAATTGGACATATCACAAGAACTCGAGGTAAAATATTCAAAGAATCATTTAATGATCTAATTCTAAAGGTCCATTAAAGAGAAAACTACATTACTACTAAAGAAGAGTCAATACTGATCCATGTAATTAAAACCCACTTAAATATGGGCCAAGACCACTCAATCTAAATATGAACTTAAAGTACAAGAGGAATGAATGTTAAAAACTGAATATAAGCCTAACATCAAGGAGTTGTTTAGTGGCTCAATTTAGGCTATGTTTTTATTTTTATTTTGTTTGACTAGTAAAATTTTCTATTTTATGATTTTCTTATCTGACTAGAGGATTTTTATTTTTTCAATTTTCTTTTACTATGTAGGAGTTTCTTATTTAGTTTTTCTTATTTGTCTAGGTAATTGTTTTATAAATAGGCATGTATGCTCTTGAACAATTTAGATTATTATCAATAATATTGAGAGTGTTTTTCTTTGTTGCTTCAATTTTTTTTAATGAATTTATCAAGATTTTCTTATGGCATTCAAGTAAGACTTATTACTCACAATCTTCTTCCCCTTTATTGAGTGTGACATTTGCAATATTTTTTTTATACATTTGATTATTATCTCTTTATATATAATGGGTCAAGGTCCTTTACTTTTATTTTTTGTTATAAATCTAAATTAGAACATGATCCTTCAAATTGAATCCCATATTGATTCTGAGTCTCGTTACTCTTAGTGAGGTTTATATTAGAGGTTCACATAATTTGGTATCAGAGTCTAAGTTCTAAGTTAGGTTTGATCTATTCTATTTACTTTTTTTTTTGTTATTATTCCATCTTGTTATATTTCTTGTGTTCTTCATTTTTCTTATCTTCTTTTGATTTCTTGTGTTCTTAGTTCAAGCATATATTTTAAAATAAAAAAAATAAAAAAAATATGGAAAAAAGTGCAGAATTCCAAAAAAAAAAGAGAAATTTTGAAAAATAGTTAAAATTCAATATGATTGAAATTCAAGTTTTTCACTTAGTTTTTGCAATCTGGTCTTGAAGAAAAAGATAGAATCGATAATTCTAATTGCATCAAATTTTTTTCTTGCTTTGATAATTTATTTCATTTTCTTTTCTTACTTTGATTATTTTGCTATCTCAATTGTTTTCTTTCCTATAGTATTTGATTTATTTCTATTCTAGTTGCTTTCTTGCTTTGATTTTATTATTCAATTGCTTAGCTTATCTTCATTTTTTTCTTCTAAAGTTCTATTGCTTTGTTCCCTTTGATTTTAAAATTTTGTTTTTTTCCCTTTACTCTTTGCATTCTATTAGTTGAGTTTGGATTGTTGCAAGAAAATTTTTTGTTTGAGTTCGTTTGAGTTCAATAAAGAACTAATAGATAGGACTAAAAGAGAAAAAAATGCAAGAGAGTGTGAGCTTATAAGAGGGTAAAAGACAAATTTGAGTAAACACGAGTGTGAGTGACATTAATCTTGAGAGAAACACATGAGCTAGTGTTGTGATATTTTTTTAGTTTAACATTGTTTTGTAGGAAAATCATGTCACACAACAAAGACAAACATACTTTCGAAGGTGTGTCAGGAATGGCATATTCAAAGTTGATTGTGGAAGCTTTAGTAAGTGAGATGATGAGATTTTTGAGAGTGGAGATGGAGCAGATTCATCAACGGATAGATTAGGTAGAGAATACAAGTGTGGAGGAGTCACAAAACACACTAAATATATGTAGGAGGATGAGAGTTCAATTGAGGGAGTGTTGAAGACGAAGAGTATTATAGATATGGTTTTGATAAAGATGATAGGGATTTGAGTGTTAACAATAGGATATATGGTGGGAGATTTAGAGAAGTTAGACATCGGGTTGATAATAATTTAGGTAGTATTAAAATGAAAATTCCACATTTCCAAGGTAAAATGATCCAAAATTTTATTTAGAATAAGAGAAAAAGCTGGAGTTGGTATTTGATTGTCACAACTATTCTGAATTAAAAAATGTAAAGTTAGCTGCCATTGAATTTATTGACAATGCTATTATTTGATGGGATTAATTGATTTTAAGCAGGAGACGAAATGGAGAAATGCCTATTGAGACATGGGAGGAGATGAAAGTGGTCATGAGGGGGTGATTCATTCCAAGTCACTACCATAGGTACTTGTTTAAGAAATTGAAAATTCTTACTCAAGGGTCTAAAGTGTTGAAGACTACCACAAGGATATGGAGATTGCCATGATTTGAGCCAATGTGGAGGAGGATTAAGAAGCTAAAATGGTGAGCTTCTTAGTTGGTTTAAATCGTGATATAGCAAATATAGTAGAATTGCAACGTTATGTGGAGTTGGATGACATGGTGCACATAACCATAAAGGTGGAACAACAAATAAAAAGAAAGGTATCCTCACGAATGGTACAAAATTTGAATTCTTTTTCAACATGGAAGTCAAATTGGAGTAGGAGGGATGACAAACTTAAGGTCAAACCTTCCAGAGAAAATAAAAATGGAGAACTAAGGTAAAACTATTTTTCAACCTTCTAGAAATAGAGATATTAAATGCTTTAAGTGTTTGGGAATGGGTCATATTACTAGTCAATGTCGAAATAAAAGAGTAATGGCATTGAAAGATGATGTTGACATTGAGATTAAAGTTGCATCCAATAATGAATCTATGCCCTCTTTGGAGGATGTGAGTGACATTGAGTATTCGATTGATAGAGAGCTTTGGTTTCAAAGAGAGCTCTTTGTGTGAAAATAAAGCAAGGTGAAGAGGTTTAACGTGAAAATATCTTTCATACGAGATGTCATGTTAATAATAAAGTATGTATCATGATTATTGATAGAGAAAGTTACACTAATGTGGCTAGCACTAGTTTGGTTGAAAAATTGAATTTGGCCACTTTAAAGCATCCAAAGCCATATAAGCTACAATGGTTGATTGATTGTGGAGAAATTAAGGTGACTAGACAAGTGTTGGTGTCAATCTTCATTAAAAAGTACAAAGATAAAATTTTGTGTGATGTGATGCCAATGTATGCAAGACATATTCCTTTGGAAAAATCATAGCAGTTTGATAGACATGTAATTCATAATAGTTATACCAATAGATACTCTTTTGTATATAATAAAAGAAAAATCACTCTTGTGCCCTTAACCCTAAAGCAAGTGTTTGAAGATCAAGTTAAGTTGAAAAAAGAGAGTGATATAAAAAAGGTGAATGATATTTAAAAAGAAAAAGAGGCTAAATCAAGAGAAAAGAGATATATGGTGAAAAAGAAAAAGAAATAGCTAGTGAGGAAACAAAAGAGAGAAAATAAGTGAATTTTTATGCAAGAGAGAGTAAAGTCAAAAGAACTTAACTCTTCTTTGCTTAGTGTTGTAGTTTCTCTTTTGTAGGACTATGAGGACGTATTTCCCGATGAAATACTCAATGGCTTACCAACAATTAGAGGAATTGAGCATCAAATAGATTTTATAGTTGGAGCATCAATTCCAAATAAGTTAGCCTATAGAAACAATCATAAGGAAACAAAAAAACATCAAATGCAGGTTGAAGAGCTCATGGAGAAAGGGTATGTGCAAGAGAGCAAGAGTGTTTGTGCAATTCCAGTGTTACTTGTGCCTAAGAAAGATGGGACATGGAGGATGTGTGTTTACTGTCGTGCCATTAATAATATCACTATAAAGTATAGACATCACATTCCTAAATTAGATGATATGCTTGATGAATTGCATGGTTCTTATGTTTTTACAAAAAATTGATCTTAAAAGTGGATATCATCGAATTAGGATGAGAAAAGGTGATGAATGGAAAACTGCATTTAAAACAAAATATAGTTTATATGAGTGGTTAGTTATGCTATTTGGATTAACTAATGCACCAAGTACGTTCATGAGATTGATGAATCATGTTTTGCATGCTTTTATTAGTAAATTTGTGGCTGTATGCTTTGATGATATTTTGATTTATAGCAAAAAATTGGATGAACATGCTGAGCATTTAAAACTTGTTTTAAATATTTTGAGAAAATAAAAGTTGTTTGCTAATCTCAAGAAGTGTACCTTTTGCACATATAAAATTGTATTTCTTGAATTTGTTATTAGTGCTAAAGGAATTGAGGTGGATGAAGAAAATGTAAAGAAAATTCAAGATTAGCCAAGTTCTATAAGTGTAGGTAATGTTAGAAGTTTCCATGGGTTGGCTAACTTTTATAAAATGTTTGTGAAAGTTTTTAGTAGTCTAGTCTTTGTTTTGACTAAAGTTATAAAAAAGAATGTGGGTTTTAAGTAGGGTGATGAGTAAGAAAAGACATTTAATTTGATCAAAGAAAACTTGACTAATGCACCTTTACTTGCTTTACCTAACTTCACAAAAAAATTTGGAATTAAGTGTGATGATTCAAGAATAGGTATTAATGCTGTTCTAATGCAGAAAGAGCGTCCTATTGCCTATTTTATTGAGAAACTAAGTGGAGCAGCCCTAAACTACCAAACATATGAGAAAGAGAGGTATGCATTAATTAGGGCATTGGAAACTTGGTAGCACTATCTTTGATCAAAAGAGTTTGTGATTCATACTGATCATAAATCTATGAAGTATTCGAAAGGTAAACACAAGCTAAGCAAGCAGCATGCCAAGTAGGCGGAGTTTATATAAACATTTTCTTATATGATTAAGTATAAGAAAGGTAAGGAAAATATCATGACTGATGCATTGGCTTAAAGCACTGTTTTACTTTCTACCTTAGATGCAAAATTGCTTGGTTTTGAATACATTAAAGACTTGTATTTTGATAATTTTGATTTTAGTAATGTATTCAATACATGTGAAAAAGTGATATTTGGTAAGTTCTTTAGGCATAAGTGTTTTGTATGAACATTTCTTTTAGCCTTATATAAAACGTGATGTAGAAGGGATATATGGAAAGTGTATCACTTGTAGACAAGTTAAGTCTACAACTCGGCCAAATGGGTTATATACTCCTTTACTTATACTTAGTTAACCTTGGATTGTCATATCTAGGGATTTTGTAGTAGGTTTACTTAGGTCAAAGAGAGGTAGGGATTCTATATATGTGGTTGTTGATAGGTTTTCTAAAATAGCACATTTCATACCATGTCATAAAACCAATTATGCATAACATATTGTTGATTTATTTTTCAAAGAAATTGTGAGATTATATGGCATGCCTAGGAGTATTATGTCTGATAAAGATGCAAAATTCTTAAACTATTTTTGGAAGACTTTGTGGGGTAAGTTAGAGACTAAACTTTTATTTTCTGCTATTTTTCACCTACAAACCGATAGTCAAATTGTAGTTAATAGAACTTTATCTACTTTGTTACATGCCATAATACAAAAGAATTTGAAATCATGGGAGGAATGTGATAAGTGGATTTTATATTCATAAATTAATTATCTTTAACTTAGAATTTTTTTTTTGTTTTTGAGTAATTTATGTTGGGTTTATGCATGATTGTATGTTTATTTTGTAGATAGAAAGAAGATGAAGAATTGAGAGAAAATTGGAGAAAAAAATCAAGAATTGTAGATTTTTGACAACTTTGATGTTGTTTCACTAATTTGGACATAACTTCTTCATAGAAGCTCCGATTGAGGAGATTGAAGTGGGTATGGAAAGCTAATAAAAAAATTTATAACTTCTGTTTTTTGAGTATTATGTAATTCAACTTTACAACACTAGATATTTGCATCATGAAGCCAGCCCGAGTTAAATTATTAGCGTCGTGACGCCAAGCAAAAACAAACCCTAATTTTAAATTTAAATTATAGTGATCCAATGGGCCTTAAAAAAACTCTTTAAAAGGGACCCCAAGCTACGAAATTAGAGAATAGGTGGAGAGACAAAAGAGAGCGAATAAGATCCTGACTTAGAAGATGAAGATCAGAGTTTTAATTCTATCATCAATTCTCTTTCATCTCGTTCTGTTAATTTTAGATAATTTCTTTTTATTCTGAGATGATTTCATATTTTAGCATGAACTAATTTTATTTTTCTAAGGTTATGATGTAGTCTAATTATGAACTCTTGTATTTCTCAATTAATTTAATGCATGTGCTATTTTCTTAATTGATTTTCTACACTGTGTATAATGTGTCTAATTAATTGACCACTAATTAAATGATTCGTTAATCATAATGAAACTGAGAGGAGATTTATGTGTCTAAAGCAGTGTGTAGGAACCATAGATTGCATGTAAAATAGAGATATGCATGCATGTGCTATGTAGTCTTAATTGAGAGACATATAACTTAATGAACATTTCCTTGTTATAATTCACATGGAGACATAGTGGGTTAGTATTCGAAAAATGCTTTTGTTAGACTTCAAGAAAGGCTAATGGATTGTTTAGAATATCTTGACTGTCAATTAAATTATAATTTTTAGGTTAAAAAGATTGGAATTGCAAGGGAGATTAATTAAGGTGAATTCAGAAACCCTAGAGCATTGTTTCATTAAATTTCTCTTCATAATATTCACTTTCTTCTATATTTCTTATTTTTATTTTTATTTTCATATCTCTCATAAAATCAAGATTTTGAATATTCAGTTAGAGTTGGAATTAAGTTAAAAATAGTTACTAATAATCATAATTCTCATGGGAACAATACTCATACTCTAAAATTTTATCATAATTCTCATGTGAGATTATATGGCATGCCTAGGAGTATTATGTCTGATAAAGATGCAAAATTCTTAAACTATTTTTGGAAGACTTTGTGGGGTAAGTTAGAGACTAAACTTTTATTTTCTGCTATTTTTCACCTACAAACCGATAGTCAAATTGTAGTTAATAGAACTTTATCTACTTTGTTACATGCCATAATACAAAAGAATTTGAAATCATGGGAGGAATGTGATAAGTGGATTTTATATTCATAAATTAATTATCTTTAACTTAGAATTTTTTTTTTGTTTTTGAGTAATTTATGTTGGGTTTATGCATGATTGTATGTTTATTTTGTAGATAGAAAGAAGATGAAGAATTGAGAGAAAATTGGAGAAAAAAAATCAAGAATTGTAGATTTTTGACAACTTTGATGTTGTTTCACTAATTTGGACATAACTTCTTCATAGAAGCTCCGATTGAGGAGATTGAAGTGGGTATGGAAAGCTAATAAAAAAATTTATAACTTCTGTTTTTTGAGTATTATGTAATTCAACTTTACAACACTAGATATTTGCATCATGAAGCCAGCCCGAGTTAAATTATTAGCGTCGTGACGCCAAGCAAAAACAAACCCTAATTTTAAATTTAAATTATAGTGATCCAATGGGCCTTAAAAAAACTCTTTAAAAGGGACCCCAAGCTACGAAATTAGAGAATAGGTGGAGAGACAAAAGAGAGCGAATAAGATCCTGACTTAGAAGATGAAGATCAGAGTTTTAATTCTATCATCAATTCTCTTTCATCTCGTTCTGTTAATTTTAGATAATTTCTTTTTATTCTGAGATGATTTCATATTTTAGCATGAACTAATTTTATTTTTCTAAGGTTATGATGTAGTCTAATTATGAACTCTTGTATTTCTCAATTAATTTAATGCATGTGCTATTTTCTTAATTGATTTTCTACACTGTGTATAATGTGTCTAATTAATTGACCACTAATTAAATGATTCGTTAATCATAATGAAACTGAGAGGAGATTTATGTGTCTAAAGCAGTGTGTAGGAACCATAGATTGCATGTAAAATAGAGATATGCATGCATGTGCTATGTAGTCTTAATTGAGAGACATATAACTTAATGAACATTTCCTTGTTATAATTCACATGGAGACATAGTGGGTTAGTATTCGAAAAATGCTTTTGTTAGACTTCAAGAAAGGCTAATGGATTGTTTAGAATATCTTGACTGTCAATTAAATTATAATTTTTAGGTTAAAAAGATTGGAATTGCAAGGGAGATTAATTAAGGTGAATTCAGAAACCCTAGAGCATTGTTTCATTAAATTTCTCTTCATAATATTCACTTTCTTCTATATTTCTTATTTTTATTTTTATTTTCATATCTCTCATAAAATCAAGATTTTGAATATTCAGTTAGAGTTGGAATTAAGTTAAAAATAGTTACTAATAATCATAATTCTCATGGGAACAATACTCATACTCTAAAATTTTATCATTTGACAACGATAGTGTACACTTGCACTCAAACGAACATATAATTCGTGCAAATCAAGTTTTTGGTGCCGTTGTCGGGGATTATTTTGATTCTTATTACTATTATTATTCTTAATTCTAATTTTAATCTAAATTTTTTATTTTTATTTTTACTTACAATTGTCTTTTTTAAAGTTTTAGGTGTCTGCATTGGCGCATGAGAAAATTTGGGGGCGATAATTTAATTTTTCTTGACACTGAGATTAAACGAACTTGTCAAAGGAATGGGAAAAGAAAATTGGAAGCTTCTAAAAATTCTCAAAAAACCATGGCTAACGCCAGGGACAATCTAGAGACTGTGAAGAACAATATAGAGAATAATCATAATAATTGGGTACTACAAGATTATTTAATGCCATCAGTGAATTGAATGAATTATACCATTCAACGTCCTACGGTATATGCCCACAATTTTGAAATCAAGCCTGCAATTATACAAATTGTTCAAGCTAATTAGTTTAGCAACTTAGTAAGTGAAGATCCAAATACTTATATTGCTAATTTCTTGGAGATTTGTGAAACATTTAAATATAATAATGTCTCCAATGATGCTATAAGATTGAGGTTATTCTTATTCTCACTAAGGGATAAAGTCAAAAGCTGGTTGAACTCCTTACTTGCTGGTCCTATTACCACCTGGAATGACCTAGTAGAGAAATTTATGTCTAAATTTTTCCCACACTACAAGAAAAGTGATAATTTGTGACGACTAAAACAATCATCACTAAAAATGACTTTTTGTGACGACCTAAAGGGGTCGTCACTGAAAGGTAGACTTTCAGTGACGACTGTTTAAAGTGGTCACAAAAACATAGTCTTTTAGTGACGAGTTTGATATGTCGTCACAAAATGTATGCCTTTTGTGACAACTTTTTAAATCGTCACTAAAAACTTACTTTTAGTGACAACCAAGTCGTCACTAAAAGCCAATTTTTTTTAACTTACACCCTTTTAGTGATGACCTAGTCGTTACTAAAAGAAAAAATTATTAATTTTTAATAATTTTTTATAATTTATATTGTTAACAACTTATTTTAAATTATTTTTATTTTTTAATAATTAAAGAAAAATATATTTTAAAAATTTAAGAACTAGTTTAAAATAATTGTTTGTCTATGAAATTTTTGTTGAAAAATTTTAAATTTTGTTAAAAAATTAAATATGGAATTAAAATATATAATAAGAAAAAAAAGTCTGCTTTTTTCTCATATAATAAAATGTGATTAAATATGAAATTAAAACATATAATAAAATATTTATAATATGGGATTAAAAGATATAATAAATTATATAATAAAATTAAACCATATAATTAAAAAAAGGAAAAATGGACTCTGCTTTATTCTCACGCTGCAATATGCTGGCAAAAGGAAGCAGAAAAAGTTGACTCCAGGCGGGCTCCAAATTTTCCCTCCCGCTTAAACCAGGCAAGTGTTCGATCTTCTTCTTTCTCTGATTTTTTGTGCAAAGCCGAAATCAACCTCTCAATCCTCACCTCTCCTTCACCTCGGTTCCAGGAAAAAGTGCTCAGCTTCGTGGGTGTTGGAGTTTGCTGTGATATCGCTTGCAAAGCCGAAATCAGTGTGCTCAATCCTCATCTCCCCTTCGCCTCGATTCCCAAGGAGAAGTGCTCAAACCTACAGCTTTGTGGGTGCTGGAATTTGCTGCGTCATGGCTGACATTTGAAGCATCAAGGTAGTCTAATCCTCCTTCGATTGTCTGCATTCCGTTTAATTAGATTGGGGGTTTTGATTTTTTGGTTGGGATTGGTGTTTTTGGTTTTAGTTTTCTGCATTTGAGCTAATTTAGGGTGGGATGGAGTGAATATGCATTTAAGCTTCGTGTCTTTCCTTCTCTGCTTTCCTTCGATTGCCGCTGGAAGTTGTTGCTATTTGTAGGATTTTCTCTTGTTTCCTTTTAATTTTTCTTCTTTGTTCTTTGACCCTCGGTAAGTTAATATGCATGCTTGTTTAATTTGTTATTGCAGATTGGTTCGATTTTTGAGTACGTGAACCAAAGGCCGGTATTTGGAGTTTTGAACTCGGGCAGCATATTTTATGCTCCCTTGCTTGGATTCTTTGCATTTACTGGCATTCCCTTTTCAGTAAGTACTTCACCAATTAACTTATTTGTTAATGATTAAGGATATTAGAAATTTAGAATCCAAACTAACTTAACCCAATGAATATTGGGTCGTGTATTATTAGCAATTTCGTTAGTCCCTTGAGACGATAATATACCATTCATCAATATCATGAAGTCACTCTTAATCTGACCACTATTAGGGTAACTTAACTGCATTTTCAATGGAAGAGTAATATTTTTATTTTGAATAGGAAGACAGAAAAAGAGATACGCCATGCGGGATCCTTCCCAAAGCTAATTTGAGTTAATGTTGAATACAGGGCTTCCTGTGGTTCAAGTCTGTTCAAGCTGCTAACAAGGAAGATGAGGAACAAGATAGGAGGGATGGGTACTAATAAGGTCCAATTCATTCCTTTTTTTTACATCCATCAAAACTTTTCTTCTGAGAACTCAAGCAGACACTCCGAAATCCGATGCCTGTTAATTTCTTTGTTGTTATTCTTTGTTTTATAGCAATATGAATATACAAAGTAAGTGCCCATGCCACATTCTAAGTCACAGTCCACTGTAAATCTTTATGCTGTTATGGATATACTTAGAGAGATTAGCGTGTAAGCATATTAATTTAATACAGAAAACACCATGTCATAACATAATATGATAATAAGGACTCCAATAACCACATTTTTCCTTTGAACTCCTGATCCCCTCTTTCTTCTTGCTAGGAGGCAGAGTTAGAGGATTTCCAATTTTCTGGTGAGCTAATTTATGAATTCTGGTTGAGAAGTCTGATTTTTTGGCATGTTCATGGCTTAGCTAGTTGAGTGTGTTTTTATATGTGATAACCCTCAACTAATAAAAACCTTTGAAGGTTAAGTACAAATCATTTGAAACAAAGAAAGTTGAGAACAATGTAAAATTTTAGAGTGTTTTTGACTCTTTTTCTGACCTATCTTCACTCATATAAGCATAAATCTCTCATATGAAATCCAAATTAAGTGATTCCAATTGATGTTGAAAGATAAGACCTATATCTACAACTTTGATGTTGGACACTTTTGCTAATTCCGTGAATCTTATAGTGATAAAAGGAAAAAACCGAAGCACAGTGTGGTCTGAATCTTTGCTCACTATTTTATGCATAACTCTCTCATATGAACTCCAAATTAGGTGATTCAAGTGGCTAATGAAATCTAAGAGAAAGGGCTACAACTTTCATGTTGGACGTTTTGTCAAATTCGGCCAAAATCATGGTGCACTGTAGCCACGAAGCACAGATGTGCTCCCGGACACGGCCAGGCCGTGCTTCTGGCTGTTTTTATGCAGCCTCCCCCTTCCTTCTCCCTCATTCTGGCTCCCTCTCCCTCCCTCTCTCTAAAATATTTTTCTCTTCCTTCTCTCTGCGATATCTCACCATCCAGCCAACCAATACGAGCTACCAAGGTACCATTAGACTCGTGGCAACGAGTACTTCAAAACCCACCGATCAGTTTCGTTGGAAAACCGCCGGAAAATCGTGTGAACAGTAACCTCCAAGGTAAAATTCCGTCTAATCGCATTTTAGGTTTCGTTTTTACCGAATTTCTTTCCATAGATAGTCTTAAAATTAGTTTCTATGCTAGAATATAGGGTTTTTAGGTTTCGGCGTGAATAGTATTTTCGGCGAGTGAATAGTGTTTTTCGGCATGAATAGTGACGTTTAGAATTTTTCAATTCTCATGTTATGTCTATATTTTCTAGGTTGTTGAACCATCACGAGGTGAAATTCTCGTTGTTGGACTCCTAGTAAGGTGAGTGGGTTTTTCATACTATAGTGCTTTTTTTTTATGAATTCAGTTTATAACTCTTTCATATGATTTTAACTAGTTGGAATGTATGCTAAATTGTTTTACCGCTTTGAAAACCAATATATTCCAACTATGTTAGAAATTGTAAATTTCAATCCTAGTTGAACCCTAGGTATGCAGGGCAAGCATCTAGACTAATAATTCTCCATTTGAGCTAGATTTATAAAAATGCAAACTTAGTCATAGAAATGAACTAAGTTAGCCATGAAAGGATTTGATGCATGATAAGCATCTATGTAATGTCTACAGACGATCTATGTTTAAAAAGGGAAAGTTTATGATTATAAAGGTCTCCATGGGAATTCATGGATGAGATATATTTTAGAACGGAATTTTATGCATGAAAAGAGCTAGATGGAGAATTATAGCTTTATTGTAAAGTTATTGAAATATTTTACTTTAAACTCTTTGAATAGCATATTTCACATGTTTTCTATTGGAGGGACCCTTTTAGATCACTGTTAGCTAGCCGCAGGGAGTGCTAGCCCTGGTGCACCATGATCATGTTAAGGCTTTGGCCTAGGATATTGTGACGGGCATATGACTGCCTAAGACACAAAATTTAGGGTGGACTTATGTCTACGCCTACAGTGATTGCCATACCCATTGCTATGTGCTTGGGGAATATAGGGTGGACTTATGTCTACGCCTACAGTGATTACCTTACCCTTGCTGTGTGCTTGGGGAAGATGATAGATCTATTAGGAAAGACCTCCAATAAACTAGTGCATTTTTCTTAAAGATTAAATATTTCTAAAATACCTCATTCATCATTGTTATTGCATAAATATCTTCATTTATTACTTACCATGCATAATTGATTTGCTTACAGTTATTAATTTAATCCTGTTTTATCATTTGAACTGTTTAGCATTCTTTCAATAAATTACGGTTAAATGTTTAATGTTTTCTATACCTTGATTTCAATTATTTAATTCATTGCGAAACACTCGTGCTTAGTTTGCCCTATTTCTGTTATAGTATGATTTACCCATTCACTAAGATGTGATAATCTCACCCCTCTTCTGTTTCCTTCCCACAGATAGCCAGAGAAACTTTGATCCAGCTACAGCTCCATAGAAGGCTAATATAGCATTGGTGAGCCCCAGTTTGGGCAAGACTCCATTGTACTGGTTGTTTAGTTTAGTTATGTCTAGTATATCTCTATGAATTTACAGGCAGGATCCTCGCTTCTTGTGTTGTTTGAAAAATGGTTTTAAGTTTTATAATGATGTTTGTATTATGAGGCCATGGGCCAAGTTGAATCACGGATGTTGGATTCATGAGATATATATATATATATATATATATATATATATATATATATATATATATATATATATATATATATATATATATATATATATATATATATATATATATATAGTTATGGCTCAAAAACAGGGTTAGTCATGGAATTGCATTATTGTTGTATGTTTATGAGTTTATTTTAATTTTTTTAAAAGTAACATGTGTATAGAATAAGGACCACTTTTTTCATACAGATTTAATGATTAAGATAAGAAGAAGAAAAAAAAAGTATTGTCAACATTTATTTTATTTTGAATAAATTTCTAAAAAAGCTTCAGTGGAAACATGAAAGTTGATCTCATCTCATACAATTCATGTGGGTGAGGGTGTGAGGATAATAAACATGAAAGAGAGTTGATTTTCTGGCATGTTCATGGCTTACCCCAAAAAATATTCAAAAAGGTATTTATTTTCTTGTGATTCTTAGTTGCCTTTTTTTTTGTTTTTGTTTTTGTTTTATTGAATATCTTTGTTACTTGGTAACTTTGTGCAACTATTCAAAAAAGCTCCACAAATGTTTGCATACATTATAGGATTAAAGATACAGATTTTTGCAATCTCTTATGATCTGTTATATATATATTTCAATGAGGATGATGCAGAAGTTCCTATGCATAGTACTGTATAAATTCATGATTTCTTATTGAAATGTAAATTCAAGATTTCTTATTGAAATTTGAAAGGCCTGACATTGTCTGATGAAAGTTCACATACAATAAATTATTTAACTTGAAGGTTATATGAATGTATAAAGAAGACATTTTTGGAATGTTCTTATTATTGTTCTCCTGTTTTTTTTTAAATTGATCTTATTGTTCACATAACTTCATTGTGTGTTTTAATTTTGACAAACTCATGCTTCAATAGGTGAGGCTAATTTGTTACTTTTGAGTATTAATTTGTTATTATGTGTTATTCGCAGGGACAAATTTTATAGTTCCAACGGGTAGTGTTGTACCAAGTTCTACAACTGATGTACCACCAGTATCTCCAAATGAACCACCGACTTGATTATAGCGCTAGTGTTTAATAGCCCTCTTGTCATGTGTAATATTTTTAGTGAATTGACATTTTGTAATTGTTTACAAACAATGTTATCATTGAAATTATTCTATATATATTTTTATTACTTCTTTTGGTTCTTTTTTTCATTAGTTTTTCATTCTTTCAAATGCAACTAAAATAATAAATGCAAAAAAAAAATTGAGAGAGAGGATTCAGTGACGACTTTTAGTCGTTACTGAATCTTCAATATTCGACACTTTAAATGACGACTTCAAAAAGTCGTCACTGAAAACATATTCAGTGACGACTATATTCGTCACTAAAGCCATCTATATGTTCTAGATTTAGTGACGACCACCATAAGTCGTCACTAAAGGTAGTCACTAAAACCATTGATTTAAGACACTTTTTGTAACAACTTAAAAAAGTCGTTACAAAATATCTTTTTTGTGACGATAGTAGTCGTCACTAAAACATCATCTTTAGTGATGATCTCAACATGTCGTCACTAAAAATACATTTAGTGACGACTAAAGTCGTCACTGAAAATCACAATATTAGCTCAATAATCTTTTTGTGACGACTTTCAAGTTTTTGTGACGGTTTTGAAAGTTTTCAGTGACGACTCGAAAAGTCATCACAAAAAACCTTTTGCAACGAGTTGGTGACGACTAAAAGTCGTCACAAAAGGTCTTTCGTGACGACTTTTTGACTTTTTGTGACGACTTTAGTCGTCACAAAAACCTGATTTTCTTGTAGTGCCACTAGTAAAAACTACAAAAATAAGGAGTGAAATTACTACATTTAGCTAGTTTGAGAATGAATAACTCTATAAGGCATGGGGAAGGTACATGGATATGATAAGAAGATGCCTGCATCATAGAGTCCCTGAATGGTTATAGGTACAAATATTTTATAATGGTTTAAGTAACTCTACTCGAACTATAGTTGATGCAGCTGCAAAGGGGAGCCATAATGAGTAAAATACTAAAGGAAACATATTCTTTAACAGAAAAAATGGCTGCTAATACTTATCAATTGCCAATAGAAAGGAATGCACCTAGGAGGGTTCCAAGAATTCATGAGGTAGACATTGTAATTGCCCTTGTAGCTCAGATAGACAATTTAACCAAGAGATTGAACTCTATGAATGTTAATGCCAATGCTATTCATATTCCAATTGAGATATGTGAAATATGTACTGGGGGACACTCTAGCTTTGAATACCAATACAATCATTTCTACTTCTCATCTCAATTAGAGCAAGCTCACTATGTTGAAAATTCAAATAGACAAAATAATCATTATTCCAACACATATAATTAAGGATGACAGGATCACTCCAATTTTTCATAAGAAATACCCAAAATGTGATACAGCCATCCAAGGACCCTTAGTCTCCTGATCAACGTCAGTCATCTATTAGTCTTCTCGAATAAGATTTGACTCAAGTTACAAGAAATATTGTTCAATTTCAAGAAAAAGGTGATAAATTTCATGATGACACCAGGGCATATATGGAACAATCAGAAGCAAATTTTCAAAGTCAAGGAGCCTATATTAAAAATTTAGAGATTTAAGCAAGTCAGATATTAGAAGCTCTTAATCAAAGACTTCCAAACTCACTGCCTAGCAATACAGAAAGAAATTCAAGGGAGCAAGTGAATGCTATTACACTTTATAGTGGTTAAGAACTACCAGAGTATGAGCCTCCACTAGTTGAGACCATTCAAGTAGAGGAATCTCAAGAAAAATTTAAAGAGGGCTAGCCTAGCCAAAAGAGAGTGGTGGAGAAGCCTAAATCAAAGCTATTTCCTAATAATCCTCTGCCATATATTCCTCCTCTACCATATCCTCAAAGATTTCAAAAGCAAAAATTAGATAAATAATTTTTTAAATTTTTAGAGATATTTAAGAAATTACATATAAATATTTCTTTTGCAGATGCCTTAGAACAAATGTCCAATTACGTAAACTTTATAAAGGAGATCTTATCCTATGAAAGAAAACTGGTGGAATATGAGACAATTGTATTTACTGAGGAGTGCAGTTCCATTATGTAAAAAAGTTAACCCCAAAGCTAAAAGATTCAGGGATTTTTTTGACTCCTTGCATTATTGAAAATCTTTATTTTGATAAAGTTTTATGTGACTTTGGTGCAATTATTAATTTAATACCTTTATTTGTTGTCAGGAAACTGAGAATTGGAGAAGTAAAGCCTACTACAATCTCCCTACAGATGAATGATAGGTCCATTAAAAAAGCCCTTGGAATTGTTGAATATATTTTGTTAAAATTTGATAAATTCATATTTCTTGTAGATTTTGTTATTCTTGATATTGAGGAAGACCAAGAAATTTCTACTATTCTTGGTCGACCATTATTAGTTACAGGATAAGCCTAATTGATGTACAAAAAAGAAAGTTCAATTTGAGAGTGCAGGGAGAGTAGGTAACATTTAAGGTTTTTAAAATTATGAATTACCCTACTAATGTGAAAAACTGCTTGCTAATAGATAGTGCAAATGAAAGAATAAAGAAAGAAAGTAAGTCAACCTCCAAGCTGCCTGAAATTATAAAAGGGCCTCTTAAAAAATTGGAAGAAGAAAAGCTTAAGCTTATCTTACTAAATGAAAAATCTTTACCAGTGTTGAAGGAGCATGAAACAGCCCTAAAAAGGCTAAAGTCTGAGAAACATACAAAGAAGAGCTATAAATCATCTGTGAAAAATAAAAGTGAGCAAAAATTCAAAATGAAGGAGAAAGAGGTAGGAATACTAAAACCTCTTAAAGAATGTATCAATTATCCTGACCTTATTCAAATATCTCCTCATAATGATAAAAAGATCCAAAGCAAGAACATGCATATTAAGGTCAACTGGCAGCGGCTAAAAAATATTTGGAGGATATAGGAGAATTTTTTTAAAAATCTTCCATTGCTTTCATTGATGCAAGCTTATGTGAATAACCGTCCAGCTCAAAGATGTTAAAGACAACATTAACTGGGAGGCAACCCAGCATACAAAAAAAGAAAAAAGAAAAAAGAGAAGAGAGTCATAAATCAATCACCCACAAGTCAAATATTCAGCGAAGTCCTCAGTACTCAATTTTTAGTTTTAATTTTCCTTTTTACATTGAGAAAAATGTAAAATTTAAAATTGGGGGTGGGTGACTTTTACAAATGCATGAGTGATTAAATTTTCTACGAAATATTTTGATTCTCTTCAATGCATACACCATTTATTGCATTCAAGAAAGTTGTGTGGTTGTGTTATTGCGTGTTTCAAATTTATGTGTTGTGTGGCTTGTTCGAATAAGACAATACTGAAAGCTGATGATTGGATTGGTTTTAAATTTTTGTAGTTGTTGAAAAATGGATATAAGTTATATTTATATGTGAATTTAATTCTCTTATAATTTATATTTTTACTTGAGAATTCTGAAAAATTTTGAGCACTTAAACCTTGAGCATGTGACTAATTAAATACTTAGAGAAGGTTTATGTGATTCAAAAAGTATATATATGATTTCAAAATGACTCTAGAATTTATTTGATTGTCACTTTAGGTGAAATCCTAGGTTAACACTTTATTTCGGAGATGATTTAGGCATTTTTGGATTGTTTGAGTCTTTTTAGCCTACTTATAAATCTTTATATCATTAGTCTCTCTACTTTGAGTTTAACTGAATCTTGAATATTTTATTTGAAGTCCATATTATTAATTGAAAAAGGAAATCCTTTTTTTTTACACTTTTCACTTATATGCATGATTATTTAACAAATTTTATTAAGAGCTATAGTGTAAAAATGGTGGAAGGGACGAGCATAGAGTGAGAAATAGGAAGCAAAAAAAAAATGAATGAGGAGAAAATGAGAAAAGAAAAAAGTGATGAATGAAAAAAAATGAAAATGAATGAAATAATGGAATGAGAAAGGGAGCTAAAAAATAAGTTTAGGGGAAATCCCTTGATAAATTTTAGAAGCTCTAAAAAAGAACTTACAATGATCATGTGTATTTTGATTATTTGATATTAATTTAATATCCTTTATCCTACCTTGAACCTTAGCCACATTACAAGCTTAAAGAAACCCTATTAATCCTAGGTGTGGTGTTTAACTTATATTAGTGGAGAGTAACATAAAAAATAAGCCTATGAAGCTCGTAAAACTTCAATTATCTAGAGATTTATCCTTATAGTATTGAGTTAGATAAACTTATCTGAGTGCAAGAAGTTAAGTGTCATAAGGTCATTCACACATACATTCAGTATTCAAAAGGATGAAATAGAAATTGCATTTGAATTGAGTTTATATATGATTATATTTTTGAAATTTTTCTTGAGCTACAGATTTTTTAAGTCTTTGAGGCAAAAATTTAGTAAGTCAAAACAACTTAACACTCAATGCATAATTGTGAATTTTCACTAGTTTATAATTTTGATTTTATATTCATAAATTATTTATATTTAACTTAGAATTTTGTAAATTTTTGAGTAATTTATGTTGGATTTATGTGTGATTGTGTGTTTATTTTATAGATAAAAAGAAGATGAAGAATTTAGAGAAACGATCAAGAATTGTATATTTTTGACAGTTTTAACGTTGTTTCACTAATTTGGACATAACTTCTTTATACAAGCTCTGATTGAGGCAATTCAAGCAGGTACAGAAACCTAAGAAAAAGACCTATAACTTTTGTTTTTTGAATATTACGCAATATAGCATCACAAAGCTAGATATTGGCGTCATGATATACGGAAACCTAAGATAAAGACCTATAACTTTTGTTTTTTGAATATTACACAATATAGCGTCACAAAGCTAGATATTGGCGTCACGACGTCAGCTCGAGTTAAATTATTGGCGTAGCGATACCAAGCAAAAGAAACCTAATTTTAAATTTAAATTATAGTATCCAATGGGCCAAAAAAAAGCTCTTTGGAAAGGGACCCCAAGCTATAAAATTAGAAAACGGGTAGAGAGACAGAAGAGAGAAGAATCCTGACTTAGAAGACGAAGACCATAATTTCAATTCTATCACCAATTCTCTTTTATCTCTTTCTGTTAATTTTAGATGTTTTCTTTTTATTCTGAGATGATTTCATATTTTAGCATGAACTGATTTTATTTTTATGAACTCTTGTATTTTCCAATCAATTTAATGCATGGGTAGTTTTCTAAATTGAGTTTTTACACTGTGTATAATGCGTCTAATTAACTGACCACTAATTAGATGATCTCTTAATCATAATGAAATGGAGAGGAGATTTATGTGTTTAGAGTAGTGTGTAGAAACTATAGATTGCATGTAAGATAGAGATATACTTATATGGTCTATGCGGTCTTAATTGAGAACCATAGAACTTAATGAATCCTTACTTGTTATAATTCACATGGAGATATAGTGGGTTAACATTCGAAAGATATTTCTGTTAGACCTCGAGAGAGGCTAGTGGATTGTTTAGGGTATTTCGATTGTCAATTAGATTATAATTTCTAGGTTAAAAAGATTGAGATTATAAGGGGGATTAATTAAGGCGAATTCGGAACCTCTAGAGCTTTGATTCATTAAATTTCTCTTCATAATATTCACTTTTTGCTATATTTCTTATTTCTTATTTTTCTTTTTATTTTCATATCTCTCATAAAATAAAGATTTTGAATATTCAGTTAGAGTTGGAATTAAGGTAAAAATAGTTACTAATAATCACAATTCTCGAGGGAACTATACTAATACTCTGAAATATTATCATTTGACAATGACAGGTACGCTTGCACTCCAATGAACATATAATTCGTTCGTATCAAAACATTTGCTATATGTTGAATTTGCATATAATAGGAGCATACATTCTGCAATGAAGTTTTCACCTTTTGAAATTGTGAATGGGTTTAATCCATCAACTCATTTAGATTTAACTTTTAATTATGACTGAGCGTGTTAACTTAGATGGAAATAAGAAAGATGAATTTTTTAGGAATATTCATAAAAATGATTGATAAAACATTGAGAGAAAAATTGAGTAATATGTCAAACAAGTTAATAAGGGGTGCAAAAAAGTTGTATTTGAGTTTGGTGATTGGGTTTGGTTGCATATGAGGAATGAAATGTTTCTGGCTCAAAGGCATTTTAAATTACTTCCAAGAGGGGATGATCCATTTCAAATGATTGAAAAGATCAATGATAATGCCTTGTATCAAAATCTGCAAACTAGAGTGCAACATATATATAGATATTGAACTAAAACAACTACTTTAGTAAAGAAATTTTGGCCTCATATTTTATCAGAATAAAGCTAAAATAAATACTCTCGAGGATCAAATCAAGAAAATTGAGGATGATATGGCTGGAAAAGCTCAACCTCAACCTATATTTGAAGCCGCTTATCATTTTATAGCATATGTTTCACCATACCTATCAACCTATGTTTATTCTTAGTTTAATTATTCCAAATGTCCCATGAACTTCTACCTAGACCCTCTCTTAAATCACTTCTTCAAGCTAAACCTAGAGTAAATCCTCAATGTTCATAAAAAAATATTGTCTCACCCTTTGAATTAAAATCTGATGAATTTTCTAAAAGGAGCACTGAAAAGAGTAAAGATAAGCAACCTACTTATCCTTTGCAACACATGATCTCTTCAACTTATTATAAAATATTGAAGATGAGCAATTTGATAAAACAAAAAATGAATATGAATATGAGGAAATAAGCTCAGATAAAGATGAAGGAGTGGAAAACATTAAAGCCTTATTAATGGCTACCTCTGCTAATCCTCCACAAGAACCACCAGAGATGAATGAGGATGATCCTAAAACAAACTCTCCTCTAATAGAAGATACTCCTCCATAAACTACCAATGCAAATCAATTCAGTAAACTAACTTTTAGTCCTTGGTTTACTCTTGATGATGTTCTAACTACTGAGTGGCGAGATAGAATTCAAGAATTTGATACATGGATAGACTTGTAGATGACAAGGCTTAATACAAATATGAAACTTGTTCTTACTGAATTTGCTTCAAAAATGATTGGTGGGACTCTGAGAGAATAATTCTAAATTCTTGACTCTTATAGACAAATTCAATTCACTCAAGCACCATTAGAAAGTAGAGTTCTTGGCCCCATCCATTAAGAATTCACTGGAGATTATAATTTGATTAACAAGAAAACCGCGCAAGAATACTTTGGGATGAAGTGTTGTTCATTAAAGAAAAAGGATGTTGAATTCCACTACAAGTGCATGTCAAAAAGACATTACATGTTTAATGGATTCAAGGATCCTAATCTCATACATACATATATAGCATCTATGCCACAAGAATTACAACATGAACTACAAAGATCATTTCTTACTTTGAAAAAGGACATGGCAGCCGTCACTCCTGGAGAAATCCACCAAATTACACTTGTAGCACTTGACAAGCTTTGTGAAACACAAAAGTTCTTTGACAACATACTTGATGACTGCTATAAATTCAAGAAGATGTACAAAAAGCCACACCTACAGATCAAGTACAAAGGTAATCATTGCAGCTATTCTAGTAAAAGGAGTAATGATCCAACATTCTAACAAGAAATTTTGCAAACAGAAGAAGAAACAACAAATTCTTCAAGTTCTTCTAAAAGAAATTAAAAAAGGAGATAAAAATCCAACAGATGCTACATTTGTAGAAAGTAGGGACACTTCACAAAAAACAACTCAATAAATCTACCAAAGTTGTGAAAATGCTCTAACATATGCAACAAGAGAGTGAATATGTTAAATGATGAGAGTACATTTGCCCTCTCTTATTCCTCAAAAGGAGAGCTGTAAGAATATAACTTAGAATGTTCAAAATCTATAGAAATTCCTAATTATCTTCTGGTATTCTCAACTTCTTATTCAATCAAGAAAATATTTCTTGAATTTTATACACTTTTTACACCACAAACTTGTACTTGGACACATACAAAATCAAGTCTTGTGCACTACCATCCTAACAGTAAAAACCAAGAAAAACCTTCTGTTATCTTATATACAATGCAAAAAAGAGTAAGTGTGTCTCTTGTGAACAAAGTGGATCTTTTGCAGCAACTCCAAATATTTTGTGCCTTATAATCTTCAACCTAATAATAGAAAGGCAAGAGTAGTGGTTATAAGCTTGAGCAAGTGCATAGGACAACAGTTATTAACACGCAAAACAGACAAGATCTGCAAGACAGCACTAGTCATAAAGAACAACAATTACAACAACAACAACTAAGTCTTTTTCCATTAGGTAGGATTGACTACATGGATCAAACGACGCTACAGTGGCCTATTATGAATGAGATCAATTGATAGATTATTAACTATTAAATCATTCTTAATAGTTTCATATATTGTTTTCTTGGGCCTCCCTCTACCTTTAACTATCGAACTATTTTTTATCTGATCTACTCTACTCAATAGGGCTTTTGCAGGGCTTCTCCACACATGTCTAAACCACCTTAAGCAAGATTCCATCATCTTCTCCACAATAGGTGCTACCCCAAATTTTTCTCTAATGCACTCATTTCTAATCATATCTCTTCTAGTGTGTCCACACATCCAGTGCAACATTCTCATCTCTGTAACATTGAGTTTATTTTCATGTTGTCTTTTAACCGTCCAACATTCAGTACCATACAATATAGCAAGTCTTATAGCTATACAGTAGAATTTTTCTTTAACTTTGAGTGGCACCTTCTATCATAAATGATATTTGAAGCCTTCCTCCATTTCATCAATTCCGCTTGAATCTTATGGTTTACGTCTTTCTTTACTTCGTCGTCATTTTATATAATGGACATAAGATATTTAAAACTTGTAACTTGTTTTAATATATGGTTTCCAAGTTTTACTTCTAAATTCGTATTTATTCGTCTTTTACTAAAAATACATTCCATACATTCTGTTTTATTTCTATTTATAGGAAAACTATGTGTTTCCAAAACTTGTATCAATGACTCTAACTTCATATTTATTTTCTCTTTCGATTCACCAATTAAGACTATATCATCTGCAAAAATCATATATCGAGGCCTCAAATCTTGTATATGTTCAGTAACTGCGTCCAAAATCAAGATAAAAAGATACAGACTCAGGGAAGACCCTTGATGTAGTCCAATAGTTGTGAGAAAATCCTTTGTGTCCCTATTTTGTGTTCTCACGCAAGTCATGATCCTATCGTACATGTCTTTGATTGCTCGAATATACGCAATACGTACTCTTTTCTTCTCTAAAGCCTTCCATAAAACCTCTCTTAGCACTCTGTCATATACCTTTTTCAGGTCAATAAAAACTATATGCAAATCTTTCTGTCTTCTTTGATATCTTTTCATCAATCTCCACAGTAAATAAATTGCTTTCATAGTTGACCTTCTTGACATGAAACCAAAATGATTCTCTGTGATTTGAGTCTCTTGTCTTAATCTTTGCTCAATGATCTTCTCCCATAACTTCATAGTGTGACTCATGAGTTTAATCTCCTGATAGTTAACACAGTTCTGTATGGTCCCTTTATTTTTACAGATAGGGATTAAAGTACTTCTCTTCCATTCATCCGGTATTTTCTTAGATTTCATTATCACATTAAACAATTTAGTGAGTCAACTTATACCTTTCATTCCTAGACTTTTCCACACCTCAATAGGTATATTATCGGGTCCTACTGCTTTGCCATTTTCCATTTTCTTCAAAGCCTTCTCTATTTCAAACTCTTGAATTCTACGATAAAAAGTATAATTACAGTCCTCCTCTGCAACATTTAGTTTGTCAGAGTCACAGGTCAACTCATGTCCTTTGTTAAAAATCTCTTGAAAGTAACTCCTCCATCGCGCTTGAATATCTTGCTCCCTTACCAAAACATTACCATCTTTATCTTTAATACATTTAACTTGATATAGGTCTCTTTTCTTTCTTTCTCTACCCTTCTCAAATTTATAAATTTTTCTTTCCCTATCCTTATTTTCTAAAGATTGATATAGCCCCTTAAAAACTCTAAATCTTGTTTCACTCACAGCCTTCTTAACGTCTTTCTTAGCAAATTTATATTTATCCAAATTTTCATTATCTTTACTAAGTGTCACGCCTTATAACACTCTCTTTTAACCTTAATCTTATCTTGCATTTCTGCATCCCACCACCAAGATTCTTTATCCTTTGGTCCAACGCTTCTTGATTTTTCAAGTATCTCTCTTACTATATTCTTGATCCCTTTGGCCATCTTGTCCCACATATCATTAGCATTTCCTTGGACCTCTCAAAACTCCTCTTCCTCCACTCTTCTTTGAAAACTCTTTTGTTATTCATTCTTTAAAAGCCACCACCTAATTTTGGGAACTGTTTTCTTGCTTTTCCTTTCTACTCTTCTCTTAACTCGTACGTCCAAAACTAAAAATCTATGTTAGGTAGCCACGCTCTCTCTAGGTATGACTTTACAATTTGTGCAAAACTTTCTATCTAATTTCTTTACCAAGAAGAAATCTATTTGAGAGTTTGCTCCTCCACTCTTGTATGTGATAAGATATTCTACCCACTTCTTAAAGAAAGCATTTGCTATAGAAAAATTATAAGTTAAAGAAAAATCCAAGATAGTTTTACCCTCTTCATTTACTTCTCTTAATCCAAAACCTCCATATATACTCTCGTATCCTTTAGATTCTCCCCTACATGTCCATTTAGATCCCCTCCTAGGAAAATATTTTCTCTCAGAGGTATTTTTTGAATTAAACCTTCTAGACCGTCCCAGAAAATTCTCTTGTGATGCTCCTCTAATCCAACTTGAGGTGCATAAATACTAAACACATTAAAAGTGTCCCGCTCCACTACAAGCTTTAAAGCTATAATTCTATCTCCTAATCTTTTTCACATTTACCACATTGTTCCTCCACTCCTTATCAACTATTATACCTACACCATTGCTAGTTCTTGTCTTGTCGGTGTACCAAAGCTTAAAACCAAAAGAATCTAATTCCTTTGCCTTTTCTCCTACCCACTTAGTTTCTTGTAGACACATGATATTGATCCTTTTCCTAATTATAGTATCAACTATTTCCATTAATTTTTCTACAAGTGTGCCTATATTCCAAGTTCCAAAACGGATCCTACCCTCATGAACTAACTTCTTTGTCCACACCCATTTATTAAAGTGTGGGAACCCTTGCTTATTTTTCACTACACTCGGTCGTCGATGCAGCAGCTCTTGCTCTTTTGACACTGCACTTGAGCTATACAGCGCGTTGCTTCAGGATAACGGCCTAGCTATAACACTATTTCTTCGTTTATCCATGTTCATGTAGTTACGACAAAATTTTACGTTAGCTGTCGCACGGCTAACACAACTCTCCTCTTTTATTCGGGTTTGGGACTGGCTATACGAATATAGATAGAGTTTCATAAAGAGCAATAGTTGTTTAGTAGTAATTTTTGCTTTTATCCTAATCTCTTCCAAGCATCTAGTAACAAATTAACGTCAAAAACATATAAACATGCTGCATTTACTTCAAGTTTTTGTCTCTAATTTTTTAGGGAATGGAAAAGGAAATGAAAATACGATGAGCACACCCAGGATTCAAGATGTTTAAGGGCACAACAATAATACATAGTCAACACAAACTAGTGGGTGGAGACTGGGAATTGAGAAACTTCCAAAGACAGAGAAAATGGAAAGTAATTCTTCCAATCAAGTCCCCTGCTATTGAATTTATCTCAGATATGCTATTAATTCTTTTGGCCACAAGCATTTTATGGGGAATGAACAGTCCAGTGACAGTACGGATGTGCCAATCATATCTTACAATAGGAGGAACATGATATTTGGTAACTAAGTAGCATATATCAATGCCATCAACCTAAAATGAGGAAAACAAATATCAGTGTTAGAAAACTATCCTTGTGAACCTGCAAGCGCCTTAAAGTCAATTATCAATAGTAGAGAAAAAGGAAATGCACAAACAAAGGCTATAATTAATCATTTGATCTGAGGCTGCAAATTACTTGGCCGACCTGAACTTGAAAGTTGAAACTACTCATGCTTTCAGAGTCTACAACATAGGATGGCTTTATCCATAATAGATAACAAAGTCAAACAGAGTACAAAATTCACGTGTGAAATATTCCACATAACAATTATAACATTATAGATAAAATATAGGCGAGTCTACATTATTTATGGTACTCGTCAGATTAGAAAGCAAAACGTAAAATTACTTTTTAAAAAAGTGATTTTCACGAGAAATAATTTTAATCAAATGATTTTTGCAATGGTAGAAATATCAAAATATGAGCACACGCTTGCATTTAATCTTGGGGTTTCTATTTCCTACCCTCTCTTGTGGTGGTGAATAGTATATAGGATTTATAGATACTGAATGACTGTAAAAGAGGTCTTTACTTGATAATAGAAATGCTGAGTTATTCCAGGTGCATCATGGTATGAATGCTCCACTCTCGAATCGTTTCATATATACAAGGCACAATCTAACTGGAAATAAATTGAGCAGTGATTGTTGTGATGCGCCAATTATAAAGGCTTTGCAACAAGTTGTGCGAGAAACTGAACTAGACTTGTGGCCGAATTCAACTAAAGATGATGTTATTGTAGTTCATGGAAGGTGCCTGCTGATCCTTAGTTCAATTTTATGAAGTTGAATACTTATCAATAATCAGTTCTGTATTTTTCTCTGAATTCTTGCAGGACTCTTACCGCTCCTGTTTCACTCATTCAATGTTTGAAGTCCATAAAAGAGTATGCTTTTGTTAGTTCTCATTACCCAGTTCTTATAACTTTAGAAGACCATCTTACACCGGATCTTCAAGCTATAGTTGTAGAGGTCAATATCTACAGGTTATATCTCTTTAATATCTTCAATATGAGCGTAATTAGAGAAAAGGTAAAAGTTTATAAACATCACTTCAATTTGACATAGACTTGAAGGAGATTACAGTGAAAGATTGGGAATAAATATGACACCTTGGGTTTAAGCGATTGATAACGCTTCAATCCCGATCTAACTAGGATTTTTAATTTATCCCTTAAGGTTTCAATTGTAAGAAAATTTCCCACAAAAAAATAAATAAAAAATTAGAAAACCAGATAATGGATGCAACACAATTGGAGAAAGAAGTCTCACAGGGAGCAGAAGCTGCAAATCAGAGACTAGTTAACGACGATGGTGGGCTACAGTGATGGCCGAATTTTGCAGAGGTGAGGTTGCGCTGCTGGAGCTTGGTGCGCCCTCGGGACAATTTGGGGTTGGGGAAAATTTTGGCAATCTGATAAATTTAAACTGACCTGAGTTAACAAATTAGAGATTTTTTTAAAGCACATTTAGCCTCGAAAAATAAATCTGTCGTTAAATTCTAATTTGCATTAAAAAAAATTTAATGTTAAAATTTAATGCTAAATTTCGATTTTTTGTAGTGAGTTTAGCATTGAAAATTTAGCATCATATTTATAGTCGGATGCTAAATTCGATGTTAATATTTGATTTTCTTATAATAATAACATATTTGTATAGTTTTATTTTCTATTAGCTCACATGCCTTGAACTTTTGTTTGATTAATTGTGTAACATACCTAGGATAGATAACATGTGGACCAAAACCTTAGCAGAGAAAACTTATTAATGTATTATTTATTTTCTTAGCATTTAAGGGTTAGGTAATTGTCACCGTAACTGATTTGTGTTATCTCCTCACACACTAGACATTTACACTGTACATCACACATATAATAGATCCTATATCCAGATCTGAGAGCATTTTATGTTAGTAAAAGTTGTTTAATAGTTTCTTTGGGGGGCCTTAAACTTTTAGAGTGTGCTGAAAAGACTTTCCTCAAGTTATCTTTTCTTACAAATCTGGTCTTTGTGAGAACCCATATCCCTATAAGACAGGTGTGACAACAATTAAATGTCTTTGACATATTGTTTAATAATGCATCACACTTAGGTTCAAAATCTGGGTAAGTTGCTTTTGTTTTCCTCCATATGATTTCCTTCAACTTTGTTCTAGGGAATCTCTTCTTGAAATTGTTGTATAATAGTACAATAAAAGATCTTTGCTCCACCCCTCGCAAAATAGGCTTGTGACACAGAGAAATTGGTTCAGAAATTATTGTTCACTTACACCCTTATTTGCATATCGCTCTACATCTTTATCATGTCGTTCTTAACAAACTTCAGAGCTATATCAATTTGCGATGCATAAGTGGCAATGATCACTGCGAGTCATATATCCCCCAAAAAAAAAATACTCTGCTATTTAACCCTAAAATTCCCTAGAACAGAGCAAATACAAGACTGGGACCACGCTCAATGATCTAAAACTACATACTATAGAATGAACCAACATTGCACAATGGATTAAGCTACCTAAAGCAATCGTTGAAACACATACCTACTTTTTAGAAAAACCATGCACCCCTCCACCCTCTTCCCACAAAGGGATAAAGCCTTCAACGATCCCAATAAGAAAAAATGCCTGCAAGTTTTTGTATGTATCAATGTAAGTTGAAGAGATGCATAAGATGGTAACACAAGATGATTTTGGTGGAAAAGCCATTTTTTTCAATTCAAAGATCCTAAAACGACGTAGTTTCTGGATTTAACATAGCCATGTAATCTTCATTTAATGCCATGTGAACTTGGGCAACATAAAACTGAATTTGTGACAGTATGCTTATCTTTTTGAGCATGTGAAATTATTCTCACACATAGTGCTCTAAAAATAGGATATGGCAATCTAGAGACCCTACTTTTTTCGCGGCTAAGTGGGTTCGTACACTGTTATCCTGTACCCGCATCCATAAGCAAAACACAAACTGATGGCATTGAATTTGAATCCCCACTCGAAGAGTTGAAGTGGTAACACCTCATCTCCCAATATATAGCCGATGAGTCCATTTCTTGGGGTCAACTTGTGTTACTCTTCTGTCTGCCACTGCCACCTTTTTCTACTTCAATTCTTCACGCCATCACAAACTTCCCACCATTTCTTTGTCGTTATTATCGATCTCTCGTCTCTTTTTAATCCCATATTGACAAAACTTTTTAGATAAATCAAGATATTAGGATAAATAACTTAAATTAATTATGAATTAACATATTTACAAACTTGAGGTTTAAGTAATAAATAAGCTTGAAATTAAAAGTTGAAGGACTTCTATAATGTTAGAAGTTCAAACTCACAGAGACATATTTGTAAAGAGAAACAGTTTCAATTTCCTAAATGAAACAGTTTTATCTAGATATTCATTCTTGGAGCAAAAAAAAAAAAGAATTAATATGTAAATGCATTTGATATATTTTTATTTACAACTATTTTTAACATGCGTACATTATTATTTATGATTAATTTTATTTATTTATTTTTTATCTACCAACTAGAATTTTTTTCAATCTTCACATACTAGTTCATACATGCATATACACATATACGGTGATCAAAAGGTAGTTCCACCTAGTCGCAAGGTCATTATACAACCATGGTCCACGACTTTTCCGCACTTGGCCTTCGCTAGCTTCTTTCTCTCACCATTTGCATCGTTCCTTAAATAAATTCCAAAACTTTACTGTAATGTAGAAAAAGATCTAATGCAATGACATAACCTAACTACTGCAATCGTAATTTGTATTGCGGATCCCAATTTAAAACTTGGAGAAAATATATATTTTCTCACTTTGAGTTTTATCTTCAATTGTAATTTATTTTTCTCAATTTATTAACTTTTATAATTGATTCTCTAATTTATTTATTCCATTGTACTTTTCTTTTTATACTATCTAAATTAGATGCTAACTTTAATGATAACTATATAAAATTCTTGAAATACTTTTTCTATAAAGAGTATGATAAAATAAGTTATCAAGAAAATAAAAAGTGCATTTTAATAATTTCACATAGCTACTTTAGATAATAAGAGACAAAATGTAATGGAAAACCAGAGTAGAAGGTCAATTGCAAAAATTAATAGATTGATGGGCGAAAAAGTTGCAGTTGCATAAAAAAATCAAAGTAGGAAAGTATAATTTCCCGTTAAAACTTTATACAAAGTGTTCAAGTTAGCTATCAATCACTAAATTTTGTGGGGTGACTTACATATTTAGGGAGAGATTATGCTATCTAGAATCCAATGGCGATAATTAAAATAAATGGTAGTCAAATTGAGAGATTAAGAAGAGAAGTTTGATAAAGAAAGCCTGCAGAGATGATGGAGTTGAACGTCGTATTTATGTTAGAGAGCTTTCACACATAAATTCGGAGATTTCAGAGAGATGATGTTTGAGAAAATTAAAGGTCAATGGTTAATTAAGTGACGCATTCACTCTTTGCTAAAATTGATTAATAGGTCAATATCAGTGACTCTAGCAGTTGGGATAATCTAATTGGTTCATCATCAAATCGTTTCACTTATTGAATGGTGGAACCAATTTTTCAAAATATCATAGCATGACTTTTATGTTTAATATGATAATTGAAAATTATAACAACATTACAATTGATATTTTATAAAAGTTAATAATGCTAATAGTACATTAATTGATATTTCATGATATTTTAGTCGTATGAAATGAATTATGTCGTCTTATGACACTCTGATCTCTTAAATAATACAAATTATCTTGAATGACCATTGCCATTTAAATTACCAAGATTACCATATACCAAGCACAACCCTATTGATTATAACAGTCCACCTGAATTTGGTTCAAATGAATCTCCAAATGAATTATATATAATTGGATATTAAGTTCAGTTCTTAATGAAATAAATTTAAGAAATCTAAATTAAATTTCATCTTATAAAAAGAATATGCGATCTGTTTACATATTGGAAGCTCAGTTTTTCAGGGATAAAATTATTCAATGTGTTCGTATGTTGGTGATGAGAATTAGAGTGGCCAAACGTATTGTAATTAACGCCTATAAAAGTTGGATCGTATCTCTTATGCAGTGGAACGCATGTTTGAACAGTTGAGATATATGATTGGTATCCCTTATTGCAAACATCGGGGCAGGGCTCCATATTCAAATGTAAGTGGGATTCAAACTCATGCACTGTTGAACGATTCTTGGGACACTAAGCCTTTCTACTTTCTACATAGAAATAGGCAAATAGCCTTAAAAAACCTGAAAAAAGAGGACTTCGTAAAAGCTTTTGCCCATAAGGAAGCCATGTAGGTTGCACAAATTTGGAACCACATTTGGAATATGTTTCCAACTAGTTATTCCAGGAATATTATATATAAAGTTCAATTCCTTCAACTTCAACTTGGGTCTTGTGACTTCAAAGTTTGGAGTCCCATCTCTTAAGTTCAAAAGGCAGTATGAAGGTGTGGCCCAAAATTTGTTGACCCTCTGACTCATGGGTTATGGTACGTATAGCCAAGAAGAAATAAAGTAAAAATAAAGGAGGGCATGAAAAGGAAATTACAAACTGATCTTATGTTGCAACTTGCAAGTTGTGAGTTGCATACTACCACTTGAAGCTTTAGTGAGTTTCATCTCACAAGCCACAACCATGTGTCATCAACTAAAGTCCAAAGCTCAACTAAAAGTGGATGTCAAATGCTGCTAACTCAACAATCAAACTCCACAAACTTCATTGACCATAACGTAGATTGGTCTATAATTTAGAAGATAAGGCTTCCATTAAGATTTGCTCTATTCCAGTGGAAATTAATTCATAATGATCTCCTTTTTGTAGAGATTCTGTTACGAAGAAACTTAAATATTGATGGCACTTGCTCTTTCGAGTGTAGCGTGGTGGAGAAAATTAATCAT
Organism: Gleditsia sinensis; assembly: GCA_037074535.1. NCBI lineage: Eukaryota > Viridiplantae > Streptophyta > Magnoliopsida > Fabales > Fabaceae > Gleditsia > Gleditsia sinensis. Next base: position 12,410,224 of record CM073464.1, on the reverse strand, counting down.
ATTTTTATTACTTGTCTTATAAATAGAGCAGTACGGTTTGGACTGTATTGGTCGATAAGGACAAATAGGATTAATCCTCGTTTAGACATCCAATGACTGATAACGCTTATCTCTATGAATAATAAAGCAAGCCAAAGAGAAGTAATATATTTCTTTGAAATGTTACTTTTGTTTGCTGGTGCATTTATTACTATCCTTAATTTATGTTCAACCAAAAGATTCAGAGTACCATGGAGTCATTCTGGAAGGAGTTCAAGGTGCTCTGAAGTACTTAGCTCTTCTTTCTGAGTGCAGTGTCGGGTTGAAAGATGATCCGCGCATGTTATTAACATTTTAATGGATAATATTGGGGTAACTTACTTTTATAATTTCTATTTTTCAAAAAAGTCATCTAATTGCTATGAAAAAGGGAGAGATTCGTAGCACAGTAGAGGTCATCATCCACGTTTACATATGAAGAAAAAGATATAACCAAAAATTGTGAAGAAGAAGGACCTCCATCTCACTGAACATCTATTATGTTTATGAAACCCGACAACGCACAAACATATCCGCCACCATTAGGCTTCAAATTTTCCCCATGTAAGTCTCACGCTGTCTCTCACAATGTCGTCTGCACTAACCTAGTTTTTGCCTTCTTGGGATGCTTTTGGTTATCCAGAATGTTATTTTATTACTATATTAATGACAGAGAGGTTTCCTTAGGAATGAAAGCTGTGCCAAAAGGAATCCACGTCATTTACAATTCTTTTACTAAAAGAAAGAAAGATAAAAGGAAAAATATAAATTTAGTTCAATATATATAAATTAATATATGATTATGAAGTGAATGAATCCGCTCAGCTTTTATAACATTTTCTCACATGTTCATTTTAATTGTTTATGGTTTTGTTACTTCCATTCAAGTACAAGCTTAAACAAGTGTTAACGAGAGTTATATGCCTGAAATCAGATACATTGGTTTCCTTTTTTTCTCACTCAACTTCCTACAAGCAAATAACCATAAGCCCACATCGAAACTAACTTTTCATGTCGAGATCACCGTAATTTGTTTTTTATGTTTTGAAAATATTACATCTTTTTCATTTTAAACTTTGTCTCGATTGCAATTTCTTCACAAGATATTAATTTTTGTTTGATATTCTATTTTTTCCTCCTCTTCATAAAAAAGAATTTTCGTAATTTCATGTAACTATTATTAAAGTATAATTTAGATAATAAGGAACTAAATGCAATGAGACAGATAAATTTAAAAGTCAATTGAAAAAAATAATAAATTCAAAAAATTATAATTACATGCAAAGATCAAGGTATTGACAAGTGTTGGGTACAGTAGTATGTGAACTATATTCTCAAAGTGAAAACACAAGTTCGATTCGTGAAACAAACACTTATTGAGAGTTTTTCTACGTCACAACAAAATTCAAAAAGCTAAAAAATCAAAGTGAAAAAAATATATAATTTTATCCTCTTTTTTTAGAAGCATCTAAACTTTAGTTTGATATAGTTGTGTAACAAGTGCACCAGACACTTAGTAGATACACATGATATCAGTCATAACGTGGGTTGGTTTGTCAAAGTACGAAGGGAAACATTTCATTGACTGATTGGATATTCACAAGAATTAATTAATATTTCCCTAGGTTTGGAATCTTAGGACTAAAGTGACTGATCATACGGGAACAGGACGTAGTTTCTTGGTTCGTTATGTGTCTATGATTCACAGACAATGCAAACCGCAATCACAGCTGATCCAAAGACTATGATCCCCCAATCATGGTTTACGATTAAGTTATAAATAAAAATATACACCTGTTTACGAGACTGGTTCCAGTTTAATTTGGTCTGCTACGCTACAATTTCAAAATCCCACACCCATGTGCTTCAAGTCATGTTCGAAGAATTATATATATAGCCAGGTCTATTATAGAGTCTTGCGCTATACATTGGGTTCATAATAACGATTTTGCATGAAGTTTCACTTTGGTTTTTAACTTTGATCTTGGTTTGATTAGTAAGTTGATTTTTACAATTTCAGCCAATTTTTAATTAGGTCTTTATAATTTAAGAGATTAGAATTGAGACCTTATAGTTTTAATTATTTTTAATCAAGTCCCCATCATTAATTTACCACTAGCATATCTAATACTGCATATGCATACATGTTTAAATTTTTAACACTAAAAATCATATGTGACTTACACTTAATTACTCTGCTGACTTAACATCAATTAATAGACAATTTAGGACAGTCTAACAATAGAGATTTAATTAGAAAAATTAAAATTATAAGGACTCAATTTAAACTTTTAAATTATAAGGATGTATTTAAAAATTAGACAAAACTTAGAAACCAATTTAGTAATAATTTCATATTTTATCTTTCTAAATGTCATTAATATTTTCCTTTGGATTCAATGACCGAAATATCTATTATGCCATATTACTTATCTAGAATATTTTGTTAGAGATTTTCAAAAACTAAATCCGGTATGAGAAAAAGATTAATTTTCCCAAAATCAGATTTGAGGAAAAGTTTGACAATATTTTGAAAGATAAAGAAAAAAACCAGAACTAATAAAATTTAAAAATCGAAAAAATATATTTTTAAATGTATCATGAAACTATTAATTTCTTTGTTTAATAAAAACAATTTGATCTAGAGTGATTACTTCAATAAATAAGAATAGAATGCGTGTATGTAAATTAGACATGGAGACAAAGTGAGGATTATTGTGAGATCTGCCATTATTGACCGAATAGATCATACCAAAAATGATTTTCCTTAGTACTTATATGTACAAGGGCAGACAGATACATATGGGTTAGTAATATTGAGCTTAGTACAGAGCCGTAACTCTTAAGAGTTCTATGTAAATAATGCTTCTAATAATTGATTTTAAGCCACAGGTTTTGTTATATCCAGTGATCAATGTCCAATGTGCTGTGGACAGATAATGAACCACATAGTATGCTTTCAAGACAAAATGTAAAAATGGTCGCAAATCAAGTTCATTATTTAGTCTAGTCAAGGTGGTTTAACTTGCCCATTCTGTAATGCCAAAACTAGAAGTCTGATAGGACACTGCATGATTTTCAAGTTTCAATTAATTACTCCTTTGCTGATAAGGGTGAGTGAGAGATTGGAATTTACTATAATTTTTTTTTTATCCTAACATGATTATTCTTATAATTTTTTAGATATAAAACTAATTTTTTTGAGATATTAAAATTATTCTTTTTTACAAGTGTCTTTCGACCAGTTTACATTTTTTAACCTTAGAGAAGACTCTCAACTTAACTGCTGAGCTTATTTCCAGTTTTTAGATTAAGACTTTGTGATTAGATTCTTAAATTGCAAACATTCACTTAGTGCCACAGACAAAATCTAAGATAAAATATAAATAAACTTTAGCGGGTTACTCCAGAGCGTTAGTTTTTTGGGCTATGGACCGACAACGGGATTCTAACTCTGCCATTAATGAAGGCGACAAACTCTTTGATTCTCCACTGATCTTGCAGATATATGTCCCTCTATCTATCTATCTATCTCATTCAGTACCATCTCTTTTTTCACTCAATAATACTACTATTTGTGTCTGCAGGAACAGTTAAGTGAACTTTTGAGCTTTTTAATTTGCATAAAAATCTTCCCTCCCCCCCCCCCCCCCCGGGTTCAAAAACTTCGCAGCCTATATCTTTTCCTCTCTATTGTCTTCTCTTCCACACTAGACCACTAAGCAGAAGTCTTAGTTTCTTTTTTCCCCTATCGTTTAGCCATGAGTTTCCGCCCTACCTCTACTTCTCTTCATCCTCCTAGTCCCCCTGACGATCGGCATCTTCAACTCAACCTAGATCTTCTGCTTGAGCCATCTTCATTTTCATCTTCACCCACCAGTACTTACATCGAGCCTCGGATATTCTCATGCAACTATTGCCAAAGAAAATTCTACAGCTCGCAGGCCCTGGGAGGCCACCAAAATGCTCACAAGCTGGAAAGAACACTGGCCAAGAAGAGCAGGGAGCTTAACTCATCCATGCAAGGTTATGGGGTATCAGAGCAGAGATCGTCAAGCTTCAGTGGTTCGAACCATCTTGGGCTAGTGGGGTCACCACCTATTGGTGGGTTGGAGAATGAAGGACAAGCGGGAAGATTAGCTGCAAGGAGAGAGTTCAGCTATGGCTCCAAAGAAGGACCAGCTTCCTGGCCCAGGTCTAGTTATACGTCTGAAAATGTTCAGGAGGATATTAGTCAGATTGACTTGTCGTTAAGGCTTTGATTTTGGCTCAAAATACCGCTGTAAAATAACTATTCCTTTTTGAGTAATTAAGAACCCTTCCGATGGAAAAGAATGATAGATTATTCAATGTGCGAGTTATGCGTATTGAAGAGATTGGGGGGGGGGGGGGGAACAATGTTATGCTTGCAACAGCTAGCAATTTGAAGTACTAGTGGCACTTTTTAGAAGAGGAAGTACCCTTTTTTTCTTAAAGAAAGAAGCTATCTATATTGATGACTGTTGCCATTGTTATGGTTAACTTGTTTCGTTTGTTTGTAATCATAGCAGAAATATATGATGAAATTTGAAATCTGGGATATTCTTTAGATAATAGAAAGATGTTCTGATAAGAGATAAAAAGGAAGCACCACAAAGAGAGAGGGCCCCAGCAGGCAGTGCACCCCTGTCTGAACAGAATGGTACTCGATCCAGCGGGAAGCGAAGTGCCTGAGGTTACCAATTCCATAAATAGTGTTATGTCATTCCAAAAACACATTGCTCTCAGTTATAGGGAAAAAGATGCAGGAGAATACTTCAAAACTACTTAAGCTCATAATTGTAAGGATATGGAGTTATTGGGGCTGTGGTCTCTGACTAAAGAGGATCTGTTTCCTTTTATTTTGCAGATGGGGCATGACTGTAAAATCATTTCGAAAATTGAACTCGAATTTTAATATATGCAGCCAGTGCCGTTATATGAGGGAGTAAGTCTACGGAGAGTTCCACTTCTAGATTCAATCTCTTCATAAACTTTTCCTTTATAGGAGCCTGGAGTTATTCACAATGGTGTGGAAGAGTTGTATATATATGCAGCAACTAAGCTGCTGAAAACTTGTTCATTAATTAACTTATTGACATTCATGTTGATGAAATGCAGCTCATTCTTGCTTTGTCAAACTTAATTAGCGTATACTCTCTTCTATTATTAGATTTAAGATTTCACAAGAGAAGAAGAATTTGAATAGTAGAGTAAATTATATTCATTTTAACGAGGTTTGTAAAAACTACACTCATATTTTTTCTAGTTTCAAATTAAGATAAGAATCATCTTTGAATTATATAAAATATACACCTTACATATTTTAAATTTTAAAAAAATTATACTACTTTTTTTATTTTAAATTTTTATAAGTATTAATTTGACTTTTTAATGATCCGTATTTGTATGCATTAAATGTATATTATTTATGATCTTTTAAGAGAAAAAAATATAAAATAAATTAATTAATTAATGAAATTTTTTTATATAAATTAAAATTAGAAGTGCGACTATATATTTCAAAACTTAAAAAAAAGTGTGTATGAGGTGTTAAATTTAATATTTCGGTGTCTATATATGTTGTAAAAAAATTAATATTTCACAAATGCCTCACTTACCTTGGCTTTGCTGCTACAATCTTCTCAATAAACTACGAATGATTCCATCTAGCCACTGAAAGACTTTGAACTAATACTAAAATTCAATTGCTTTAGGAAAAAGGTTGGGTAAACTTTATCTTTGCTAAAAAGGTAATTAATTTTAATTGTCTGCAATGTATAGATTTTTACAATTAAATATAAGAAAAATTTAATTTTAGATCAATATACTGATATTCTTTCTTCTATCTATCTCTAGTATAGAACTAATAGAATTAATGATATTTTTTACTTTTCTTAATTTGTCACCATTATGTGTTGGCAAAGAAACTCATTTTTAAATGAAAGAATGGTCAATGTGTACCATTTTTTTTCCGCTAATACAGAAACGTTGAATGTTGTAGGTAGCTTTATTTTAATCACTGCACAAAACTACACTATTAAATTTGAGGGTTTAATTGTCCTTCTATTTTGTAAATTCAAACAGCAACAAATACAAGATGATCAATAATATTGATAGAAAAATACAATTTCACGTACCTGTAATAATTTAATTTTGAAAAATTATTTTGTGGTGATAGGCTCCACTTCTTCAATAGCAATCTCTGTTGTACTAAACTCTTCCATATTTACTTGACTAGTATAGTTGGGAAAGAGCATGATATGATTTCTCCTTGTCAAAATTCTTTTGGAAACTACTCTAGTAATACAATATTAAATGTATTAGATCGATTTAAAAAAAAAATATTCTTAAAAATCATTCGAAAAGAGGATTTAAACTTGAGCAAAGCCACCGTAATATACCTAGAAAAGAAATCTTCTATTTTAATTTTTTTTAGTTTTGTCCCTTCTAATAACTATTATAACAGACTAACTATAATTTAAGATTTAATTATTATATCTCCTCAATAAATTTTTAAAACATTAAATTAATTACTTTATTAAAATTTAACTTTCTATATAATATTATATTTAGATTAATGAGTGAATATTTACTTTTTTTTCAAAGGTAGTTTGATTTTATTCATGAAATGAAAAAAAGGACACGATTCTTACAAAATTCAATAGGTAGAGGGCTTATGTTAACCACTCTAAGTAATATTTAGCTTAAACCATAAATATAAAAACTAAAAATAACTGAACAGTAAAAGATTAAATATGAAAAATTACATTATTTTAGGTCCTCCAAAGGCGTTGAAGAAGGTGGGTCAGGACTAGCGAGTTTCAACTAATCTTCATTATCATTTATATTTCGTCACTACAACCACAAGAGCTCTCTATCATTCCATCAAAGTGGAGAAAGACTACATTTTTGTATTTAGCACTAACTTACTAGATATTATCTGGTACCATCACAAAAGATAACACCACACAGTATTTTTGTCAACAAGATAGAAGACGAACAATGACCAAATCACCAAGAAAGTGGTCAAAGATAGCAATATGACAATCTTCAGAATACCCAAAAAATCATGTTGGCTAATTTTCATAAAGGAAATAAAAAAATTTTCCATGCAAGATAATTAAAGAGAGTGCGGAGGAATTGCCATTGCAGTAGCTCTTTCTTAACTAGCAAAGCAGCGCTGTTAAGAAGAAAGGTGTTAATGAGAAAGAAAACCTAATGAGTGAATATTTACTTCCAATATCAACGAACGGTCAAACACATTACATATGCTCTATTATATGCCTAAAATTGAGTCAGTGTCATTAAAATTTACTTGAAAGAATGTGTCTATTTGCAAAAGTTTACATTAAACGATGAACGATATCAATTTGAAAAATTATAATATTCCCAATTTTCTAACATATAAATATATAATCGGAAACAAGCTGATACTTTTTCTCAAATTTCTTAAGGTACAACTTAGACTAATTGTAAACCAGACAAGGATTGCTGGGATGTACTTTGAGCACTATGGATGTGGGTACAATATGGTCGGCCATAATTACAATCATATATATGGGTAGATAGGATGATGCTTGAAAAAAAATTATAACTAGTTAAGTATAAATAATTGATTTAGCGATACCAGTTAAAAAGTTAAAAACAAAGGTGAAAGTCACTATGCTAATTGTGGTGGAAAGTTTTGATAATTTGTAAAAAGGTTTAAATTTTAAAGTTTTGTGACGTAAAAAGATACAAAAAATGAAGATTAATAATACATGAACGCATTTTCAATTTTTCTTTAATATTATTAACCATTATCTTTATATTAAAATTTAGAGTTTATAATTTTTTTGTGTACAGTAAAATTACTCTTGGATTAATCACGTCAACCAAAATTAAGTTTTTTCTCAAGCGATGTTAAAAATACACTCTCCATACTATCTTGATAAATTAATATAGGAGAATAAATTCTCCCAAGTATTGTCTCCAAAGTTTGAACTTGAGTAATCAGGACAGCGAACAAACCTCCTTGATTACTAAGCCAACCCCTTGAGGTTAAGCTTAACTATCCTTTTGGTGTTTTTATTTTAATAAATGATTTAATTTGGTCCTTCCATTTTAAAGCACACAATTTTGGTCTTTCACATTTTTTTAATATGTTACAATCATGTCTCTCTTCGTAAAAAATCCATTCATATGTAAACAGTTTTTTATGATATAACTGATAAAAATTCTCATAAATTAACTAGCTTCAGTGTAATTCTTTGTCGATAGCAATCATAATATATGGCAATTAGGTAGTCCACGTTGAATATTTAACAGCATCATCATTAAAAATTGTTTATAAATTAACAAATTTTTTATGAAATAATTGATATCTACATCATAGACAAATGTGAAAAACTGAATTGATGTATTTTAAAATAAAACTACCCTTTTAAGTCTAAAATTTAATACCCCTGGGCATGATAACGCCAACATTAGGTGCCTCTTTAAGGTTGTAATCCAGTTCATGACCTGAGTTGCAGATAGTCCACTATCATCATCTATGCTGTGGTCCATATCCTTGACTCTGAGTCGTTACGTCCTCAACTTAGTCCTTGTGTGGGACATTAATACATTATGTATCTAAATCAACCACTTATCATCGTTACATTGTTTAAGGTAGAGGTCTAGTCTAGGATAGACTTTTCTTGTTTATTGGTTTAGCTGCAAAGAAACAAGAAATCATTGTCATCCTTGTTCTAGCTAAGTTATACAGTGAAGTGCCATGGAATTCTAAATGATTTGAAAATGTATACAAAGATAAGAGTTAATTTTTTTTTATCTCCATAGATATTTTATTTTAGAATGTTGCCCTATCAAATTCCGTTTTTCTTTTCTACCCATTTTATAGACTTTCCGATAAATTTTGAACCACATAACATCTTTGTAAATTAACATCTAAAGGATAAAATTGCAACAATAAAAAATAAAGAAAATGATTTGAAGCTTTATTAAAATCATAGGATGAAATATGCAATTAAATGATTTTTTTTCATCTTCATTCACATGATTTAATTTGGATTGCAATAAGCCAACGTTTTAAAAAAATTATCTCTAATATTAAATAAATGATTTATCTTTAACCAGATGACGGGTTATTTGGCCCAATGAATATTAGCTAGATCTACATTGACCAACCTGCTCCTAGTCCAACGTCCTTGAATCTATCCTTACCATGGATATGGCCACACCAAAATGCTTGCTTGTGGCTAGGACACCTGGATAAACAATTTTTGAAAATCAATCTGAGCCCAATCAAGTTATGCCATGGCTACAAGTGCATCGACTGAATATATTATGAAAATACTCCTAATAGCCCCTCTCTTCTCTTATGTGTGGATCTTTTAGCTTTCATCTAACTTTGTTCTATTCTAATGCTAACTTGAGCATCGGAATATCTTTATACGAGTACAGTCCCATTATATTCCTACTAAGCAAGGATGCAGAGCTGAAAGAGGAAGCTTTGTGGGCGAATTGGAAATGTGAACAACCTCATGGCAATAACCCATAAAGAAAAATAACTTCTATGCATTAACTACTCCATTCTTTGAAATTGCAATTAATACAATTACTAACTCAAGTGGGTAATTTAATTTTCTGTTCAATTTGACAAGTCGCTACACATAATGCAATTTGTTTAAGATGAAGTTTCATTTATGCAAAACTGATCTGTAACTTTTTCCTGTATGGGTCCAAAGCAACCTAAGCCTATTCTATGAAACAATTTAACACGGAACTACATCCCCTATGCTTTCACAAATGTGTTGGAGCAAACAAAGCTGTATGACCTGTATCTCACTAACACACTAAAGCCATGACAAAGTGGTTTCCACTTTGATTACTCTATCATTATCACTTAGTTTGCATTAACCATAATTCTTCATGCCGATAATCTGGATTATGAGACGGATAAGCTTCCATTTCTGTGATGCCATTTGATCTTGTATGAGAGAGAAAGGAGAGAAAATTCTTGCAGTGTGTCCTATCCTAGATTTTAGGTGGGGCAAAATCTACTTTATCTTTTTTCTACTCTTATGAAGGACAATTCTCATAAAGATGTGTGCTAAGAACAAAAATTATCGTCGCTACTATTACTACTTTTTCATTAGGATAGAACTTTAATTCTTTAAATATTTACCGTCAAATTTTTTAACAGAAAATGAATATAGACAAGCTTTTTTCTTTAGAACCAATAATGTGTTTTCTTGGTTAAAAAAGATGACAATTGTTATTTTTTTTTTATTGAAAATTTTGATAGAATGGAGCGGAATGGGATGTGTTTAAAATCCAAACTATTTGTTTTGATGAGAAAATGTAATAGGTGAAGTGAGCTAGGAACTACTATTTTGGGCTTAAAAAGGTACTGGTGTCATCAATTTAATCTTTCAAAGATATTTATTATTATTGTAGTCCTAACTTTTAAAAGAGAATATATCATTTTAGTCTCCTACACCAAGTTTATTAAGAAGATATAAATAGAGTTATCTATATAAAATAACTTTATCCACCGTTGTCTACTTTTGATGTAGATTTTTAGAACTCACATGAAAGCCAAACACATTATTTTTTAAAAAAATTGGGGGTAACTTTGTCCCTTTCTTATTTAAAAAATTCTACATCTTCATCCATTTAGATTTTTTTTTTTATCAACTTCATATATTTTGATTTTAACAATTTGCATCAACAATTGCCATTTAATATTGGACAAAGTTAGTCTAGAGGGCAACTAGAGTGATGTCTTTCAACATACATGACATTGGAGACTACAATAATGTATTTTTCTTTTAAATGTTAGAACTAAAATGATAATAAGTATTTTTTAAAGACTGAACTAATAACATAAATATCTTTTAGGGATCAAAATTGTTGTTGACACTTAAAAAAAAGATATGCATAGGGGTAATATAGTAAATTTAACCCTTCAAACCCTTCCCATCCCGTTGATGACATTGTATCTTCCAAACAATGAGAAATGTGTTACCATCTGTATTTTTTTTCATTAAACTTCCAAAATAATAAAGTGAAAACTCGCCCCCTTCTCATCTCTTTAATAACCACTTTACCCTCCTCCCTTCAAAACCTCCAAACAAGCCCTTGTTTGGAATAGCTAAACATTGAAGAAGGAGTGAATTGGGTGATTCAAATAAAACCTATAAATTTTCTTGCAAAAGAAATAAATTTTGAAAAATCTTAGCAAACGTTAAAAGCTAGAAATGTTTTATATTGGCCAATGCAAAGTTTATAAAGATTAAAATAGAGCAAACAAGATGAATACGTATGTAAAGTTAGAGAAACAGAGAGCTCTAAGAGAAATATGCAAGAAATTAAAAGAGAGAGTCAAGAGAAGATCAAACATAAATGATTTATCCTAGATTAGCTTATAGACAATCTTACATCCAGTCTTCGAGTCTTTATAACTTGAAAATTTTCACTTTGTCTGCAAGTTTATTAAATGTGCATTTGTAAGTTACTACAACATCTCAACTCTAAGAGTTGGTATCAAAAGCAGCACTTTCTCCTAAATTTTTTTTTCTAAATCTAATTTTCAAGGAACCTTCCCTTGAATTTTTAAGCTTAGAAGATGAAGAGAAGAATATTTGTTTCAAGAGCAAGATATACACACTTAGAAGATAGCAAGGTTCAAATGATCTTAGAATGATTAAACAAATATTAGGAGTTGTTAAATCTATGAATAGCTCAGAGAATCCTCCTATGTAGATTTTTTCAGAACTAGCCATTTTATTTTTGCAGAACCTTTTCCATGGCAACAGTAGTTGATTGTTGTAGCTTGACAGTTAATTGTTGCCTGATTTCTTTAAAAACAAAAGACTCATCTTAAGGATTTTCAAATTTGCAAAACAATGTTAGAGACAACAGTCTACTATTAGTCATTGCAATAGTCAACTGTTAGTCATTCGAATTTAATTTCCAACTTTGATGGAGGCTAATAGTCGATCATTGGTCTTAAAAATTTAGGGTATGGTTGATTTCCTAATTTTCACTTTTTATTTTCATTGAAAACTAAAAATAGCTATGAAAATGTTTTTGTTTACCATTGTCTATTTTTATTTTTAAAAAATGTTTTCAAAATTTTTAATATTGTGGCACACTGTAGTTGCAACACTTTTGAAATTATTATGAACTCATTACAATATGTATTAATAGTGTTTTATTGTTTATATAATTAGAAAATAGTGAAAAATGAAAATAAAGTAAAACCACAAAACAAATACGTTTTAAAAAATATGAAAAATAGAAAATGAAAATCAGTTTCAAGAAATAAAAATTAAAAATAAAAATTAGAAACAAGCTTGTTGTCTAGGAAGATGATAACAAACAATATGACCTTGAAGTCTTGATGGTGCCTTGACTTGATTAATGCCTTGAAAAATTTGTTTTTCTCTACTTGTTTGTTATCATCAATACACATCAATGGGGTCAACAACCCTAAGTCATATCCCTTTTATTTTTATTATAAATACTATCAATACTTCCTTTTAAACATAATTACTATTAATATTTTTTTTTGCCAGCAAAATATTCCATATCATTAAATAAAAGGGCACACAGGTCTAGAGAATACCAAAAGACTTAGTAAGATACTACAAATAAACCTAGACAACAAGCTTGGAATTTTGAGAAATAAAAAGAGAAAAACTAAGAAACAAGAAGCAACATAACTCCTAAGCTCTTACAAGGAAGATGAGAGAACTTTCATAAAAGAAGAGAAGAAAAGGATTTCATAAGAGAAAAAAATAACTTTTGAAAAAGAATAGGACCAAAAAAGAAAAAGAAAGGTGAGGGAAGATGAAAAGGAGGCGGCAAGTTCAAACATTGAGGCTTTAAGCAGATGGATTCAGGGAAGAAAAAAAGAGAGAGCAGCTAGGTAGCTAGGGTTTACTCTCAGTAATAGACGAACTACTTAACTACTATTAATACTTTTTTTTTCTTTGGACATTCTTTCAAGCAAAAGACTAGGGAGGGATGCAAACAACTAAAGAAAACAACTATTACAAATTCAGAAGAGAAAAAAAAAACTTCCACGGAGAGGCAACATACCTCTTATCCTTTTTAACCTTAAGCTTCCTTCACAAATATTTTGCCAAAATTTTAAGAACATAGTTGTAGATTTGAAGAGGAATATTGAAAATCTTGAAAACTAAACTCTTTTACTAAGTAAAATCTTCTATAAAGGAAAGGGAAAACTCTCACTGTGGAGAGAAGACAACTAAAGAACAAAAAATGAGCAGTAAACAAGAAGAAAAATGTGAGAAAAAGGGGTTGCCATCACAGCATCCCAACCAGTGATCACTAGGGTTCTTGGGCAAAAGGGGGAGACAATGGCGCTATGGTTCCCTCTCAGTCAGCTTTCTTTCCAAAACACAACTAATATTAATACTTAAGACGAAATTTGGAAAAAAAAAGATAGAAAAATTGTCAAAATAAAAAGCCCTTATAAAAAAAATTGATAACATTAATAGCCCAATAGTCCATATATTGAAGTTGGAGTTGGGCTCATCATATTTTAATAACTTAGATATGCAATATATATATAATCGATCCTGACAAAAAAAAAAGGGTAGACTGAGCTCTTCTTGTTTTCTTTTTCTTTTTTGGCTATAAATTGGTTTTCCTCTTAGTTGAGTTAGTTCCATATAATAATTTTACACCATGGTGGGCTCGCATCTTCCATGCTATTTCTTAACTGTAGCAATTAGGCATCCACGCGCACATGCCTAGTTGAATTTTCTTAAATAAATTTAAAATTTGTCTATTACTTTATAAATTCATTTAACTTTAATTTTTGGCTTGATTTTATTTTTTATTTCTCTATTCTCAAAAGTTCATTAATTTAGTCATCTTTTAATTTATAACATGAATTTAATTTTTCTAGTTTTAATAAATGAGTTAAAATAATATATTCTTTAAATTTAAGGTCTATTACACTATTAATATATCACATATATTTTATGTATGTGTCATTAAATCTATTATTAATATATTTTTTTAAGTGACTAGACATGATATGAATAATTTAATAATGTATGTATGATGTATACGTGACAAATTATCAGTAGAATAGACGATAAATTTAATAAATAGACTATTTTGACTTATTTATTAAAAATATTGAAAATAAATATATATTACAAATTATAAAAGAATTTAATTGACGTATTTCTAAAATCAGAAGGACTAAAAGTATAATTAAATTTGAATTTTAAAATTATTTTTTAATATTTATGAGACACTTGACAAAAAATGAATTAATAAGTTTGATATTTTTAAAAATTTATTTATACATTTAAAAAATTAAAATTAAAATTAAATGAATCCAAAAATAGAACTATTAGTATTTTTTTCCTTTTTTCTAAAGCGACTCTAACAAGCAACGCTACTGTTGAAAACCAAGTTGTGATCCCTAGAATAAAACGATTCCTTCTATGAGTAGCCCCATCCTGCTCTGCCCAAGTCTGCTAACTAGCATGCGTGGATATGATTTATTTTAGAGTTGTCAAAAATAAGTAAGTTTAAGCCATCAAAAGGTAAGTTAAGTGATAAATAATCATATTCATTGTTTGACAGTTGTAAGGTTGAATTCAGATCCTCTATTTGTATCCATAAAGTCCTTATAAATGCTTACTGAATTTGGAAACTTACCTTGACCCTAGACTGAAGTACTCTCTCCTCAATTTAATTTTTATGTTATAAAAAAGGGGGGGGGGGAAGCTTCGCTCAGTCCAAAACAATTTAATTTTATACGCCATTTAGGGTACCCATTAATGAATATTTGAAATCCAAACAAATCTAGTCTTCAAAATAAAAATTTTAAATAAAAATTAAAGAGATAAGCTAACTCAGGATCTGCTTTAATAATGTTTTTAGGCTAACATAGAAAAATTAATTAATTATGTCATTTTTCACTATAATATATCAAACTATTAATTTCTGTACATGTGCAGCGTTTGGCTTGACCAACCATACATGCTCTACACATAATCACTTTGTAAGTGAAGAATAGAAGCATAAAGGAAAAAATATGAGCCTACAAGAATCAAATTATTGACTGTTAACTGGTACTACAAAGGTAAAGAGCAATTAGTCATAGAGCTTCAGTGGTTCACAGAATCAATGATTTCTTGAAATCAACATATTTTTGAAAATGTCATTCTTAGGAATCACATTTTAAGGAATATAAGGACTTATTTGCTTTCAACATTTTCAGTTTTCATTTTTATAGAAAATGGCCATGAAAATGTATCTATTCACTATTTTCTGTTTTTACTTTTAAGAAATATTTTTTAAGTTTTTGAAAATTCTGAAATCGTCTTTCTAATAACATCACAAAGATATTTTTAGAATTTTCAACACTGTAACAAATTGTAACAGTAGTACTTTTACAATGATTTTAAACAATATGAATAATATTTTACTATTTATATAATTAGAAAGTGGTAAAAATGAAAATAAAGTGAAAAAAAAATCATATAATTTAAAAATGTTAAAAATAAAAATACAAATCAACACATTTTTAAAAATGTGAAAAATAAAAAATGAAAACAGAAAATATTTTTACAAACCAAACGCACCTTAACATTTTCATTTTCGGTTCATCATAAATATTTTTGGAAATATAATATTTCCATATTTGGTTCAGATAAATATTCTTGGAAATGTTTGAAAATTATTCAAAATTATTCCTACTAATTTTTAACATATAAATAAAAAATAAATCATATATAATTAAATAAAATATATTTTTTTAAAAAGAAGAAGATAAAATGCACTATAGGGTTTAGGATTTTGAGATTTAGGATTTGAAATTTAGAATTTGAAGTTTAGAGTTTGAGGGTTTAAAGTTTAGAGTTTTTGAGTATAGAGTTTAGGGTTTTGGAATTTGGAGTTTGAAGTTTGGGATTTTTAAGTTTGGAATTTGTTTTTGAATTTTGGGGTTTACATTTTGAAGTTTTAGGGTTCTTGAAGTTTGGAGTTTTGGATTTGTGGGATTTTGGGATTTGGAATTTGAGATTTTGAAGGAATTTAGAGTTTTGGAGTTGTGGGATTTGAGGGTTTGAGGTTTAGGGTTTTAAAATTTTGTGATTTAAAATTTAGAGTTTAAAGCTAGATATGTGAGTATAGAGTAAGAGGGTAAAAAAATCTTTTGGCTTCACAAAAAATATTCTCACTCTGTAAGAATATTATACTCCCACTCCCCTGGGAATATATGACAATATATTCCAATGAACTAATCATGGGAATGTAACATTTCCAGGAACTTTTTCCTAAAGTTCAACTAAACATGAGAATATCTGATTCCCATGTTTTATTCATGAAAATTATGATTTTATTCTATGAACCAAATGTTTCGTTAGATTTGTAACCTTGACAAGAGGTTTTTTTTTTGAATTTTTTTTTCCACTTTGATGTTTGCACTTAATTATAATTACTGTTTTCATATATTAATTTTTTTCATTTGATTCTCTAATTTATTTGTCTAGTCAATTATTGCTTAAATTAGACAGTAATTTTAACAATTGTTACAAACAATTACCAAAATATTCTTCTATCACTTGATATCTCAATTTGCTCTCCTCTTCATGGAAAATATATTTTGACAATTTTATATAACTAATGTTAACATTAACATCTAATTTAGACAGAAAAAGAGTAATTTCAATAAGACAAATAAATCAAGAGATCAATGGTAAAAATTAATATATTAAAGGAAAATTTCATAATTGTCAACCATAAGAGTTTGTTTTTGGAGTAATTCTTATCTATTCTTCTCCAAATTCAGAGGCAACATATATAACTACAATTGCACCCAAAAAGTTAGGGACTTAAATGATTTTGATATATACAAGGTTAACTACCCAGATTTTCCTTAACCTCCCAAATCTCTGATTGATTATAGGATCAATCACATATTGTATAGCTCATGCACAAACACCCCCTCAAGTTGGTGGATAGATGCCTATCATGTCCAACTTGTCAATTATGCCATAAAACATCTTATGTAATATTGCTTTTGTGAGCATATCTGTTAGTTGGTTTTTGAATTGAGTAAATGGAAATTGTATGATCATTGCATTGAGATTCTTCTTGATAAAATGATGATCAACCTCAACATGTTTAATGTGATCATTTTAGACAGGATTCTATGCAATTTTGATGGCTGCCTTATTTTCACAGTGAAGGCTCATCTATTTAGCATATTCAATTCTTAAGTTTTTGAGAGTACTATATTCCTTATCCAGAGTAATTTGCATACATCGTGAGCCATACAATGGAATTCAGCTTCAACACTTGATCTTGCCACCACCTTATGCTTCTTACTTTTCTATGTAACTAGGTTACCTTCCATGAAAGTAAAGTAACCAAATGTAGACCTTCTAGTTGTGTCATATGTTGCGTAATTAGAGTATATATATTCTTCAATGTTAGAATCATGATTTTTTTAGAACAACAAACCTCTTCCCGGAGCCCTCTTTAAGTATCTTAAGATTCGATAGACTGCTTCCATATGTTCTTCACTTGGAGTATACATGAATTGACTTACGACACTCACCACTTATGCTATATCTAACTATGTATATGATAGATAGATTAATCTTATAACTAACCTTTTATTACATCCCTTATTTGCTAGAGTTTGTTCTGGTAGAACTTTTAGCTTATGATTCATTTCCATGGGTGTTTTTGCAGGTTTGCATTCAAGCATTCCAATTTTAGTTAAAAGATCTAACACATATTTTTGCTGTGAAAGAGAGACTTCTTGTTTTGACCTTGCTACTTCAATCTCCAAAAAATATTTGAGTTTTCCAAGATACTTCATTTAAACTTGTCCACTAGATACTCTTGTAAGGCTTTCATTTTGCAAGGGTTATCTTCTATTGACACCATTTCATCAACATATACAATTAGAGTTATGATTTTTCCTTCTCTATACTCAAGAATCTCTCAAACTATGCTTTAGGAGATTGCATTATCCCGTAAAATGATTTCTTTAGTTTGTAAACTTCATTTTTACACAAAGAGTGACTTTTGACACTGAGTAGCAGTTTCAATAGACCTCTTCTTTTAATTCTTCATTGATAAAAGCATTTTTAACATTAAATTGTTGCCAAGACCAATCCTAATTTATTGCTATAGATATAAGAATTCGGATTGTATTGATCTTAGCAATTAGTGTGAAGGTATCTTCATAATCCACCTCGTACCTTTATGTATTTCCCTTCACAATTGATCGAGCCTTGTACTTATCAATACTTCCATCAACTTTGAGTTTTACTATAAACCTGCCTTTACATCCATTGTCCTTATTCCTTTAGGTAGTGCAACAAGTTCCCATGTGGCATTTTTTCGTAGATCCTCCATTTCTTCATTCATTGCCTTTGTCCATTTAGGATTTGTCGAAGCATTTTGTACATTACTAGGAATAGAAACAATGCATAACTAATTAACAATTGCCACATACAATTCAGATAGCCATGTGTGGACATGTAGTTGCTAATTGGATATTTGGTCTTGGCTTTAGGATTAGATTCATAGTGTCTTTTATTCTCTCCCTTGTTCGAACTTTATGGTTAGGCTCATTAATCACAAGATTTTTATTTATGTGAGGAGAGACATTCTGGGTTGATACTTTGGTTAATGGTGTAGATGTAGCTAACTTTGAGGGTACAATTAATTCAGTTTTGTCACAAAGCAAAGGTTCTTCAGGACAGCACCAATGTTCTTCAAGAATTATTGATTCATTTATTTCATTCTCCATTTCATGATTATTGTCACAGCCTTGGTGCTCAATAATGTTACCTTGTTGTTTGAAGCATTCATCTACTTCTTGTACCTCTATAAAATCATCACCTCTGCCATTTAGTTAATGATCATTCTCTTCCCTTAAGCTCTCCCTCCTAAAGAGAATTTTGAGATACTCCCCGTGTAATAATATTCCAGTTCATGGAAAGAGACATTCAAAGTTACATATAACTTTCGGGTTTATGGATCTTAGCACTTATACCCCTTTTGAAATTCAAAAAGGCCAACAAAAGTACTTCATTTTGCACATAGATCAAGGTTATTGCGTAAGACTTTTGGTATGTGGACATACACAGTACAACCAAATACTAGGGGTTTAAGATTTGGGAGATGGGGAACTAAAAGTAGGGATTCCATTTTTGTTGAGGGGTTTGAAAGTCTATCACTCAAGAAGGGAACCAATTGATGAGGTAGGTAGACATCACAGCTTCAACCCAATAAGACTGAGGCACAAGCTATCTCCAATAGTTGTCTATTCTTCCTCTCTACCAATCCATATTGTTGCAGAGTATAAAGGCAAAAGGTCCGTTGATAGATTTCATGGGAGCTCAGAAAATTGCTAAGAGAGGCATATACGAACTTGGTGCCATTGTGGAATTGTAACAAATGAATCTACCTTTAGTACCAAGTATGTATCATTTTTTGAGATTCTTGAAATGCTAAGCACACATCATTCTTGTTTACAAGAAAAAATACCTAAGTCATTCTAGTGCATTCATCAATAAACGTCACAAAGTAATAAATTGTAGAAATAGAGAGAACCTTTAGAAGACCCAAAACATTGGAGTGAATAACTGCCAATGATTCTAAACTTTTATTCAAACTTGGTAAATAAGAAATACAGTGGCTTTTATCCAATTCATAAACATCACAATGAAAATCCAACTCCTTTAAAATTGAAAAAGGTTGTGGTTGCAATTTTGTAAGGTAACCAAAAGAAAGATGACCTAATCTCTGGTTCCATAACCATACAGTTGCTTGAGTCTTACCATTATTGCTAACTTAAGTGCCTACATTATTTTTGATCCCCTATTCTATGTCAATGCTAAGTAGTTGAACTTGCCCCATCTAACACCATAACCAAGAATCTTTTAAATTAGAAATTCCTAAAGGATACAAAAACGAGGGCCAAAATGTTACAATGCATGCTAGAGTTGACATAATTTGGCTCACAAATAAAAGATTGTATTCAAGAGATAAAACAACAAGGATAGTATCAAGGTAATGTTATTAGACAAGATTGAGAGCACGGGGAGAATAGATGTCAACTAGGGTCCATAATCATGTGATTAGATGCACCTATATTAATAATCCAAGTTCTATTCTTAGAATATGTAAAAATTACATATGCTTTACCAACAATACCTAGATAAGCAACATTTGTTGTGGGCAATGGCTGACTTTTTTCCATAGATGTCACCATGGTTTTTCCAGCAGTAAAATCCCACTATTCTAGATGGCCAATGATCTTCGAGCAACATTTTTGTGAATGTCCTTTTCCCCCACAGATAGTACATACCAGGTTGTTAGCCTTTCCAGATGATTGGTTATTTTTATTTTTTTGATGATCCAGCCAGCTAGCCTTGTGGAGTTTGGTTGGCCAACATAGCTGAGTTCTCAGAGATTGGACAATAGCTCCCCATTGTCTGTCTTTGTTGGTATTCTCTCCCCTCTAGATCAAGTTTCAAGTCTTTTCATAGGATTTCTCCACAAACTTAATCAAACTCAGAGTCGAGTCCACTTAGAAAATTATGGACTCAAAGCCTGGCCATCGCAAAGTGCAACTGCACCACTTTTTCCACTGTCCTTTCCTGAGAGGTAGTTCTATGATCAATCTCTTGGAAAATAGCAATAAGTTCATTATAATACATTGATAATGGTCTACCATTTTGCTTGGTAGAAAACGATCTCTGGTTTAACTAAAAAATATAGGTTTCGTCTAATCCATCATAGAATGTTTTTGAAATAGCTTCCCATGTCTCCTTCGCTGTGGGGAGGCGAATAAATCACTGCTTTAGTGATGGAATCCTTGAATTAATCAACCAAATTTTTACTCTATGATTTTCGGTAATCCATGTTCGAAGGTTGGGGTCTCCAGAGTTGGGTTTTTTCATGTCTGGTAAGATACCCAACTTTATTGCGAGCACCAATATGCATCTCCATGAGTTGAGACCATAAGGGATAGTTGGTCTCATCAACGGTGATTCCAATTAGAAACAGAGAGTTGTCTTGGTGTATGATGATTTGTTGTGTAGGTACGGGGTGAGTTTGATTGATACGCTTGTAACAGCCATCAAACTTATAGCTGCTTTACGAGGGAAGAGAAAACAAACATATTGATTGTTTATTGCAGACTTTGTTGGGATCAAGCTTACTCTAATATTTGTCAATTAGAAGAGTTTGTTTTTTTAAGCAATTCTGATATATTCTTCTCTAAATTCAGAAGCAACATATATAACTACAATTACACTTTAAAAGTTAGGGACATGAACGATTTTGATATATATAATGTTAATTACCCAGATTTTCCTCAACCTCCAGATATCTCTATTGATTATAGAATCAATAACATATTGTACAGCTCACACACTCAATAATTAAAAGCAAAAATCAAAGTGAAAAACAACACACAATTTCCCTTTTTTTCTTTCACTTCTTCTTCTTGCGGTTCATGAAAACTTCCAAATATACTGTGCTTTGAAAAATATGATATTATCATGCTGTCTTTAAGTGCAGGAACCACTTTGGTGAGTACAACCTAAACAATTTATAGGCAGAGACAGAGGATATAAGAGCCATTAGGATGGATGCCAGGTAGCCACATAGCAAAGACCCTCCAATTTGGGTGCAGAATCTGGTGAATCGATTGCATAGCTTCAGCCATTGGAAAGCTCTTGCTCCTGTTACTGCAATCATCGAGGCTTCAAGTGCTGCTGAGTTTGCCGCGAATGTGATGTACACTGCCATCTGTTCATTTAAGTTTTGACTTTTGATGGTCAAAGGATTAATACATGTCTTTTTAATTGTTATTATTATCATTATTGCAATTACATTTCCAATTATGATCAGAATTTAAATCTAAGATATCTCTATACAATTTCTCACCATTATGCATCCAAGTCAAAATGTTTTCATGAAATTTTTCAAATAAAACATGTGTCATATATGATAGTGTAATTTAGATTTACCTCATGAAAAATTTGTAAAAATTACAATTACATTTTCTCTAATTTTAAATTATATAAAAATTTTATGTTTTATTAATATTTAAAAAAAATTTATAAATAACTTAATTCAATACAGTTTGTCACTCTAATCTTATCTTTTTTTTTCTTAATCTTTAAATTATTATAATATATTTTCTCTTATTTATTTTGATTGTACTCTTCACCTTAGTTTTTAATTTTTTTTGTTTAGAGTGTGTTTGATAAATTAAATAAGTTAACTTATAGTTTATTTGACTAATTTATAAACTTATTTGACGAAATTAGAAGTGTTTAATACATAAATTTATTTGAATAATTTATAATTTATTTAAATTAATTGAAAATTTAAAAATTATACGTTACTTAAAATAGTGTATAATTTTTAAATTTTCAATTAATTTATAATTTTTAAGTTAGTTTATCAATTATTTTTGTCAAATATAGTTTTAAAATGTATTTGACAAGTCAAATAAACTAACTTATAGTTTATTTGATAAGTTTATAAATTTTTTTTAGACCAAAATAGAAGTGTTTGGTAAACAAATTTATTTGAATAATATAAATTAGCTGAAAATTTATAAACTATATGTTATTTTAAATAACGTATAACTTATAAATTTTTAATTAATTTTTAAATATTAAGTTAGTTTATAAATTATTTTTATCAAACATAACTTTAGTGTAAAGGCGGAAGGTATTTGAAAACGTGAAATTACAAATTTATCCCTTTAATTTTTTTCCTTTACAAAAGTTTTTTAACCACTGTTACTTCTTCCCTAACTGAAAATTTCCTCCTTCAAACAAGATCTAGAACGCGGACTGTGACCATCGGCTTGCCTCACCGCTGGTGTCACCCACAGGATTTGGAGTAAGTTTTTCAATTTGATTGAAATGCATACCTCTTTGAGCACTTATCCCATTTTCACTTCTTCTCATTGTGCTTTCTGCAGAAGTGGAGGAGGACATGTCCAATTTGACTTCTCCATCTGGTGAGGCCAATGGTTCCTCAGGCAATATAATTGAAATTGGTGCCAATTATCCTCCTCAACAGTACTTCGCTCCATCATCAACTCAACCTCGATCAACCAGTGAAGAAAAAGAGAAACCTACTATGCAACCCAGGTTTGAACCCCATTTGTTTAAGGTTGTCTAATATGCCATTGTCTTGTTTCTTTTCTCTTAATTGATTTTCTCTCTCCGTTTTTTTAAAGGGTTTCAAAGAGATCAGAATCTTCAACTTCTGCAAAAGGGCACTTGGGGATCTGACTGGGATAAAGAAGCACTTCTGAAAAAAGCATGATGAGAAGAAGTGGAAATACAATAAATGCTTAAAGAGGTATGCGGTTCAATCAGATTGGAAAACTCACTCCAGAATTTGGGAGTGACCCCGATGATGGTCACGACATGAGTTCCAAATCTTGCACGCCGAAGGGAATTTTGGATTGGAATTTGAAGGGGCAAAAAAATAATTAAAGGGATAAATTTGTAATTTCACAACTTTTTATACTTTCTACGATTACACTTCACAGAAAAATTTAACTATAGTGAAAATTGCAATCAAAGCAAAGAAGGGAGGCGTTGCAATAATTTAAACGTTAGGGATTTTCTCAAAAAATAAGTATAATGTACTCTATATAATATTAAGTTCTTTTATGGACTTTTTTTTAAAATTTAGATAGGAGTGTAAAGAGCCTTCCTAAATTTGAGACCTGATGGGTGCTTGCTAGACTTGTAAGTTATTGGTAATTCCTATATAAATTTAATTTACTAATAATTAATAGACTAAACTAGAAAGGAACAATTATATATGCATGTCCGACTTTTTAATATAGGTTCGGTTTATTATATTATTTATTGACTCCATTTGTAAATCAGTCTAGTCTTTCATTCAATCTTATGCAAGAACAGAATTGCAGAATTCTCACATCTCGAACTGCCCCGTCTTGGTTTGCTCAGGATTTTCTTAGGCGGAACCAAAGAGTGCGCTTCTTTTTCTTCTCAGCCACCGAGTGTTCTCTGATTGAAGGTTAACCTTTGAACTAATTGGGTCATGATTTTCATTTATTGTGGTGCTCTGTTTTTGCATTCATTGATAGACTAAAATCTTCTTCCTTTCCTTAATTCTTCTATACTATGATGGATGAGGAGTAAGGCTAAGAAAAATCGGAGGATCTAAATAATGATCAAGAGGTGACTCTCTTTTTGGACAACGGGACTTTTTATCAATGACTAAAAGATTAGGGCAAGAGCTAGATGAATAAAATAATTTTGCAGATAAAAGGTCATAGAGCCTACTATAATGAACATACGTGGTGTTTTTAAGGTTATACTAAAGTGCTTCTTGAAGAAGATATATAAAATAGTGCCTAATCAAAATCTTAATTAAGAATTTAATTGGTTAGGGAGTGTTTGGTTATTTTGCAGGTAGCTAGAAAACAAAGTTGATGGGTGAAAAAAATAGTGTATTGTCAATAATCTAATACAAAATTAAGTGATGGTATTTGTCAAGATGTATGATTACATCAGCATGAATTCATATTAATTAATTTTTTCTTTGTAGTTGTTTAACCGTTTTTTAGTGTAATTTACTTTATTCTTTTAGTTGATTATATATTTTACGTTTTATAAAAATGGTTTTTAATGTTCTTAAAAGATTATGTTTTCTCCTTTTATTTTTTTAAAATAAAATTATCTATCTTCCGAAAAAAAATAGATGAAAAAAATTATAACTTTAATATAATATAATATAATATAATCCTATGTGGGACAATAATTAAATGATAAGTTTAAAAGACGGTCTTATCTAACTTTCCATTCAAAGATATACAGAAAATTTTAAATCCCCCCAAAGAGAAAAATCACTTTCTTTGTGACCTATATATATATATATATATATATATATATATATATATATATATATATATATATATATATATATATATATATATATATATATTTTGGATAGGGTTTGTGACCTATTTCGTCAGCCATCAAATTGCTATAGTTGACTCGTGCTCGTTGAGTAGACAAAGACCCAAGTAAACGAAGGGAATAAACCGATGGATGGCTAGAAATAAGATATTAATAATATGGCCCAACTCTGATCGTGAAAGAGACAACATATTACCAACTTCTGTTAGCTGGGTCAATTGGATCAGATTTTAACTCATTAAATTTTATTAAAATTATCAAAATACCAGTTCATTTTTTTTTAAAAAAAGTTAATTTAACTCTATTAAGTTTTAGAATTAAATTGAGTCAGATCACACGCTAAATCCTAAAAGCTTAACAATTTTTTTAAAAAAATATGTTATTAACATTTAATAATGTTATTTAAATTTAGAATAAAGATAAATATTATTAATTTATTCTTAAATTGTATACTTCTTTTATCATAAATTAATATAGATTTAAGGGTGGCCCTTACAGATTGTCCTTAAGACCGGGGTCAGAAGGCCCACCCATATCTCTTAAAAGATTTGGTTGAACTAACAGTTTTATGATCTATATTTTAATAAAGATTTCTCGTACTCGACCCAAAAATAGGGCCTTTTAAGGCTCGGTCAGATGCACTAGCCTAAATTGGTAAATTTACTAACTAAATTTTCATGTAACTCGGTATACGATGGAATCTGGAATCTGCTAACTGTGGAAACAATTGCCCTCAGATTTGCCTTTAATCCCACCCCACCCATTTTGCAAGAGCTTTGTGGGAATTCTATGGTTGCTCCACTAATATAACCTAATTCCAGAAAAAAATGAAGGTACATTTAATTTAAACCTTTAACCTTTTACGTGAAAATTTTAGCACCTTAAAATCATAGATCTCATCATTTTATATATCAAACGATTTGATGATTTTGGGTTTTACTTCAATTCGCAGAGTCTGCATGAAAGGGTCTTGAACTTTTGATAGACATTAAGAAAATAAACGAGCAATTACCTGATCCAACAAGAGACAAACCCAAGCCATGTATAAAGATACTCTAGAGTTTCCTCCATAATAAGCTGAGACAAAGTGATTGCATATCTGAAGCAAGTTATAACCAGCAGCCGCAGAAGTGATGTACACCAAGATTCTACCCAAAATAAAATAAAATAAAATAAAAACAATTTCTAGCTCCGAGGTTGAATTTTCTTATAAAGCCACAGGAATCAAAGAACAAACAGAGAGAGGGAAGGGCTTACTTGAGAGCTTCCACGTCTTTATAAGTTGCTTTCTTCTCGATAATTTGGAATAAAATCTTCGTCTGGCTATCAAAGCTAACTAAACAAGCAGTTAACGCCAAGACCAGAACTGCAGAGAGCCTTAGACAAACTTCTAATTTTGCTCCTCCCAACTCCATCTCTCAAGTCTCAAATTGGATACTATCTATCGGCCAGTTTTAAGAGATTTCTGTTGCACCGATCAGTTCATTTATTTAGTGGCACGAGGTTCATAAATATTGCTAATTAAGATGCTTGACTGGATACTACTGGTAGAGATCCTTCCACAAGTAAGGTGGAAATAATTAATAATGCCACCAGTTATCCAACCTCTTCATTATTGTTTGGTTGGATCTGTATCTTAATTGTGAACTTAAATTTTTACGTCAGTAATTAACTGATCTTCATCTGCCTCTCGTACATTGATATTAAAATGGAAAAACAAAAAGTTTTAAGGTAAACTCAATTTTATTTTACTAGATATCAAATGGCATTTAAGATATTAGTATAATATTTAAGATATTTAATATTATTCAAAATATCATGAGATATAAAATGACAATTATTTTAGATAGTATATCATATATTAATACCTTCTAAAATTATGAGAATTTTACATTTTGATATATTTTTTGTTAATATTTATAGAATATCAATCATATAAAATATTGTCATGCACCAAACTTAAAAATTATAAATGTAATATTTTATATTTCCTATTTAGATATAGTATCCAAAATATCAAGTATATAAGATAACATTATATTAAATTAAAGTACTGCTCATGAATGCTCCTTCTCCCCGAACCTACTGAACAATATTTATCTCTGATTCAATTTACCAAGAAAGTTCATTGTTTTGAGAGATTGAATCTTTTACTTTAACCAAAATGTTTTTAATGATAAAAAAAAATTAATTTTTTAAGAAGCCAAGATTTCAAAAAATTATTTCAATTATTTATATGACTGCCAATGTTCATGTATAGGGAACTGGCATGGTTTAGCCGGTAGACGAGATTAGACTCTTTTTTCTTTCCCCCGCAAGCTTCTTGAAATGGGCCATGCATGGGACATAAAAAAAATAATATCACTGCCTCTTTACGAAAAAAGAACATTGCCTCCTACAAGTATTAATTTAGCGATCTTCATTAAATTGTACGTTCCGTGTAGTTTGGTTTGCAAATTACTTCATGGATGATTTTATGTCTGAGTAAATTACTTTTTTAATTAATTTTTTTATTATAAAAATATACATAAACATTTTTTAAAATTAATAATATAGAGTAAAATATTTTCTTTTATTAATACTTTTATTATATGACATTTACTTATATTATGAAAATATGCACAAATCTCTTTTAAAAATAAAAAATGTGCTACAACTTAATTTAAATATTTCAAATATTTTTTTGCAAAAGAGAAACAATTAATTAAAAAAAATAAAGAGCACTCCTTTAAATTTTTCTTCTTCTCTACTATCCTCCAAACTATTTTGTCTTCATATCCCTTTCATAGTAAATATTATTTTAGTATACAATAGAAAACTATATAGTGATATAGAGGATTGTACATCTATTTATTTAACCTAATATATATTCATGTAATCAAGTTCAATATGATATTACAAAATCTATTTTTTGGTCATAGAGACAAATAAATGGAAGACACATCTATAAAAGAAAAAAGATATTCATATTTGATAAACAATACTTAAAGTATGTAAAATAAGAGAGCAAGATAAAGATGGGACATAAATGCTATAGGATATCTCTATTATTGTGAAAGGGCATGGGCTATTGAACTGTCGGTTTCGTTGATTTAAAAAATTGGTTGAAAGTTTTATTTTTGATCATATTCTATCAATATAAAAACCTATTTGCAAAAAGGAAAAAAGAAGAAGAGATTAATACCGCAAGACACACGAGAGGGAGAAGTAGTTGAATTAGTTGGGAAGAAAGAACTAATATTAGCAAACAATGGAGAAAATGAATAAAGTTTTGAAGGAGTGAAATTTTATTTATATTTTTATTTATTTATATTTTATAAAAGGTATTTCAATAGAACTGTTAATACATGCCACACCTTTTGGGCTGGGTTGTGAAGCCATGTATAAAAAATAAGCTGGACTTTGATTTTGACAGCTCATATTTAAATAGGCTTTTTTTATCTGGTTTTAATTAGCCAGTGGAGGGTCAGCCCTCTGTTTTTTTTTTTTTTTTTAACTCTACACAAAATACTAAAAGAGTCAGTAAAGTCACTAGCTGCTTAAAATTTGATATGTAAAGCCACTAAAAGACTCAAGATTGTAGCATTTTTTTTCTTAAATATGATATGTTGAGTTGTTGACCTGACTTTGATATATATATTTTAGCTACTCAACTTGTTTTGCTATAGTATTGTAATTTCATTGTATTATTTTGACTTGGACTCATAATTGATACCTTATATATAATTTCAGTGTTATGTTGACTCATAATAGGTAGTCATGTATAATTATGGTTTGATTTCAAGAAGTTTTGAACTTCTTTAATAATGGTTATGCCTTAATTGCTAATTTTAATTTGTCATCCCTTATATATAATTTCAGTGTTATGTTGACTCATAATAGGTAGTCATGTATAATTATGGTTTGATTTCAAGAAGTTTTGAACTTCTTTAATAATGGTTATGCCTTAATTGCTAATTTTAATTTGTCGTCCCTTAATTAGAGTAAAAAAAAAAAAGAGTCAGACCAATAGGGCTAGTCCTAAGGCGAAATGGATCCTATGTTGTGCACCTGGACACAGCACGCGGTGCTGTGCCCAGGTATGAGTGTGACCAGTCGACTGGTCACTGTTCATATACCAGTCGACTGGTCAAGTGACCAGTCGACTGTTCACACTATAAAATGGGGCACACCACGCGATGCTGTGTCTCCGTGCACAGTAGAGGATCCTGGTCCGTCCTAAGGGATGGCTCTTGGAGTTAGGCCGGGCAAAGATTTTAAGAGTCCATATTTATATATAGGCATTTATATATAGGCTTTAATTGACAGCTCTAATTTAAGATATTTGAATTAAGTTGTAAGATTTTTTTATTTTTTTAAAAAATGTATATATGTTTTCATAATAGAAAAAATGATCATATAATAAAATATTAATCAAAGAAAGAGAAAATATTTTATTTATATTTTTAATGAAGATTTATGTATATTTTTATAATAAAAATAATAATTGTATAATAAAGACATCAATCAAAACAGAAGAAAGTATTTTACTATTTTATTTTATAGAATAAATTATTTTTTATTTAAG
Organism: Gleditsia sinensis; assembly: GCA_037074535.1. Classification (NCBI taxonomy): domain Eukaryota; kingdom Viridiplantae; phylum Streptophyta; class Magnoliopsida; order Fabales; family Fabaceae; genus Gleditsia; species Gleditsia sinensis. Next base: position 12,380,632 of record CM073464.1, on the reverse strand, counting down.
AATGATTAACTATATAAGTGATTGAGTAATCCAATTCTAAGAATTGTCTAAAATAACTAAGAATAAAGTAATTTAGTGTTAAATATATAGAATTTTCTCCTTTTTAAAAAAAATACAGATATTATTTATATTTTAAAAATATATTTATTTAATTTTTTAAAGACATACTAAGTATAATTATTAATTAAAACATTAAAATATAATTAATTAAAAGACATAAATAATATAATTATATTTAAATTGTTTATGAAGTTAATAAAAAATTACAAAAATATAATTAAAGCCTCAATCCGTATACTGCACCAATATAATCTTCATGAAAAATTTCTAAATCATAACTCCCCCTTGTATTTTTTTTTTTTTTTGGACTGGCATAACTCCCCCTTGTATTAATGTAGGTATAAATAATGGAGGGGTCGCGCGACTTCGCGGTGTTAGATGCGCTGCATTTGTCTGCAACCTAGCGGTGGAAGTAACTGCTCCACCAAAGAGAGAGAGAGAGAGCAAGTGGCAATAAGTTGTGCTCTCGGTAGATTAAAAAATTCTATCAGTGCACCAAATATTATCACATGTGTTTATTTAATTAAAAAGTTATTATTTTTTTAATTAGACATATAGTAACATCTAGTACACCGCTGATAAAAACTTTTAGTTCTCCCGCACCGCACCAAAACATTTTGTTATTTTATAATCGATACATCAATTCTACAATGTCATGCGTAAGACTCAACCATCAAGTCTTTGCTTTTGTCACTTTCCTATCCCTCTAGCTGGCATAGGTGGGATACCAATATTAAGCATCAACCAAAGTTCGCAATAATACAAGAGTTCCTACATCTACGTGGGGCATATTAGCGCTTGATATCGTCCATAATACAATCAACCAAAAAGTCAGGTAAATCAACGATGAACTTTTCCTTCTCTAGCATTTGTGATGCATGCTTAGCCAGTTCATTTGCACTGGTATTCTCTCTTTTTTTAAAAAAAAAAAAAGCGAAATTATATTAATAACTAAGCCATCCATGCAATAACAAATGTTCATGGTTAGGAAGGATTCTTGAGAGCCATGTCCCAATCACTTCTGAACTATTCATACAACGAAAATTACAAAAAACTAGAAGATAAAGGTGTGTTAGGTTTGTAAAAATATTTTAATTTTAATTTTTATTTACAATTTTTCATTGTTTAAAAAATATATTTATTTTATCACTACAATAAAGACGATTTTTTACGGTAATTTTTAAGTGGTCATAACTACGATTTTGACCGTCGTTAAGCCATTTAACGACGATTTTAAAATCGTCGTGGATCTTAGAGCTTAGCGACCGTTTTAGTCAACTGTGGGAACAACTGTCGTTAAGTGTAACGACGGTTTAAAAACTGTCGTTAATTTGATAATTTTTTTATTAATAAAATTAATTTAATTTTTAATATCAAAATTTTATTTTTAATTTAAAATATATTATTTTGTGTTATTCATAAATACTAATGATGATTGCATTTTTTTATTATTAAATTATTATGCCTAATAAAAATTAATTTATATTTTTTATATTCTATAAATTAATTTAGATACATTTTTATTTATTATATAATAATTAAACATGTGAATTACTTAATAATTTAAGAAATTATTTTAAAATTTATTAATATTTAACTACATACTAAATATGCGTAAATTATTGAATTATAATGAATCTATATATAAATAAAAAATATATACACAAAAATTAATAGTCACGAGCGTAACAAAATTACATATACAGACTATAATAACTAAATCAAGTTCCCGGACCCTGTGGATGCTGATCACGCTGATGGCCACTACCACGGTCACTGGGGTTCTGAAAAATAAAATATTTTTGTTAGAATTTTTAGCGTTTTCAAAGTAAACAAAATTATACCAAGAATTTTTATGTATTAAAAGATTACCCTGGGTCCAGGACTATGAAGTCCTGAAATTTCATGTGACAGCTAACCCTGAAATTTTTGTAGCAAGAACGTCATAGCAGCCTCCATTTGTGCTTGTCGTGCTGCTAGCTCAGCGTCTCGTCACTGCTGCTCGACGTCCTGCTCATGCATAGCTGTCTTCAGGTGCTCCACCTCATTCTGTAAGTCATGGTATGAAGGCATAGACTGTGAACTAGACCCAGACGATCCACGACCGAGGACTTGAGTTGGCCAAACACCCAACCCAAATCCTCGAACGCGGTCGGAATGCTCCCTAGTGCCAAGAGCTCTCGCAAGCGAATCAATCGTCGAGAGCTCTTGGGACGAGCTATCTTCCTGTTGGATCAAAGCAATTTTTTCCTAACATCCAATAACAGACAATTAATAATATCAAACATTATCTAAAAATTAAATAATTACCTACGTACGATTGATAAACTTTTATTACTTACCGCAATAGCCCGAACTTCGTCGTTGATGTATGATTCGTTTACTCTTTTATGAGCTGTCGTCCATACATCACCATGAGTCACTGGACCGCCAAGAACAATCTCCTGAAATTTAAAATAATCAATCAATTTATGATTATATATATTATAGTCTTCTCAACATTTAAAAAAAAGATATTTATGGATTTAAACTTACCATCTCCGCCTTTTTACGCGCAAGGCTCTTGGATTCAGAGGTACGTGGCATTGTCAGTTGTCTTCTGTTCCGTTTATTCTTCACAACCATATCCTAATTAATCACATAGAAAAAATAATTAGTCACAATATTTAAAAGTTAAATTTTATAAATATATTAATATACACAACTTACCCTAGACTTCGCGTCAAGGTGATAGTTTATGAAAGTTGCCCACTGATCAGGTGGGATGCCTGTCGAGACTTCACTCCACAACTGATATCTGGTCTTCGTTCCATCATATGCCAAGCGAAATAAATTGTACCGTGCGGCTCTCCATTTCGCTCCTAGCGACTGTATGATCAGTTTCTTGTGTTAATCCGTCACATTAAAATGTGTCTGCAAATGAAAGTAAAAAATTAGTTACACATAAATTGCACATAAATTATAAATAAATATAATTAATTACAAAAGATATATGTTTTCATACCTGAACGTTGTTTACGAAGACGTTCGTCTTCGACTGTTGAGGAATGCTCCTCCAATACCTATAGGAGATTGGGAATAACCGAAAGTTATCCCCGATGGTGCTGAGAAAGACACCGAACAAACTGTCACTGTCTCCGATAGTCTGGTAGTTGTCGTTGAACTGGACAACTACCTTAGACCCCTGAGGTAGGGTCCATACGTCGTGGACAGTCAACTGTTTGGACGTTACCTGCCCGGTCTCGTCTGTCATAATATAGACAATTATATATTATGTTACTAAGACAAAATTATTAAGCACATAAAGTGTACATGTTTACAATACTCACCGACTACATCAACTGTACAACTCCTCTTGTCTCTGCGCTCCTGCTCACCGGGCTGATGCTCCTCCTCCACACCGGCAAAGATCGTGTCAAAATCGAAGGCATAATCGTCGTCTGGTGCCTGAGCGTCAAGTGGAGGGAGTGTGCAGGGGACGGCCTGTGAATCCAGTGGACGAGAGTTGCTACTAGGGACTGATGACGCGACAGTATCCGACTCTCCTTCCCAAGAGAGAACAGTGTCACACTCCATAGTGGGCTGTCCGCCCTCACTGATCGCCTCACGGGGCATGGGAGTGTGAGAACTGGACACCCCTGCCATGCTCGTGTAGAGTGATCTAGCCTTCTTCGTCGTCATCGCTCCTGCCAAAATGAAATTAATAAGATTAGTCACTGCAAAAAACAATTACAAAATAAACTTTGCCTAATAAAAGTTATGAAAATAAATAAAATAGTACAGTAATTATAAGTAGTCCAAAATATATGTAAAAAGGTGGCAACAGCAAAACTAATACCGTAACAAACATAAATTAACTTCTCCTTCTAGAAACAATCTTTCTAAATTTTGCGTGTGTAACGGATCGCTCTCGTATATAAGATTTTCATCTTCATCGCCCATCTCGTATAAGTCACGGGGTTTCAAATGTATCACTATACTCCAGTTCTTGTCCAACTCATCTTGTACATAGTACACTTGATGAGCCTCAGATGCCTAGATGTATGGCTCGTCATCATCATTTTCACCAGTGTGAATCAACTGAGAAAAATCAACCGATGTCACCCCGAATTCATTAATTGTAATTCCTCTTGTTGTAGTTGTGTTGGCCCACATACACTTAAATAATACGACTGTAAAATGGCTATGATAGTTTAACTTAATAATGTCCAATAGTTTTCCGTAATACGGGACGCCACCAAATTGCATGTTCCTGTCACTACTACTTGCATAACTCCTCATCCCGAAAGTACCGTAAACTCCACTATTTTGAGATGTCATCCCTTGGTCTCGCTCTAAAGTTCGAAATTTGAATCTATTTACATTGTAAGAATTGTATCGACGTGCTCTATCTAGTGGACCAAGTGCAAGAAATTTTAAATCAGAACACTGCGATCCATCATCAGCAATTGTGATCTAAAAAACAAATAAAGGATGAGTTGTACTCATATTTGACATATGAATGAAATGTGACCACGTTGAAATACTTACATGACGCGAAAACCAAAAGAAAAATTTCTTGCGGACTTTTTTATCTATCTCAGTAAATGCTCGTGTCCGACTTCTTAAACTATGCCGTACATAGTCTCTAAATTCTCTGTTGAGTAAACATTGTCTAAACACTTAATGCTACACAAGACAAAAAATTGTATGTAAATATAGCTAAGTGTGAGTTAACTTACTATAAGTAAGGATCAACTTTTTTGCAGTTTGTTAAGAAATGCCGATGGGCATGCAATTTTTCCCAGGGAGAAAGTATGAAATATTCAAACCCATCAACTAGTCTTCCAATTAGTGGGAACAAACCCTTGTCAGACGTCTCAACATCGGGTCGATCATCCACACGATGAGGATGATTAAAGACAATGTCAACACTATCTATGTACCTGGAACGGAATAATAAAACTTTTCCTGCAACGTACGACTCTGCTATTAAGCCTTCTGGCCAAGTATGTAGACAGCATACATAAAATGAATAAAAGTGGATTAACAATAATGCAAGAAATTTGAATTATGTGTTTTTAATGTTTTACCTTTCGATAGGATACATCCAACGATATTGGACTGATTCTCCTAACTTCGCTTCCATGATCAAATGTAGAGTCAAGTGCACCATGACTGTAAAGAAAGACGGCGGAAATAACATTTCAAGATGGCACAGCGTCATAATGATTCGATTTTGAAGTTGATCAAGTTCATTAACATTCAAAACTCTAAAACAAAGTTGTCGGAAGAATGAACATAACTCGATTAGAACTGCAGATACCGGCTTGGGAAGTGTCTTTCTTATGGCTAACGGTAACAGTTGTTCCATAAGGATGTGACAGTCGTGACTTTTTAGTCCTTCGATTTTACATTGTTTTACGTCAATACATCTAGAGATATTACTGGAATAACCTTCAGGTACAGATACATTCTTAAGTGTTTTGAGAAAGACTTCTTTACCTGCATTTGTCAATGTGAACAAAACAGGTGGATATTTACCGTCATCATCTGGCCACAATTCAGACCTCACACCAAACTCCTTTAAATCTTTTCACGCATTTATGTGATCCTTTGAATGGCCAGAATCATTAAGTACAGTGTAAATGATGTTGTCGCAGACATTTTTCTCAATATGCATGACGTCAAGATTATGACGCAACATATTATTCGTCTAATACGGAAGTTTGAAAAATATACTTTTCTTATGCCATTGTTGAGTTCCAGCATCAACCAAATCCTGACCTCGGGAACGCCGTTGTTGAGTCCCAGCATCAGTTTTCACATTTTTTCCGAAAACAACTTCAATATCATCGACTTGTCTTAAAATTTCTACGCCACTGAGTTACGGAGGAGGGTTTCTTCTTTTCTTTTTTCTGTCAAACCTATTGCGGGCCATCCTAAATTTATGACCTAGAGATAGAAAGTGGCGATGTTCTATAAAACACCATTTCTGACTGTGAGGGAGACGGACTGGAGTTGAGTCAAAGTTACAGTATGGACAGGCTAATCCAGTATGAGTATTCCAGCCTGATAAACATCCAAGGTCAAGAAAATCACTGATTGTCCACAAAAGAGCTGCATGCATATTGAATATTTCTTTACTAAAGGCATCGTACGTCTTAACACCTTCTTCAACCCATAACTCCTTCAACTCCTCAATTAGTGGCTATAAAAATACATCTATATCATTCCCCGGTACTTTTCTCCTTGGAATTATTATTGACAACATGAATGAACTCTATTTTATAGACATCCAAGGAGAAAGATTATACGGAATCAACACAATTGGCTATATACTGTAACTTGTAGATAGGTTTTCAAATGGATTGAAACCATCCGTTGCAAGGCCCAAATGAACATTTCTCGGATCTGATGCAAATTGAGGATTCAGAAGATCAAATCTCTTCCATGCCTCAGAATCCTTTAGATACCTCATGATGCCGTCAGAAATTTTGTCTTCAGAATGCTATCTCATAAATTCAATAGTTTTAGAAAATATGTACAACCTCTGCAATCTTGGCTTAACTGGAAAGTATGTAAAAATTTTATTAGGAACATTTTTTCGCTTCTCCCCCTTCTGTTTTAGTTTCCACCTTGGTGCGGAGCACTTACTACAAGTTTCTCTACTTTTATGCTCATCCCAGTATAACATACAATTATTCTGACATGTATGAATTTTCTTGTAATTCAACCCCAACTTATTAATGACTTTTTAGCCTCGTAAAATGAAGGCAAAATCTTGGCATCTGAGAATACATCGACAAGCAACTCAATTATCATCGACATTGCTTTGTCGCTTAGCCCGCACAAACACTTTATGTGATACAACTTCACCAAAAAAGACAATTTGGAATACTTCTCACACCCTTCATAGAGTGGTTGTTGACCATCTTTCAGTAACTCATAAAAATCTTTAACACTATCATCCATCCTTTCTGTTAACTGTGGAATTGGCATATCCACAGAATCGATGTTCTCATTTTCGGAGTGAATCTTGAATGCATCACGGACTATGTTCTGCATAGGGTCATCTCGAACTATGGATTTTGGGACCTGAATTGGAATTATAGCATGTCCTACAACAGGTTCTTCTGTAATCATTTCTCCGTTCAAACTCCAGAAATTGTATCCCTCAAGAAATGGTTTGACGATCAAATGTTGGCGCACGACCTCGATGAGTTGCCATTTCTTGAATCTACACTTTGGGCATAGGCATATTATTCTACCTTCGACACCATAGTTGGCATTTGCGAATTTCAAAAATCTGTCTAAACTATTCAGGTACTCTATTGATTGTCGAGGTTTATTGATCCAAGATTTATCCATATATGAAATAATTATGAATTTAGATAACAATGAACCTAAATAAATTTTACTTTGAACTGAAAAAAAAACATGACTATTTTACATGGGAAGGGATTTGCAATTGATTGTGTATAAAACACAACACATTTTGAAGAGGTTTAAAATGCTTTACGTGTAAAAAATATTTAACAAATTTGATGATAATTGATATTTAATGAAGCACCGAATAAAAAATCTTCGTCATTGGTTCGCTAGAAATGAAGAATCTTGATCCCAAAGATTTTAAGAGAGATATTTAAGAGAGAGTGAAAAATAGAGAAATAAGATACCTATTTGATCTTAAGAAACTTATAATGCATGAAATTTATAGATTTCATTGACAATACTTGTCGCACCTTATGCAAGTGGGATAAATGATGACATTGACTTGCATAATATGAAATAAAACACTTAAAATATCTCTACGAATCCAAGAACAAAAATTCTAACTTTTGAAACAGTGCCATTGATAAAGTTTTTGGTCATGTACTAATTTTATTTTATTATCCTAATATCATTAATTAAAAGGATGAGTTTCATGAAAGAATCTCTACGAATCTGAATTTTTTGGGAAGGACAGCCACTAGCAATAAAAAATTGAATTATGATTTTATATCTGCCACTACGATTTCAATTATAGTATTTATATGATAAAATTTCTAACGAACTCATATAAGGAATTGAAATTTCAATTTCCTATCTAAAAAAAGTAAAAGCAGTGACCCATATAAGGGTATCATACATCTAAAATAATTCAACTCAATTACACCTAAGATATTGTTAGTTCTTTAATAGAGCATTAAAACTTACTGCATTATTATTTTCTATTAAAATTATGTTATTATATATTTGTCTTTATTTTTTAAAAACTACGTGTATTTTTAAATTAGTGTTTTAATTTTTTTAAACCAATTCTTAATACTAATTTCGTTTATTTACTAACATTTATTATTTTACCTCATCATCTGTGCAAATATTATAATATTTTAGAATCAACTGTAATAAAATTTGACTATTACTAATTTATGTATATTATTTAAACACATTTATCAATATAATAACTATTTTTGAACTATTTGCATCAATTTTAATTATATTTTTTAAACACTAAATAAATTATATTTAAAAATGAATTTACTATCATTTTATACTAAATTTATAATATTACAAATATTTGTTAAATTTATATTAAAACATACGTATATTTTTAAAGTAACGTCACAATTTTTTAAATTTTTTTTCAATACTCACTCTGTTTATTTATTAAAATTTATTATTTTACCTTATCAATTACACTTCAATTCATCTACTAAATTTATGTTATTATATATATATTTTTTCATTTTTTAAAACCTACTTGTAATTTTTATTAACAAATTTTATTTTTAACTATGTGTATTTAATAATTTTTTCATATTATTCTATCAACACCGCCTCAAGATCTATATTTTTTATTTTTATAAATCATTTCTAATTTAAATACAAATATTTTACTTCAAAAATAATTAAGTCTAATAATTTAACATTATTAAAAAAGAAATTACTTCTTACATATTTTTAACAGACATAATATATTATAATATTAAACATCATAAACATTGCAAAAGTAACAAAAAATTTAAAATTTATTCATACATGTACATCACAATGTAAAATATATTTTTAAAATAAATATGAAGTACATAAAATATCTAATATTATCATATTTTAACATACAATAATTTGAAATAAATTTATTTAAAATAAAAATAATTAGATTACATACCTTCAAAATGATTCCAAATAAATAACACACAAAAATCGAAGTGTTGTTACAAGATCTTCACAAAAAAAAAATATAAGAAAATATTTTGAACATACAATATATAAAAAAATAATCAAATATAATTAGAAAATTAAATGACATACCTTGAGAAAAATAAATACAAGTCGCAAAGTAGATCACAATATCAAAACTCGTAAATCGCAATAAAAAATCTCAGCTGATGTATTATACGAAAAAACTATAACTGAAAACGTTCGTAATGCAAACGAAGAGGGCATGCGAATATATAGATGAACGCGTGGTTTAATGACGGTTATTAACTGTCGTTAAACCCACTTAACGACGATTTTATTTGAAATTGTCATTAAGTATAGGTTTAACGACGGTTTTGTTAATAACCGTCGTTAAATCACACGAATCCCAAGTAACGGTTCGAATTTCGAACGTTGGAAAGTCCACGACGGTTTCTCAAAAACTATCGTTAAATGACGACGGTTTCCCAAAAACCTAACGACGGTTATAAGAAAACCGTTGTTATTTAACGACGATTTTTGAGAAACCGTTGTCATTTAACGACGGTTTTTGAGAAACCGTTGTCATTTAACGACGGTTTTTGAGAAACCGTCGTGAATTTTCGTAATTTTTATTATTATCCTAAACCTGAGACATATTACCATGGTTTGACTTGAATCGTCCGTATTTAACGATGGTTTTACTTAAACCGTCGTTAAATACTTAATTTTAACAACGGTTAAAAAACCGTCGCTAAATTTGGGATTGGCGACGGTTTTTTATGACCGTCGTTAAAAATCCGCCACAATTCTCCATTTTTCTTGTAGTGTGTGAGGTTAAAAATGTGTTCATGTTTGTTTTCCAATTTAATTGACACGAGTAATTATAAATATTGTTTGATTTTTGAGTTTGATCTTTTATAATTATAATTCTATTTTGATTTTGTTTGATAATTATGATAGACTCTCTTTTAAAATTACAAAAATACCCCCAACTATTTCTTGGAAACACAGAAAATGTCTTTTAGATGTTTTCTGATTTCACCTTATTTGAAATTCTATCAAACACATTTTCAGTCATATTTTCTATTTTTAATAAAAATAAAAATAAGAAACATGGAAACCAAATAGATTAAGTTTTTTTATATCATGTTCAATAGGATTAAGACATGGAGGATTGTGCGTAATCCTGAGAACATGATTCTTGAAATGAGCGCTTGGACATTCCATTTGAAGATTAAAATGTTGGTAATCCTTGTGCATGAATATAATTTTCTTGAGGAAGTCCTACATGAGAGAGCTGTAGTCCAAGGGTTTTCTACGTTTTTCAAAATGATTTGTTTGATTTCAGGACCCTTCTAAACTGCTGCAACAAAAATGACTTTCTTGATCAAACTCCTAATTCTCATCCCTGAAAAATATATGGTACGCTAATTGGTTTGGAACAAGAATTCTTCATCACAAAACGTATGCAAGAATCTATAATTGTTTTTGAAGATAGCCTCCATAGTTGTCTTGTACTTCAATGAGTTCTTTCAGGCTACTTTAATCTTGAAAATGATTTTGCAAGGATTAATTTGGTCTCCTTCATGGATTACTTGATTCCTGCAAGACCAAATATTACACAAAATCAAAGCAACTGTTAGTATATGCATAAAAACTTGCTTGGCCCATTCCTTCTTAATATTGAAATATTAATCTAGCCAATGGCCAATAATTGTAGGGGTGCACATGCACTGTTGTTTCCCTCTCAAAATGTCTTTGCATCTCCATGAGGGTGGCTCAACATATTGTGGTCTAAAGTAAAACTCTAACGCGAAGTTTTTTTATTTACTTAATAAAATTAATAAATTTTTTATTTAAAATTTATTTTTTCTAGCTTTTGAGATTCGAAGTTATTAAATGAATTTTTATAATCAATTTCTTCTAACATTTCTTTTCAATTGATAATATAGATAATTCATTTAATCTTTCTTGAGACATTGTTAATTTAAGGAAAATTGTATTATTTTTAATTTTTAAAAACTTCTTTCGACTGAAAAATTTATCAAGAGTTCCTTTTTGAGATTGCATTAAAGTTTCAATTCTTCTCTTTAATTTTATTTTTAAAATTTTTGAATAACCAGATTCATATTTTCTATTTTTTGTATTTAGATTCTAAAAAATTACAATAAAATAATATATGCCTATAAAAAATATAAATAAAAAGCTATATAATATAAATTAAAAAAAGTAGTTAAAGGTTAGAACAATAGAACCTGAGTATGAAATTTGATTGCAAAAGAGAACACTTAATGGATTCCTTCAAAGGAACGATATCGCTAATTGCTTCTAAACAAATAATAGAATAACTTTCTTTTGCTTTTGACTCAAATGCGAGAAAAATGCAATGAAGGAGAGTTTGAGTGTTATTCAGAATGAGAGTGAAAATGATAAGTAATGATTTTATAGTAAAATATTTGAATGTTAATGTGTTGAGAAAGAGAGAAAAAATATGAGTTGTGAGAAAATAATTGATTGTTAAAATTTAATGCACCTGGTCATGGAGAGTAAAAGAAGCAACGGCTGGTGTGTTGGGAATAAGAGATATTGATAGAAAAATAAGGGTTGTGGGATAGTGATTAGGTTGACTAATTAATATAAGTAAGAAATAGTGATATTTACTAGGCAATTAGTAAATTTTGGGGCTATGACTTGTCAAGAATTTTTTAAAATAAATTAAAATTTTTTCTTGTCATAAAATTTATATAAATTAAATTTTATAATGATATACATTATAGGTATACTATTATAAAATGAGTTATAGAATTATTCTAAAGTTTTGAGTGGCAAGGGCTTGACTTGCTTTATGCTTGAGTCGCCGCTGCATCTCCAATGGTCAAACTTCGACAAGCTTACCGTGCATCACTCAATCATGACAAACAAGGGTGAGCGCTATATTAGCATTCATGCTAAGAAAAGGTTGAACTACAACTTGGGAATGAAATTAAATTTTCAGCTTTTTGATGCCTTTTTCAATTAATTGCGGCTTCCAGCCCACAGCAAGAGCCCAAACTTGAGCCATCAAAGGAGAACCCCACCCAAATTTTTTGGCAAAGCCATAGACCCAGTGTCCCAAATGATCTCGAATAATGCCTCCTCCAAAAATAGGCACTGGGTTGGTTGCTATTGTTCCACCGGTATTGAGTTTGAACCGTGTTTAGTTGGGAACCAAGAGACGAGCTAGTGGGAAGTGTTATAATGACTTCTCTTGTGGGTGTTGAGATGATGGAATTTTGCCACTCTTCCCAAAGCAAAGTTGTAAGTAACCTTATGATCAAATAGTTTCGCATTGAAGAATTGCAAGTTTCTAGATCTCCATATAGACGAGGTTTTATAGTTTTTCTCCAACCAGCAAGAAAAAAAAAGTGTGTTGTTTGTGTGGTTGGTATAGTTCAAATTGCAGAGGCTCCAAACTTATTGTGTTTCCTAGCAAACCCTGAAGAGATGATCCATGAGGTTCCTCATTGCATAGAGGGCTGACTGATTGAGCTTATCTATCCTCTGCCCAAGAGATTGGCACGGGTGGGAAGACCCTTGTCGTACATGAGCCAAACAACAAAGACCTTCAACCTACTGTGCACTACAAGAAATTTGACTTTCAGTGGCGACTTTTGTTAAAAGTTGCCACTAATACCATTTTGTGGCAACATTTCGCCACTAAAAAGTCGTCACCTTTACGACCATCACTAAAGGCTTTCAGTGGCGACTTTTTGAAATCGCCACTGAAAATTACCTTTTGGTGGCGACTTTTTGGAGTTGCCACAAAAACTTATCTTTTGGTGGTGACTTTTATCGCCACAAAAATAAACAATTCGTCGCTAAAAGATATAAAAGTCGCCACTAAAAGTATACTTTCAGTGACGACTTTATTAGGTCGCCACTAAAACCCATAAATTTTAATATTCATCAATTCCCTTATTTATATTTGCATTTTCGGACTTTCAATGACAACTTTAAAAAGTCGCCACTAAAAATGAACTTTTGGTGGCAACTATAGTCGCCACGAAATCCCTTTTCAGTGGCAACCTTCATATGTCGCCACTAAAACACTTAAATCCTAATTTTCATCTAGAATTCAATTCCTTATATATATATATATATATATATATATATATATATATATATATATATATATATATATATATATATATATATATATATATATATATATATATTTACATTTACACTACATTTTGTAATTCAAACCTTACATTATGATAAAAGAAAAATAAGAAAAAAATAAATAAATTAACAAAATGATATACGTTAACATAATTTCAAATACAATAAATATTCGTTGAGAGTAAAAAACATTTGTAGTGTCATTTAATGCATCCTTACTATAAGAAAAACTGGTTTCAGCGGCGACTAAAGTCGCCACTGAAACCTGAAAAGTCGCCACTGAAACCTGAAAAGTTGCCACTGAAACCTGAAAAGTTGCCATCAAGCTATTTACGAGCATGCTCAGCTACCACTAGTCTACCACTAGTCGAGTTGTGAGCTCCTTCAACCTGGAATAGATGTTAATTGGTTCAGACAAACTTTAACATCCTATAAAGGCATATTTCAATGGATTTTTCTTTCTCTATTAAAAAAAAGGGGGGTTCCTTTGACACTCGTTGGAGAGAAAAGTAAATAGAGATAAAGTTTGAAAGAAAATTGGAAATCTCAGGTGATAAGAAAGTTCACTATCATACAAAGGATAAAGTCCATAAAAAAAGTCATAAGCATATCTTTTACTACCAACCTTTTCCTTAGTTGTATATATATACCCTTCCAAATTATTTTTTAATTCTGTTGTTCTTCTTCTTTCTGCATCTTTTTTGTCCAACGCCTCTAATTTGCCTTTAGCTTCAGCAAGAAACTCTTTTGATAAAGGCATTCCAGATCCCACCATCCTCGCAACAAAGAAAGAATTCGACTTCTATTTAGAGAGAAATGTAGATTTGCCTTTATGGTCGAGGACAAATTCCAAGATGAGTACCTGCAGAATAATCAAAAAACAGATGCAGAATACTATCAAAGTTTCTAAAGGTTTGCATGAAAAATGGATTCCTTAAAATATGCTTAGATCATCAATTATATCCATAATTAATTCATGAAGTTGCTTGTGCTTACTTCTCACCAGCATCTGTCAAACTAGATATTTGATATCGAACAACTTCGGTTGAGGTAACACCAGGTGGCAATAGATTTTCACTCTCATAAGCTAGTGAAACATCAAAATCTTTGTTATGCTTAATGGATTTGAACACCTATTAAGTAAGGAATACTATGAGGATTAGCAATTTGGAGACTAAGACTGATCACTTAGACTCTTTATAATATGCTGACACATGAAAGATGAACATAATCTTGTTCATTTACCTTGCTTGGTAGTTTTTTCATTGTTGGTACAAGTAGCTGCTTAGAGCTTTCATTTTTCAAAAGATCAGGACCATCCAACTCAACCACAAATCCATACATTGAACCATCAACCATTCCTAGCTTACGGTTCAATTTGATTCCATCACTTAAATTTGCGGCATGGGGAGCTGCACCAAGAACTATAGCTTCATCAGCATCAAGATGTCTATCAAGTTCTTTCCTCCCAAGGAACTCTTGAAGCTTAGCCTGCAATAAGAGGAAGCACAAGAGCAAAAAACAAGTTTCTAAATATTAATTGTGGGTTCATAACTCAAACACGATAGCAGTAAAAAAAATGACCACAATCTAAATCTAGATGCCTTTACAATCTAAATCAAATTCAAAAGACAGAGAAATTCTTTGCAAAGATAAATTTATTAAGACTGCCCTAAGTAAAATTTTCTGAGATTTTTTGTATTGCATAAAAAAATGACCACTCAACTCAACTGAGCAAACCCTTCTTTTCATTCTAATATAGTTCACTATTCCAACCTCTTCCCCTACTTCAACATAATATACTGTATTGCATTATTTCATCTGAAAACCATGTTCTGGGATTAGTGTACCTCCAATCAATTCACTTATATAATCCTATATCAATTCACTCTATAATTTACACACCCACTTTCCAAACTCAGGTAAAAAAAAATTCTTATTAGAAGTTTATACAGTGAAAAAGTAACACCATGAACTGCTAAGCCTATGCATACGGTAAAAAACCTTGCAAGAGTTGAGTCCAAATCAAAAGACTGCTGAACTTTGACTATGGCAGCTTGTATTGCAGTGTAGGATTTAGATGGGCGCTTTTGAACTTTGATAGTGCTTCTACCACTGGGTAGTTCGCCATTGTTGGCTTGAGCTGGCTCCCCGGTAAGCGCCATGGCTGAGCTGTAATAACCGTAAAATTTAACGAAAATTCCAATTAAAGGAAATTTAGAATAAAAGAGAGAATTTTGACAATAGAGATAAGAACCGTAGAAAATATGTATATTTATTACATGGATTAAAGAATTTAAAAAAAAATATATATGAGAATTTATGTTTTGGCGCGCTATAAGCAAATATATTTTTATTTGCTTAAAAATGGTTATGATTTGCTAAAAGTAAGTGGACTTTTAAGTAAAAGAAATATTGTATTACTTAAAATAATTATATCGGCCTCTAATGAATTTTTATAGTATTTTTAGAAATATTCTTTCTTTTAATATAAATAAAGATATTTGTTTTTAATTTTATTTTATTATAATTTTTATCAAGAAAAATTATGATTTAAGAGTTTAACTAAAGATTTATGAGAAAGGAAATTTTTAGAAATTTTTGGGATATTTTATGATGAAAAATAGAATTTTTATGAATTTTTATAAAAGAAAATCCTATTATTAATTATTTAATAATTATTATTAAAAAAATATATATTTTTACTGTAGCTCCTGCATATATGCATACGGGCAGCCAGAGACGCAGAGAAGGAAAAAAAAACGCAGTCCCCCATTTCCATTTTCCCTTCGATTTTCAAACGCTTATATCTGGAGCTACGGACCTCCGATTGACGAACCGTCTGGACCGTTGGACTCGTGGCAACGAGTACTTCAAAACCCACCGATCAATTTCGCTGGAAAGTCGCCGGAAGGTCGCCGGAAAATCGCGTGAATAGTACCTCCAAAGGTAAAACTCCGTCCAATTGCGTTTTAGGCTTCGTTTTTACCGAAATTCTTCCCGTAGATAGTCTTAGAATTAGTTTCTATGGTCGAATATAGGGTTTTTAGGTTTCGGCATGAATAGTATTTTCCGGCGAGTGAATAGTGTTTTTCGGCATGAATAGTGACATTTAGAATTTATCTAATTTTCATATTATGTCTATATTTTCTAGGTTGTTGAGCCACCACGAGGTGAAATTCTTGTTGTTGGACTCTTAGTAAGGTGAGTGGGTTTTTCATACTATAGCGAATGTTTTAGGAATTTGATTTATAATTCTCTCGTATGATTTTAACTAGTTGGAATGTATGTTAAATTGTTTTACCGCTTTGAAAACCAATATGTTCCAACCATGTTAGAAATTGTAAATTTCAATCCTAGTTGAACCCTAGGTATGCAGGGCAAGCATCTAGACTGATAATTCTCCATTTGAGCTAAATTTATAGAAATGCGAACTTAGTCATAGAAATGAACTAAGTTAGCTATGAAATGATTTGATGCATGATGAGCATCTATGCGACGTCTACGGACGATTTATGTTTAAAATGATTTGATGCATGATGAGCATTTATGCGACGTCTACGGACGATATGTTTAAAGGGAAAGTTTATGATGATAAAGGTCTCCATGGGAATACATGGATGAAACATATTTTTAGAACGAAATTTTATGCATGAAAAGAGTTAGATGGAGAATTATCGCTTTATTATAATGTTATTGAAATGTTTTACTTTAAATTCTTTGAATAGCATATTTCAAATGTTTTCTATTGGAGGGACCCTTTTAGATCACTGTTAGCTAGCCGCAGGTAGTGCTAGTCCTAGTGCACCATGATCATGTTAAGGCTTCGGCCTAGGATACTGTGACGGGCATATGACTGCCTAAGACACAGGGATTTAGGGTAGACTTATGTCTATGCCTACAGTGATTGCCATACCCATTGCTATGTGCTTGGGGACCCATTGCTATGTGCTTGGAAAATTTAGGGTAGACTTATGTCTACGCCTACAGTGATTACCCTACCCTTGCTGTGTGCTTGGGGGAGATGATAGATCTGTTAGGAAAGACCTCCAATAAACTGATGCATTTTTCTTAAAGATTAAATATTTCTAAACAAGCTCATTCATCATTGTTATTGCATAAATATCTTCATGTATTACTTACCATGCATAATTGATTTGCTTACGGTTATTGATTTAATCATGTTTTATCTTTTGAACACACATTTGAACTGTTTAGCATTCTTTCAATAAATTATGGTTAAATGCTTAATGTTTCTATTGTTATCTTTACATTTGGATTTAAATTATTAAATCCATTGTGAAACACTCGTGCTTGGTTTGCCCTATTTCAGTTATAGTATGATTTATCCATTCACTGAGATGTGGTAATCTCACCCCTCTTATGTTTCCTCCCCACAGATAGTCAAAGAAACTTTGATCTAGCTACAGCTTCATAGAAGGCTGAGTATAGCGTTGGTGAGTCCCAGTTTGGGCAAGGCTGTTTCTTTGTAATGATTGTCTAGTTAGTTTATGTCTAGTGTATCTCCATGAACATACAGGCAGGATCCTCGCTTCTTGCGTATTTTGATGTGTTGTTTGGAAAAATGGTTTTATGTTTTATAATTATGTTAATATTATGAGGCCATGGGCCAAGTTGAATCACATAAATATTACGAGGCCATGGGCCAAGTTGAATCCCAGATGTTGGATTCATGAGATATATATATATATAAAGATACAGTATTTTCTGATATTGGATGTGGCATATGTGGCCAGTTATATTTATTATGTACTCTGGATTGTGTGCTGGATGTTTGTGCATGCTATGTGTTAGGCTTGCGGCTAGGGGGAAACCCTTATGCCGTGCCGATCATGTGTTCCATCATTTGGGGCCGTGACAATATGGTATCAGAGCATTAGGTTTTCCTGTGTTCATGGAGAAACGGACCTTTAGGTAGGACTTTGATTATGGGTATGAATCCGGACATGCTTATACTCACGGTGCTGCTAAAGGGGTTCGATAGGATGTTGTCTTTTTGTTCAAGTAAGTCAGTTTATAGTATGCTATGTTGGCATGGTTAAGTGACGGTTGGGGTATATCTGTTTTATAGCGAGATGCCAGTTATATGAGATGTTATTTGTTTTCCCTTGCTATGCGTTTGGGAAAAGACCTATACAGAGTCTCTTCGCGTGTCCTCTTGAATGGTAGTAGGGCAAACCTCAGTGGAATGCTGAGTTTAGGCAAATCGTATACCACCAAGGTACGGAAGGGGTCAAACTCTGGTATGATGGTTTTTGAATGTGACATCTGTTGTACCCGGTTGTCTAGATATGGTAGATTGTGATGTGATATTGAGAATGAAGTTGTTGGCATTATATCATGTCATTTTGAAATGTCACTATAAGGTGATTAAATTCAATATTCTTGGAGAATTGTTTTTTCTCTTGATACAAAGAAATCTTAGTGAGATACCCAGTAACCTAATCTCTACTTTAGCAGTCCATAAGTGATTACAAAAAGGTGCCAATGATGGTTGGCAGTGGTGAGAGATGCTGATATAAAGTATACCACTGTAAATCAAGTTCCAGTAATTAGAGAATCTTTTGATATAATTCCTGAGGAATTGCCAGGATTACCCCGAAATAATAAAGAGCATTTGGTATTGATTTATTTCCTGGCCAGCGTCTATATTTTCATATAGAATGGCACCCACTGAACTTAAAGAACTGAAAAATAAATAGGTACAAGACATGTTAGACAAGTGATTTAAAAAGCCCTAGTACTTTTACTTGGAGTGCTCCAGTTCTATCTGTGTAAAAGAAAGATGGATCACTATGATTATACATAGATTATAGACAGTTGAATAAAGTGACAATATGGAATAAATACTCATTACCTCGTATAGATGATCTATTTGATCAGTTAGAAAGTGCTCAACATTTTTCAAAAATTTAACTTGATTTGATATTTATATATCATCAATTAAGGATAAGAGAAGAGGATATTTAAAAAAAAAAAATTTGCTTTCAGGATTCGGCATGGACACTATGAGTTTATAGTTATGTCATTTGGATTGACAAATGCCCAGTTGCATTCTTGGACTTGATAAAAATAAAATAAATATTGAAGCCATCCCTGGATTAATTTGTTATTATAATTATTGTTAATCTAGAATATTTTAAGAGTGCAGAAGTTCATAAGCAATATTTAAAGATAGTATTACAAACTCCAAGGGAGTATCAGCTATATGCTAAGTTCTCAAAATATAAATTTTGACTTAGTAATAGTACTTTCTTAAGGTATGTGGCTAGCAAGATGGTATCCAAGATAACCCTAAGAAAGTAAAAGTGGTACAGCAATGTCCACATCTTGCTACAGTTCCAGATGAAGCTCCAAGTCCAATTTGCGCTTTTTGCTGTTGTCTGTTGTCCATTCTATTTGAGCTGTAATTGGATCAGGTATATGAATATATGCTTGTAAAGCATCAATCAACTCCTCAGCATCTGAAGCTAAGATGAGAATTCGTCGTGCTGAGTGTGAGATAAACTTTTGTTCCACAGCATGATCAAGGAAAGATAACAAACCATCAAAGAAGTGATTAACATTTAACAAACCTATTGGTTTGTGATGCAGATTCAGTTGTGTTCAAAAGACTATTTGGAAAATCTCCTCTAAAGTACCAAAACCACCTGGTAAGGCAATGAAGGCGTCAGCATTGCTCATCATTCTAGCCATGCGCTCATGCATGGATGCAACCCTAAACTCATCCCCAATTGTCTTTCCTACGATGTTAGATGCAGCTAGAGCTGTAGGAATAATACCTAGAACTTGGCATCCCCCTGCATGTGTAGCTGTAGCCACACACCCCATTAACCCACGGTTACCTCCACCATAGACTAGATGAATTTTTCTCCTGGCCAGCACCATACCCAGGTTTTGTGCTGCTTTCACATATTCTCCGTCCTCTCCAGGACTGGAACCACAAAAGACACAGATATTTCGAAACTGACGGAATGATGTTCCCTTCATAATTGTTCTTACCTTAACTCTGAGTATGAGAATAAAGATACTAATGTAGAACTTAGAGAACGATATATTTATAATAGTTATGCGAATAGGCCGGGTATTATTAGAACAACTATGTGAGTGATTTATAGATATCAGCTAAATTGAAGATGAAATTTTCAAAAATGACGGCAAGCAGGTATATGTACAGTAGTTATGACTGTGACCCATATTAAGCACATAAAGAGCATAAGATAAGATATCACCAGAAATCTGTCTTTTTCTTGTTGTCTTTGATAAGTATTGATATCTTGAAAGGTTGTAGGTGATATCCGTCATTATAAAAAAGAAGAAGAAGAAAAAGAAGAATAGTGAAAACGCAAACCAATTAATTGTTGAAGAGGAACAATCACATGGTTTATTTTGTTTTCTCAATGTTTTTACCAGTCGACTATTGGTTTATAAGTCGACTAGCTATTTTGAGAAATTTTAATTTGAACTGATTATTTACAGTTGATTGATTATATATATTTTGAAACAACCAACTGCATCCTACCAGTTAACTATGTGCTCTTGTTATCCACAGACTTTATAGGCTCAGAAATATTTCTTTTCCATATGATATGCTTCCGCCGAATAACAATATCTTTGAATTAAATTTTGGTACATATATTCAAAATTTGCGGCCACCGATTGCGGCCACTGATTTTCGCCGAAATAGCAGCTAGATTTTGTTTACAGATTTTCAAGAATTACGGCCACCGATTTTAATGCTTTTCAATGTTTGTCCAAATTTTTGACTTTCTATTTTGGCACCATTCTCTATTGTGCTTTTCGTCTGTTTCACTGCATTCTCCCTCATTAACGGTTGGCATTAAATGCAAGGTCGTTTTCCCTCATTGCAAGGAAAAATAATTTCTAATCTTTGGAACTCAGTTATTATGGTGTTCAACTGATTAGTAGATTAAAGTAATAGGAATTTTGAAAAGAATATATGGATGATGATCTAATGGTGCTTTGACGAATAGACTCAGACTATTCAGTTGTGGCATATAGTCCCTTGAATGGGGCATGCGAGGGAATCCTCCTCTTTTGAAAGAGCTATTCCTGCCACATGGTCGCCTAGGACCGACTTATGGAGGACCCGAATAGGTGTGTGGTGTTTTTGTAGGGTCGCATGAATTTATGATTAGGAAATTACTAGTGTTTCCTAACTATATGTTTTGGTGGTGTGATTGCTACTGTAAGGTTTTAATCTGCTGTTGGGCTTGATCACCTCAATAGTGACTCATTAAAAGAATTAACGGTGTTGAAGTTTCTGAGGAATAAAATATGGAAAGTAAGATTTAAGTTAATCTAGAAATTTTTAATTTGGACATATGAAGAATATTTTGAGAATCATCTCTGAGAATAATGAAGTGATTAGGATATTTATGTTAAGGATTTATACCATGCTAAACTGAGTCTAGTGTTTGGAATGTAAATTATGTTGAGATTGAAAATTCATGTATGAATAATTGTTGAGAAAATTTCAGAAGAAGCCATAGATTATGAATATGGATTACCCGAGGTAATAAGGATATAGTGAAATTTTTCATTGCCAGGTATGTTGGCAAGTACAAATTGAATATATTATCTCAAGAGAGTTATTCAGGAAGTCTAAGGTTCTTTATTAGATTATAGTATGACTGATACTAAATTTACATGATGTATTTATACATTAGAAGTTATGTTTTAAGTATCTTTATATTATTATGGTGAAAGTTGGGAGCAATTAATTGTCCTTAGTTGAACTTGCTCATAGCAGTAATTATCATGCCAATATACAATGGCATCACTTGAACGTCATAGGTTTCTTAATATGTGAGTGAATTGAGAAAAGTTAAACTTTGGAAAATCTAAGTTGGAATAACATGCAATAGATAGCATATGAATTATCTAAATTGATGATGCTAGTTTGAAGAACATGCTTTAAGCATATGTTTTTGAGATAGGTAGGAGATTTCTTAACAGAATTTGTCTATAATAAAATGATATTAGAAGATTTAAACCTTATGTAAGAGGTGTTACAAATGTTCTGTTAAATGACTCAGTTCAGTTAGATTTATTATAAGATGTCATTGATAAAGTGAAATTGATTAAAAAAAAAAATACAAGTAACTCAATACTAGTCAAAAGTCTATAAGGACCATGAATGTTGAGCACTAGGAATTATCAGTTGGTGATCACATATTCTTTAATGACTCACCAATGAAAGAGGTAATGAGATTTGAAAAGAAAGGAAAGTTAAACCCTCGGTATATAGAACTATTTGAAATTCTTGATAAGATCGGTTCAGTGGTTTATTGTTTGGCTTTACCTGATAAATTAGGTAATGTCCATCCAGTTTTACAGGTGTCTATGCTAAGGAAATATTTACCGGATTCTACACATGTTATACAGTGTCCATAGATTCAGTTACAGAAAGATTTAACCTATGAGGAACAACCAATAGTAATAGTGGACAGACAAGTAAAGAAGTTACGGTTAAAAAAAAATATCTACAGTAAAGGTGATATGGAAAAATCACTCTTCTGAGGAAACTACTTAGAAAAGGAAAGATGATATATGTGTCAGATATCTGTACTTGTTTGAACAACAAGGTTAGTGTTTATCTGCAACTGTGGTGATGAAATTCGGGGACCGAATTTCTTTAAGGGGGGAAGAATGTAATAACCGTAAAATTTAACGAAAATTTCAATTAAAGGAAATTTAGAATAAAAGAGAGAATTTTGACAATAGAGATAAGAACCGTAGAAAATATGTATATTTATTACATGGATTAAAGAATTTAAAAAAAAATATATGAGAATTTATGTTTTGGCGCGCTATAAGCAAATATATTTTTATTTGCTTAAAAATGGTTATGATTTGCTAAAAGTAAGTGGACTTTTAAGTAAAAGAAATATTGTATTACTTAAAATAATTATATCGGCCTCTAATGAATTTTTATAGTATTTTTAGAAATATTCTTTCTTTTAATATAAATAAAGATATTTGTTTTTAATTTTATTTTATTATGATTTTTATCAAGAAAAATTATGATTTAAGAGTTTAACTAAAGATTTATGAGAAAGGAAATTTTTAGAAATTTTTGGGATATTTTATGATGAAAAATAGAATTTTTATGAATTTTTATAAAAGAAAATCCTATTATTAATTATTTAATAATTATTATTAAAACAAATATATATTTTTACTGTAGCTCCTGCATATATGCATACGGGCAGCCAGAGACGCAGAGAAGGAAAAAAAAAACGCAGTCCCCCATTTCCATTTTCCCTTCGATTTTCAAACGCTTATATCTGGAGTTACGGACCTCCGATTGACGAACCGTCTGGACCGTTGGACTCGTGGCAACGAGTACTTCAAAACCCACCGATCAATTTCGCTGGAAAGTCGCCGGAAGGTCGCCGAAAAATTGCGTGAATAGTACCTCCAAAGGTAAAACTCCGTCCAATTGCGTTTTAGGCTTCGTTTTTACCGAAATTCTTCCCGTAGATAGTCTTAGAATTAGTTTCTATGGTCGAATATAGGGTTTTTAGGTTTCGGCATGAATAGTATTTTCCGGCGAGTGAATAGTGTTTTTCGGCATGAATAGTGACATTTAGAATTTATCTAATTTTCATATTATGTCTATATTTTCTAGGTTGTTGAGCCACCACGAGGTGAAATTCTTGTTGTTGGACTCTTAGTAAGGTGAGTGGGTTTTTCATACTATAGCGAATGTTTTAGGAATTTGATTTATAATTCTCTCGTATGATTTTAACTAGTTGGAATGTATGTTAAATTGTTTTACCGCTTTGAAAACCAATATGTTCCAACCATGTTAGAAATTGTAAATTTCAATCCTAGTTGAACCCTAGGTATGCAGGGCAAGCATCTAGACTGATAATTCTCCATTTGAGCTAAATTTATAGAAATGCGAACTTAGTCATAGAAATGAACTAAGTTAGCTATGAAATGATTTGATGCATGATGAGCATCTATGCGACGTCTACGGACGATTTATGTTTAAAATGATTTGATGCATGATGAGCATTTATGCGACGTCGACGGACGATATGTTTAAAGGGAAAGTTTATGATGATAAAGGTCTCCATGGGAATACATGGATGAAACATATTTTTAGAACGAAATTTTATGCATGAAAAGAGTTAGATGGAGAATTATCGCTTTATTATAATGTTATTGAAATGTTTTACTTTAAATTCTTTGAATAGCATATTTCAAATGTTTTCTATTAGAGGGACCCTTTTAGATCACTGTTAGCTAGCCGCAGGTAGTGCTAGCCCTGGTGCACCATGATCATGTTAAGGCTTCGGCCTAGGATACTGTGACGGGCATATGACTGCCTAAGACACAGGGATTTAGGGTAGACTTATGTCTATGCCTACAGTGATTGCCATACCCATTGCTATGTGCTTGGGGACCCATTGCTATGTGCTTTGGAAATTTAGGGTAGACTTATGTCTACGCCTACAGTGATTACCCTACCCTTGCTGTGTGCTTGGGGGAGATGATAGATCTGTTAGGAAAGACCTCCAATAAACTGATGCATTTTTCTTAAAGATTAAATATTTCTAAACAAGCTCATTCATCATTGTTATTGCATAAATATCTTCATGTATTACTTACCATGCATAATTGATTTGCTTACGGTTATTGATTTAATCATGTTTTATCTTTTGAACACACATTTGAACTGTTTAGCATTCTTTCAATAAATTATGGTTAAATGCTTAATGTTTCTATTGTTATCTTTATATTTGGATTTAAATTATTAAATCCATTGCGAAACACTCGTGCTTGGTTTGCCCTGTTTCAGTTATAGTATGATTTATCCATTCACTGAGATGTGGTAATCTCACCCCTCTTCTGTTTCCTCCCCACAGATAGTCAAAGAAACTTTGATCCAGCTACAGCTTCATAGAAGGCTGAGTATAGCGTTGGTGAGTCCCAGTTTGGGCAAGGCTGTTTTTTTGTAATGATTGTCTAGTTAGTTTATGTCTAGTATATCTCCATGAACATACAAGCAGGATCCTCGCTTCTTGCGTATTTTGATGTGTTGTTTGGAAAAATGGTTTTATGTTTTATAATGATGTTAATATTATGAGGCCATGAGCCAAGTTGAATCACATAAATATTACGAGGCCATGGGCCAAGTTGAATCCCAGATGTTGGATTCATGAGATATATATATATATATATATATATATATATATATATAAAGATACAGTATTTTCTGATATTGGATGTGGCATATGTGGCCAGTTATATTTATTATGTACTCTGGATTGTGTGCTGGATGTTTGTGCATGCTATGTGTTAGGCTTGCGGCTAGGGGGAAACCCTTATGCCGTGCCGGTCATGTGTTCCATCATTTGGGGCCGTGACATGAGCTACGCTGACAACCACAGCTTCTTGTTGTGGAAGAAAACACAGAAGAATTTGACAGAGAAGACGTTGGCGAATAGCGAAAGACTATACCTTGATGCAACCCAACACCTAGTACCAACATCTCCAGTTTAGCTTACGAGCCAGAGATGCAGAGGACTTGAGAACGAATTGCATTCACGCTAAGCGTTCCCAGGAAAGATCGGAAGTCAAGTGAGCCCTAAAGTTGGTCTTCATAGCCTCAGACCCAATGTGAATTTCTAAGCCCATCGTTAGTTTCTCTTTTTTCAATTAACGTATTTATTACACAATTTTTTTTTAGACATAATTTTTCAAAAAAATAATATTTATTACATAATTTTTTATTTTAAAAAATAAAATATTCTATCTTTCTTTTATTAATACTTTTGTTATATGACTCTCTTTATAAAAAATATATATATACAAACTTCTATTAAAAAATAAAAAAATACTAATACTTAATTTAAATATTTTAAATATCTTTTTATAAAAGAGAAATAAATAATATAATAAAATAAAGCACTCTCTTCAAAAAAAATTTAATTTAATGTTTTATAATATTAATATTTTTTCTCAAAATAATTATAAAATAATTTAAATTGTGAAAATACCAATTCCATTGAACTCAAACCCAAATAATAAAAATTAATTTGAGCCTAAATTAACTTTATTTTTGTTGTCTTCAAAAATCTATTTCAAAGAAGACAAGCCAAAATTAAGTCCCAAACAAGAGTTGTCTCAATTAGGGTGAGACTGGAGCCACTTGAGCTATTAATTTTAATATTTTTACATAAACCAAACGTTGAAAATCTAAAAGTAAAGTTATAATCAAGTTAAATATGCTCAATTTTATTTATTTAAAATAAAATAAATTGAAATATCCCAAACTTATATAACATTTTCTAATGAACCACTTCAATTGCAGCGCTTGTCATAGTGATAATTCATCAAAATTACCTTTCTTTTGTTTTTATTTTGTTTTACACCAAAACTGATAAAATGTCCTACATAAATGATTGATTCTAAGAATCCATTTCAATATTCTTATGAATTATTTTTTTGTGTTTAGAATAAATATAAAATATTATAGAACTTAATTAAATTATTGAAGGATTACATTCTAAAATTATATAATCAGATTATATTTTTAAATTTACAATGACATATTCTTTTTTCTAATATTTAAATTATGCTAGATTTAATAAATGAATTCTTAGTAGTTAATTTTGTAAGATTTGAAAATCATAGAGAAATTAACATTAAAAAAATAAATTTCATTTTAAACTACATTCCAAACAAGCAAAAAATTTAATCCTCAATTTTTTATTATTTTTTTGTTTCAATTTTTTCTTCCACTTTTTTATAAAAAATATTTACATATAATATTTTATAACATCTAATAATAAACAGTTAAAATTGCATGTAAAATTTATTCTAAATTATTTTATATAAATTTAATTTAAATATATTTTTTATCCTTTAAGTTTAAAACAAGCAATATTATATTAGCTATATGTCAGAGTTACTAATGATTATGCTCTTTTTTTTTTCTTGGATAATTTAGGTGCTATATCACCGCATAAAATATAGAAGAAAGATAATAACGATTGTGTCGCTTTGTTAACTTAGTTTTGTGCAAATAAATGACTCACTAATTACAAGAAACTAAACTTTTAATGGCCATTTTTCAGTAGTGACTTAGCAAATTCATCACTAAAAATCACTTTTAGTGGCGACCCTAATAAGTCACTACTGAAAGGTTAACTTTCAGTGGCGACTTATTAAGGTCACCACTTAAAGGTAACCTTTCAGTGGCGACCCTATTAAATCACCACTAAAAGTTAACCTTTCAGTGGCGACTTAGAAAATTTGTCACTGAAAACTACTTTTAGTGGCGATTTAATAGGGTCGCCACTGAAAGGTCAGTGGCGACTTATTTGGGTCACCACTAAAAGTAGTTTTCAGTGACGAATTTTCTAAGTCGCCACCGAAAGTTCAGTTTTTTGTAGTGGTGGCAATTAGTTTCCCATATCCTTTTACCAGAAGTGTTAGGCTCTGAAGAGTTAGCTATCCGAGTCTTTTTTTTATTAAGGTACCTGATTAGAATAAGGATTGCAGGGGGTGGCCATGATGGTGTCAGAGACAGCATGGGAGGAAGTACAAAAGAAATTTTGGACAAAGTCCTACGAGCCATCAGGGCTGAGAATGTTGTTCATCGTAAAGTTTTCCTCCCTCTTACCGCGGGGGCTCTCCATGCATGTTCTCAGGGGAGGGTTCCCCAGCCAAGTTTCATTCCAAAAAAGGGTATCTCTCCCACTTCTAATAGATCTCCTTAACCTTAGTGATACAATTGTTTTTCCTGTTGCTAACCCTTTACGGAAATTGAACCACTGGACAACTTTTTTGTGAGGTTTGTGCTATAAGTTTCCCTTATCATGGAAACCCAAAGTTGGCTACTTTCGATTGAGTCTCCAATTTCCCCTTGCTAAGAGGGCATGCAAGGTTCTTCCAATGTGATCTTTGAATCCATAGTCCTCCTCTGTCTTTTTCTTGGGTAACCTTGTCCCAATCAACAAAGTGAATCTGCTTTCTACTTTCATTATTGCCCCAAAGAAAGTTTTTGTGAAGATTATCCATTTTGTTGCAAGTAGAAATTGTTGGACTTAATAAAAAATGAAGGTGGTGCCTAACTTAGTCCAAAATGGTAGTGTCTAACTTAGTCAAAAATGTAGGTGCTTAATTTTCACCAACCTCCACCAACCCATTTTTGAAGCCTACCCTTAGCTCTCATTTGTAAATCATCCCATCCCATTTCTTCACTTCTCTTCTATAGCTTTTCTAGAGAGTAATTGTGAGATGTTTTACTCCTATAGTTAGATAGAGTAATTTAAGTGTTCTCTCCTTTCAATTTGAGAATTGTTGTAATTACTCAATTCTTTCTAATATTATTCTCCTTTCACTTGTCCGTAAACATAACCTACATTGGGTGAACTATGTTAAATTTATGTGTTCATTTTATCTTCAATTTTCTCATTTCAACTTTAGTTGCGGTACACGACTTTCTAACAGTGGTAGCAGAGCCTTAGTTCTCATAAGTCTTAGTATATTCTGTGGTTACGGCTATTGACCAATCTTCAACATCAAAAAAGATTTTTTGAGGTTGTGGTCTATACTGCAGTACTGTTCATAGTCCACAGTGAAATAGTTGTATTGTGTAGAGATGACAATAAAGTTCAAAATAGAGAAGTTCGACGAAAAAAATTGCTCGTTATGAAAGACGAAAATGATGGCGATCTTGACAAAAGAAGATTGCGTGGAGGCAATAGGAGAAAGACCAATGGAGATCGTTGATGACAGAATATGGAACAAAATGAACGCCAACACTGTCGCCAATCTTCACCTAGTACTGTAAAATAAAGTCCTATCACGTAGAAGAGAAGAGGACTGCAAAGGAGATTTGAGATTCTCTCACAAAGTTGTATGAAGCCAAGTCAGTACACAACAAAATCTTCTTAAAAAGAAGACTCTACACTCTTTGGATGTCAGAATTTGTTTCAGTGATAGATCACATCAACACCCTCAATACACTATTTTTTAAGATCTCAAAGTTGGGTTATAAAATAAGTGTAAATTAGCGTGCAGAAATTCTACTTCAAAGTCTACCAGATTCGTATGATCAACTCGTCATCAATTTGACCAATAATATTCTCACAGACTATTTAGTTTTTGATAATGTTACAACTTCTCTTCTGGAAGAAGAACAAAGACGTAAAAACAAGGAGAACATGATAGTAAGTTCACAACAAGTGGAGGCATTATCGATAATAAGAGGGAGATCAACGGAATGTGGACCCAGTGGGAGCCAAAATCATGGTAGGTCCAAGTTAGAAGGTAGAAAAATTATCAAGTGCTACAATTGTGGCAAGAGAAGGCACACCAAGAAGGAGTGTTGGCATTTGAAGAAGAATGAAAAAGGTCCTGAGTCATCAAATGCTCAGGGTAGTGTAGCGAGTACCTCGAATAATGGTGAAATTCTTTACAATGAGGCAACAACTGAATATAGATCAACTTTTGCTGATGTCTGGATCATAGACTCAGGAGCAACATGGAATATGACTTCTTGAAGAGAATGGTTTCATCAATATAAACCAATCTCAGGAGGATTTGTATTCATAGATAACGATCATGTTTTGGAGATTGCTGGTATTGGTACTATCAAGCTAAAAATGTATGATGGTATGGTTCGCATTGTACAAGGGGTATGACATGTGAGAGGCTTAAAGAAAAATATATTGTCTTCAGGACAAGTAGATGATGTTGGGTGTAAAACCCGCATTGAGAATAGGATCATGAAGATTGTAAAAGGCGCACTAATGGTTATAAAATCAGAAAATG
Source organism: Gleditsia sinensis (assembly GCA_037074535.1). Classification (NCBI taxonomy): domain Eukaryota; kingdom Viridiplantae; phylum Streptophyta; class Magnoliopsida; order Fabales; family Fabaceae; genus Gleditsia; species Gleditsia sinensis. Next base: position 12,350,425 of record CM073464.1, on the reverse strand, counting down.
TGGCTGCTAATATGTATAAGTTTTTTGGAGAAACACACCAGGAAGGAGAATCATCTGTTGCATCAACAAATTCAGGGGAAAAATAAATGATGATATGGCATTGTAAGCTCAGACATATGTCAAAACAAGGCTTGAGGATTCTCTCTGAACAAGGTTTAATTCTTGGAATCAAAATAGTAAAATTACCACTTTGTGAGCATTGTGTGACAAGTAAGCAACACAGATTAAAGTTCAACTCATCAATAGCTAAGAGTAAAAGCATCTTAGACTTGATTCATTCTGATGTTTGGCAAACACCAATTGTATCCCTAGGAGGAAAAAATACTTTGTATCATTTATTGATGATTACTCTAGGAGATGCTGGGTGTATCTAATTATGAGGAAATCATATGTATTTGAAGTCTTCAAAGCCTTTAAAGTACGGGTGGAACTTGAATATGAGAAAAGGATCAAGTGTTTGAGGACTGATAATAGAGGAAAATATACAAGCGATGATTTTGATACATTTTGTCAAAAAGAATGCATCAAAAGACAATTCACTACATCATATACTCTGCAACAAAATGGAGTGGTAGAGCGGATGAACAGAACCTTGTTGAAAAAAATAAGAGCAATGTTGAGGACTGTAAATCTAGTCAAATCATTTTGGGCAGAAGGAGTCAACACTGTTTGCTATGTGATAAATTGGTTCCCGTCAATAGCCATTGACATCAAGACACCAATGGAGATATGGACTGGTAAGCCAATTGACTATTTTCACATCCATACATTTGAAAGTCCTGTGTATGTAATGTATAATGACTAAGAAACAACAAAACTAGATTCAAAATGTAGAAAGTGTATCTTCTTGGGGTATGCTGATGGAATCAAGGGGTATCGCTTGTGGGATCCCACTACCCATAAAATGGTCGTCAGTAGAGATGTGATATTTGCATAAGACAAACTGCAAGGAAAAGAAAGTGATAGCACTTTAATAGAAAAAGCTGAAACTACATCAATTTAGGTGAAGAATAATCCTAAAGAAGGATGGAGAGCCATCAACTTTTCATGAAGTTTTAAATAGTCCATATGCATCTCAGTGGATGACAATAATGCAAGAATAAATTGAAGCTCTTCATAATAAAAAGAAATAGAAACTTGTACTGTTACCACATGGTAGAAAAGTCATTGGTAACAAATGAGTCTACAAGATCAAGCGTAACAGCAATGATCAAGTAGAATAGTTTCGTGCGAGATTGGTAGTTAAGGGACATGCTCAGAAAGAAGGTATTGACTTCAATGAGATATTTTCTCCTGTGGTTCGACTTACAACTGTCAGAGTAGTTTTAGCACTGTGTGCTACATTCGATTTACATATAGATCAACTAGATGTGAAGATTGCCTTTCTTCATGGTGACCTTGAAGAAAAGATTTATATGCTCAAACCAGAAGGCTTTGTAGAAGAAGATAAAAAAAACTTGGTTTGCAGGTTGAACAAATCTCTATGTGGTCTCAAACAGGCACCAAGATGTTGGTATAAGAGATTTGATTCCTTTATTATTAGCCTTAAGTACAATAGACTAAATTCAGACCCTTGTGCTTATTACAAGAGGTTTGGTGATGAAAACTTCATCATTCTACTATTGTACGTGGATGACATGTTAGTTGTAGGCTCTAACAAAGATCGAGTCCAAGAGTTAAAGGCACAGTTGGCTAGGAAATTTGATATGAAGGACTTGATACCAGCAAACAAGATTTTAGGGATGCAAATTCACCGAGACAGAATTAATAGGAAGATTTGGCTTTCTCAAAAGAACTACCTATTGAAGATCTTGCAGTGCTTCAACATGCAAGATTGTAAGCCAATTTCTACCCTACTTCTTGTTAATTTCAAGTTATCCTCAAGTATGAGTCCTATCAATGAAGTGGAGAGGAATGACATGTCTCGAGTACCATATGCATCAGTAGTGGGAAGCTTAATGTTTGTGTCACGGCCCCAAATGATGAAACACATGACCGGCATGGCATAAGGGTTTCCCCCTAGCCGTAAGCCTAACACATAGCATGCACAAACATTCAGCACACAATTCAGAGTATATAATAAATATAACTGGCCACATATGCCACATCCAATATAAGAAAATACTGTATATATATATATATATATATATATATATATATATATATCTCATGAATCTAACATCCTTGATTCAACTTGGCCCATGGCCTCATAATACAAACATCGTTGTAAAACATAAAACCATTTTTCAAACAACACAAGAAGCGAGGATCCTGCCTGTAAGTTCATGGAGATACACTAGACATAAACTTAAACTATACAACCAGTACAACGGAGCCTTGCCCAAACTGGGGCTCACCAAGCTATATTTAGCCTCCTATGGAGCTGTAGCTGGATCAATGTTTTTTTGACTATCTGTGGGGAGAAAACAAAAGAGGGGTGAAATTACCACATCTCAGTGAATGGATAAATCACACTATAACTGAAACAGGGCAAACCAAGCACGAGTGTTTCGCAATGGGTTTAATAATTGAAATCCAAATATAAAGATAATAATCGAAACATTTAAGCATTTAACCATAATTTATTGAAAGAAAAGCTAAACAGTTCAAATGTATATTCAAAAGATAAAACATGATTTAAATCAATAATCGCAAAAACAAATCAATTACGCATGGTAAGTAATAAATGGAGTTATTTATGCAATAACAATGATGAATGAGATATTTTAAAAATATTTAATCTTTAAGAAAAATGCACTAGTTTATTGGAGGTCTTTCCTAACAGATCTATCATCTCCCCCAAGCACACAGCAAGGGTAAGGTAATCACTGTAGGCGTAGACATAAATCCACCCTAAATTCCCCCAAGCACATAGCAAGGGTATGGCAATCACTGTAGGCGTAGACATAAGTCCACCCTAAATCCCCCCAAGCACATAGCAAGGGTATGACAATCACTGTAGGCGTAGACATAAGTCCACCATAAATTCCTGTGTCTTAAGCAGTCATATGCCCGTCACAGTATCCTAGGCCGAAGCCTTAACATGATCATGGTGCACCAGGGCTAGCACTACTTGCGGCTAGCTAACAGTGATCTAAAAGGATTCCTCCAATAGCAAATATTTAAAAATATGCCATTCAAAGAGTTTAAAGTAAAACATTTCAATAAAGTTATAATTCTCCATCTAGCTCTTTTCATGTATAAAATTCCGTTCTAAAATATATCTCATCCATGAATTCCCATGAAGACCTTTATAATCATAAACTTTCTCTTTTTAAACATAGATCGTCCGTAGACGTTACATAGATGCTTATCATGCATCAAATCATTTCATGGCTAACTTAGTTCATTTCTATGACTAAGTTCGCATTTCTATAAATTTAGCTTAAATGGAGAATTATTAGTCTAGATGCTTGCCCTGCATACCTAGGGTTCAACTAAGATTGAAATTTACAATTTCTAATATGGTTGGAACATATTGGTTTTCAAGGCGGTAAAACAATTTAGCATACATTCTAACTAGTTAAAACCATATGAAAGAGTTATAAACTGAATTCGTAAAAAAAATGCGCTATAGTATGAAAAACCCACTCACCTTACTAGGAGTCCAACAACGAGAATTTCACCTCGTGATGGTTTAACAACCTAGAAAACATAGACATAACATGAGAATTGAAAAACTCTAAACGTCACTATTCATGCCGAAAAACACTATTCACTCGCCGAAAAACACTATTCACGCCGAAACCTAAAAACCCTATATTCTAGTATAGAAACTAATTCTAAGACTATCTGTGGAAAGAAGTTCGGTAAAACGAAACTTAAAACGCGATTAAACGGAGTTTTACCTTTGGAGGTACTATTCATGCAATTTTTTGGCGACCTTCCAGCGACTTTCTAACTAAATTGATCGGTGGGATTTGTAGCTCTTCTTCCCATGAGTCCAACGGTACCTTGCTTGCTCAAATCGGACGTCCGGATGATGAGATATCTTAGAGAGAAGTTGGAGAAAAATTTTAGAGAGAGAGAGTTAGGGTTCAGATGAAAGAGAAATGAAGAAAAAAGAGGGGGTCCACAAAAAAAAAAGCTATCTGACGAATCTTGCCGCCGGCGAACTCATTCTCGCAGTGGCGAACATATTTTCGCCGCGGCCAGATTCGAAACCAGAAAACTCATGCTCTCCGGAAAATGCTGCAGCATTCTCGCCGCGGCGAACTTCATTTCACCAAATTTGACAAAATTTCCAACATGAAATTTGTAGCCCTTTCTCTTAGCTTTCTGTAGCCACTTGAATCACCTAATTTGGAGTTCATATGAAGGAGTTATGCATAAAATAGTGAGCAAAAGTCCAGACCACACTATGCTTCGATTTTTGCCTCTTCTCACTATAATATTCACGGAATTTGTAAAAGTTCCCAACATCAAAGTTGTAGATATATGTCTTATATTTCATTAGAAATTGGAATAACTTAATTTAGATTTCATATGAGAGAGTTATGCTTATATGAGTGACAAAAGGTCAGAAGAAAAGGTCAGAAACGCTCTAAAATTTTACATTGTTCTCAACTTCCTTGTTTCAAATGATTTGTACTTAACCTTCAAAAGTTTTATTAGTTGAGGGTTATTACAGTTTGCTATGATATGTACAAGACCAGAGCACAAGCAGTGGGAGCAATTAGTCGATATATGGCAAATCCTGATAAAGAGCATTGGAATATTGTAAAGAAGATCTTAAGATATGTCAAGGGTACCTCAAATGCTGCATTATGTTATGGAGGATCAGATTTTACTGTCAGAGGCTATGTGGATTCAGATTTTGCAGGAGATCTGGATAAAAAAGAAAATCCACTACTGGTTATGTGTTTACACTTGCAGGTGGAGCTGTAAGCTAGGTTTTAAAACTACAAACTGTTGTTACTCTATCTACCATAGAAGTAGAATACATGGCAACTACACAAACTTGCAAAGAAGCAATTTGGATTCAAAGGTTATTGGAGGAGTTTGGGCACAAACAAGAGAAAATCTTTTTGTTTTGTGATAGTCAAAGTGCCTTGCATATTGCAAGGAATCCAGTCTTTCATTCATGAACAAAACACATTGGAGTTCAGTATCACTTCGTTCGAGAAGTAGTAGAGAATGGATGTGTAAATATGTTAAAGATACATACTAGTGACAATCTAGCAGATGTAATGACCAAACTTATCAATGTTGACAAGTCTATATAGTGTAAATCTTCTATGGGCCTAGCAAAAACGTAAATGGCATGATAACGAAAAGTGCAAGAATGGATAGTAGAGTGTGAAGACATGATTCAAAATTAAAGTCTTCAAGTGGGAGAAATATTGGACTTAATAAAAAATGGAGGTAATGCCTTAGTCCAAAATAAAGGTGCCTAATTTTCACCAACCCAGTTTGAAGCCTATATAAACTCCTTAGCTCTCATTTGTAAATCATCACATTCCATTTCTTTACTTCTCTTCTATAACTTCTCTAGAGAGTAATTGTGAGGTGTTTTGCTCCTATTGTTAGATAGAGTAATTTAAGTGTTCTATCCTTTCAATTTGAGAGTTGTTATAATTACTCAATTCTTTCTAATATTATTTTTCTTTCACTTGGCCGTGAACGTAGCCTACATTGGGTGAACCATATTAAATTTTTGTGTTTATTTTATCTTCAATTTTCTCACTTCAACTTTAGTTGCGGTGCCCAAGTTCCTAATAGAAATGAGAATAAGAACACATTGCATGATATGGCTAGGTATCTAGGAGGGCTCTTAATGTACGTGGCTCGTCCAACAAGGGAAAGGAGGTTGCTTTTCCATCCTCCAAGCTTCTTCCCCATATTATCTAGCAGAAACTTGAAGTCTCCACTCTTGCTTGTACACCCCAAAGGGAACCCCAGTTACTTTCCTAGACTGCTTTTAATTGGGAATTGGAGAAGGTTCGATATCATGCTGGCTTTATCATCCTTTGTGTTTGGTGAGAACCAGATGGACGATTTAGCAGAATCGACAGGGAGTCGAGGCCAGACAAAAAAAATCCACGACTTGTTTTATAGCCTTAGCATCATCAAGGTCTGCTTTAACAAAGAGGCTAATGTTACCCGCAAAGATGAGATGAGAAAAGGGAGTGCTCTCTTTAGAAGCTTGCTGTAAATATGTCAACATCTCCATACTGCAGTACAGCCTGTGAAAACAACCATAATGTTAAGCGTAACATCAATCTGTATTCGATAAGAAATTTGGGGTTGTACTTTTATTGCCAATAAAATTAATTTGGATAACGACTTTTGGGTGTATAAAATTATTTATATCAAATTTAATTGGTATTATTATTAAATTATTAAATGAATTTAAATATCTTAGTCAATAGTTAATGTCAGTATTCAAATTTCAAAGGTTGAAGTTAGATTTGATTATTTGTAGGCAAATTACATTTTTATGTCTAAGATTTCATATTATCAATTTGTCAAATAACCATGAGTTTTATTATAAAAATTTTTTCAAATTATTTTACCATAAAAACATGCTATTCTCTAATTTAAATTCCTTGAAACATTACCCAACTATCCAAGAACGTTATATCTAATTAAACCACCTTTTTGTCTTGCATGATGAAAAAAGAGAGAGGGAAAATACGTCTAAAATGCTATGCAAAATTGTTTCTCTCTCTGCACAATGAGAAATGAAAAAGAACAGCTAATAGTATTATAAAATAAATTAGCTAACAAATACAACAAATTTATTTACCCTCATGCCAGTTGAATAGCAATTGACAGGATCGAGAATTACGCGGATTAAAGATTTTTTTACTCAATTTTTATAATAATGTTTTATTAATAAATGTTTATTAATCAGAATGCATTTTGCCTTAAAAGTTGAAATTAACTCATATAAGCCACTAGCATTTTACAACATCAAATAGTTTTAAAACGAATTAAGGATGGGCAAGAGGTAATGAGCTTGTTATAAACTGAGCTGAGAGAAGAAAAGGAATGTAATTCATTGGATTAAATTATATTAACCTTTTTTACACTACAAGAAATTCTGTTTCCGATGACGACTTTAGTCGCCACCTAAAGTTAATAAGTTGCCACTAAAAGTATTCTGTGGCGACTTTTGGCCACTAAAAAGTCGCCACCTACACGAGCGTCACTAAAGCTATCAGTGGCGACTTTTTGAATCGCCACAGATTATAAGTTTTCAGTGGCAACTTTAATCGCCACTGAAACATATTAATTGACACTAAATAAAGTAAAGTCGCCACTAAAAAATTTTATTAGTAACATTTGGTGGCAACTATTGTCGCCACTAAAACGGTTTTGGTGGCGACTTTGACAAGTTGCCACAGATTGTGGGGTTTTTAGTGGCGAGTTATGTTGCAACAAAAGAGTCTTTTTAGTGACGACTTAAAAAAAGTCGCCACGAAAGAGTCCATATTCTATAACTGCGTATTACGTTTCAATGGCGACATAGGTCACCACTAAAGAGGTTTTTAGTGGCGACTCAAGTTAGTCACCATTAAAAGTTATTCAACCTTTTTTAATTTTTTTTTTAAATTTAAATTTGCACTATTTTTATAATAAAAACCTGAAAATATATAATTATTTATATTTTTTATTTTAATTTACGTTTACATTATTTTTTATAATAAAAACTTAACTCTATGTATTGAAATAAAAAGAAACAGAGATTAATAAAATATTTTTCATCAACATAGATAAAAATAAGATCAAACATCGTTTAAATACAATTTGCTAATAGACACGCAACACATGTAAGTTCCGTGAAAGTAAAATAAAAGATAAAATCTAATACAAATTTCAAATATAAAATGTATTTACAAAAATGAGGGTCTTTATCATATTTTTTTTATTTGCCAATGAAACAACACTAAGTAATCTTAATTGACAAAATTTTGATCCAAACAAAATTATTGCAATAGCAAAATTCCTTTCTATTAAAACAATAATTCTGTAGTATTATGTACAAATCAATTACTATTGTCTTCGAACCTAGTCATCTTGTTTGTTGGTGTTGTTCTCAACATCTCCTAGGACAAAATAAGTCAAAAAAAATGTGTTATGAATTTTTTGTAGAAACTTACATCACAAGATGGATAATAACGAAACACTATTTAATAATAAAATTTAAGCCACCAAATGTGTCAAGAATTTAAAATCATAATTTATACTTGCATCTACATAACCAAATATAATAATTTGAAAAAGAAATGCAACATCCTAAATAATGAGCTACTACAATACAGAAAGTAATAACTGAATAACAAGTAAAATAGCAGGAAGACGTTTCATTGAAAAAGAAGTTAGGCTTAAAAAATAGTAGACATGATCTAAAGTATTGGAAAATAAACTAGGAGTTCCAACTACAAAGAGTGCAACTTTGTGTAATACAGGAAGGTAACTTTATGAAAAAGAAAAACAACAGATAAATATTTGATGTAAAAAAATGGCAAAAGATCATATCATGAAGTATTTGAAAATAAAAGGTATACAAATAAAAGCAAGGAAACTAGAAGCACCAACTATGCAGAATGCACATTAATATAGTACAGGAAGCTACCTTTGAGTTAATAATGTTATTAAAAAAATCCACTTCACTGTAAGTGATTTAAGGTTTGACACTTGTGGAAGCTTCAATACCATTTGATGCAACAATTTTATCCATCCCTGCAACCACATCAAGTAGTACACAAACACAGGGGATTAGGTAATTGTTTATTTTTAATATCAATTTCAACTAGCAAACGAACATTAAAACTTATATGTAATTGAGTTGGTAAATTCTCCCTATCTTACAATGTATGGAACTGACAAAGATGTTGCATTCAGCTAACGAAGAAGTTTTGCCGGCATCGCATCAAAATAACAGAGAATTTAAAAAAAAACACAACACATAGTAGAATTAATTTAGAAGCAATGCACAAACAATGAGATAAAATGGCAAAAATTACCACTGAGAGTATAGTTACGTTAGATGCTACAAGAGAATCAAGGAAATCACAGACCCTCAACCGCATATCCAGCTCAGTCGAAATAAATAAAGGAGAAACATCACTCAGAATTTTAGTAGTACTTCCATTTCTTACTATTGGTATGAAATTTTGAATTACTTGCAAAACTTCAACAAAGACATCTACAACACAACGAAGAGAATTTCAATATCAACATATGAATATACTCTAGAAAAGAAAAAGAATAAAATAGAGAACTGGAAATATGGGGCAATATGTTCTCACCAGAACTTTGGAATTTCTTTTCGATGAACAGAAGCAAAATATCAACAAATTGCTTTGCCAAATCCGCGTCTTAGGTGTACAAGGATAAAAATTTGAAAATTTTTATTACTGTCTCCCTAGGAGATTTGAGCAACTTTCTGGAACAAAAAACAACAAATTGAGTGGCCAAGTCCCCATTATCTCATCTTCTTTTCTTATCAATAAAAGCGTATTATTTCTTTCTAACACAATATGGCATTAGAGCAATCAGAAAACATAGTAACAATATCTATTTATTAATACGATGAAATTATCATGTTCAAAAATTTCCTAAATAGGTCAACATTTACTTTTTCTTATTTTTTTTTCTTATAATATTTCTCATAAGAATTTGTCATATTTAATTTGCAGTTTTTGTTTTGAAAATATGGTAACTGAGGGATTTGTAGTCCCTATCTAAATCTCAAAATATTCAACCTCCAAACCATATTCAACTAAATAAATCATGTCAGTGTCACCAATAACAATTGACATCTGCATTAATGCTTCATTCGAACTTGTCCAAGTTTTGTCATTAAACTTATATACATGCCACTTAAACGCTACAGGAATAAGACAAATACTTACCAAAAAGGGATGAAGAAACATGAACTATTACTTATAGAAATTAACTTGAAAGGTCATTTATTCCATTGAGTGTTTTACACTATTACATGTACAATATAGACATAGGAATATTTATTATTTCCACTTTAATAAAATACATAAATCAAATCCACTAAGAATTCAATTTCCCCCAAAATGGAAGGCAATGTATGTTCCGCCTCCTCAATTTATTTCCATCCCTATGCCACAAACCATCCAACATTAATGGTGCCCACAAGTTGCTCTACCTCTGAACCATAATATTCTTTGAATATGTTGTTCACGCTGCTTATAATATACACTATCAATTTCCCCATTTTAGATATACAAGATTAGCTATTGTTTTGATTTAATAAATTATATATGAATTGGTGAGATATACTATTTTCACCTCTAGATAAACAACAATCCATAATCAAAATAAATACAAAAAATACTCTACTAAAATATGAATACTAACACGCAAGAGACTATAATAGGCTCAAACAACTCAGCTCCACTTGAAAATAAGATCTACAGATGAAAATATTAAATACCAAAATGCATTTGTTCAAAAAAATGCTTACCAGTCTAGTAATAAAGAGTTTATAAGCCTTTGATAGTGTGCTCTTTTTGTAGGCTTGTGGTGTTTATGGATGGAACACAATGCAAGAGTTTCTAAATAAAATCAAGAGGACGAGAAATTCAGAAGCACTTCTTATTTCTGAGAGTCCAACACCATCAACCATCTTTTTTCTGATCTTTCAAGAGACGGCAAAATTTCTAAAATCTTACTCTGATCGTCATCTCTGTTCCATTGAAATGAAGCAAATAAAATAACTAGAAGGATATGTCGTGATTAAAATCCTCCGTATCATTAGAAATTATGGAGAATATGTTACTTGCTAATCATGTTTAAGAGTGCTTCAAGTGGACATTCTGGTGTGCATTCCACTACAATAGCATCCATACTATAGATGTCCCTAATAGAAAAATTACAAGGTTACTGTTTCATTCAAGAGTAAATAATCTTAAAATAAGGAAATAATATGCCAGATTTAAAAATCTTTCTAAGATGATAGTAAGTGGGAAAGTATACAGTAGGACATGTATTTCGCTTCAAGTTTCCTTTTTTCTTTTTATTTTATTTGCTTTTGGGGAGCAAAGTAACAGAAACAAACAATTCCAACATCTACAAGACAGGTTTGAAATTTAATGCATATCAATTTGGTTGCAAATAGAAATGCTCATACCTGCAAATATGCCCACGGTAGTCAGGTTTGAAATTGCCATTGTATGATAAATAAGGTATTCAGTCAAGAAATGACCAAATGCATAGATGAATGACAAGAAAGTAGCCAGATAAAGAGGCTTATTTTCAAGGTTGAATGCACAAAGATAGCAAAGAGTGTAGGTCAAGAGTGTCCAAATTCCAAATGTGCATCCATGAACTTCGGACACTACACAAAAATTAATAATTGTTATCAATTCTCTGAAACTCATATAACATTAGTAGGATCATGTTTGAAATCATAGTCAATATAAAAAGTTTAAACGCTACAGAAAAACAACTATGCTAATAGCAAAATATGCCTACTTGCTTGCCATTACTTAAAGACTCAACCAGATGAAAGAAGATAGGTACTAATTCTGTTATAATTTACTCCTTTTTATGTTTTTAAATAGGTATTGAAGAAACATATGCTACTTCCTGCAAAATAGGGTTACCATAGATAATAGGAAATGAATATTTCGTCTATATGCATTGGGAGTAGATCTCAAGCTAATTTAGGGGAACACATATTTGAGTAGTACTTCCATTTCCTACTATTGGTATGAAATTTTGAATTACTTACAAAACTTCAACAGAGACTTCTACAATACAACGAAGAGAATTTCAATATCAACGTATGAATCTACTCTAGAAAAGAAAAAGAATAAAATAGAGAATTGGAAATATGGGGCAATCTATTCTCACCAGAACTTTGGGATTTCTTTTCAATGAACAGAAGAAAAATATCAACAAATTGCTTTGCCAAATCCACGTCTTAGGTGTACAAGGGTAAAATTTTGAAATTTTTTATTACTATCTCCCCAGGAGATTTGAACAAAGCAATTTGTTTTGTTTATGGATGGAACAAAATGCAAGAGTTTCTAACCAAGGATTTCCCCCTTTGCATTTTCTAGGGAATAAAGTAGTTTTTTTTGGGCTTTTATACAGAGTTTCAGCTCATTACATTTTTTTAATAGGGGTTTCACCAATGGTTTATAGAAGAATATGAAAGCTCTTTTGAATTAATGTTTTTCTCTTGTTTTTTTGTCATTTTTTCCTTGTATGTTTCTTATAGGAGGATTTCTTCTCCTTCTTTGTACTACTCTTACTACAATAAATAAATTCTTTGTTATCAAAATTAAATTTTCACAAAAAAATAAAACTTCACCTCCTAGTATTCTATATGGAAGGTTGCATAGATAAATCAACCAACATCTTTAGCCTCGAAAACTACATGTATATTGCTCAGAGCTTAGAGTTGGCACTTTATAGTATTTGAGATGTTATAGTGTAATTGATTGGAGAGAATAGTATTCGTATCCTCAGTTTGGTGTTCTGCTCATTTTTTTAAGGGATTGAACATCTTGAATTTACAAAGGGACTAGGCTGCTTTACTGCACTTTTTAATTTCATGTCTTTTGGGCTACTCCTTTCAGTTCTCTATTCAGAGGATGTCTTATTCTCCTAATCTGTAACTCTTTTCCTCCTAAATTATTTTTTCTATAAATAATATTATTTATAGGAGCTTAAGAGCTAAGCAAATTTCTAAAATATAATACTCTCTAGCAAAGATCTTTTGTCAGAATATGCCAAGTTCCTGTACTAGGCAAAATTAAGCATCAAAATAACAGAAAATCATTACACCAAATTCAAGGAATGAAATTATATTCCTAATAACATTTTCTCATATACCTTTTCTAACTGACGCCAAAGATTCTGATATTCAGAGGTCTCTTGTTTTGACTTACGCGAGTCCTCCTCCAATGCAACAACTTTTGCACTTAAAGATGAATTATCCTCCTAATTTAAGATAATAATGAAACAAAGAAGGAAAAATTTTGGAAATAAGAAATCTTACAGGCTTTAATGCTTCCAATAGAACTATACAATAGCATAAAAGTATCAACTAAGAATTTTTAGGATGTGGTGGAGGAGACAATTGAAATAGGCATAGAAAGCATCTATACATTAGATATAAGGCCACAAATTATTTTACTTACTAGAAAATTTACAAGAGGTACCAAGAAATTTTAGCAGAAATCGTACCTCTAATGAAGCACAGCTGTCATTGCAAATCTGCCCTCCTATAATAAATTTTAATGAATTGCTTAAGTAAACATGTCACCCCTAATCTTATGAACCTTCCATTAGCACAGTAATCATGAAGGATTCCCATACTATTACCTAACTTTAAGAGCTAAAAGATGCAACCAGACTATAATGCTAAATGAGACATTCCAAAAATCAAAATACTCGAGGTAAACAATCTCTGACTTCATTTTTCTCATACATCTATTGCTAATATGGGCTGAAAGAGTAGCAAGTAACATTTTTTCAGTAATAAGCTAATACTTCTTAATTTTGACTGTTATCTTGTCCTCATATCACCAAATTATTAGATGTATTCAAGTAAGGAATCAACGATAGTAGTATTTACTAATTAGAAACATCACACATCTGGAACCACACAAAAAACAAAAAAGATGGTATTTGATTTCTAAAGTAGTTAAGGATCTGCAAAAAAATATATACTAAAATAGTAGACACCCACCCAACAATGGCATTATCAATTGAGCCACAATCATATTTGCATAGTGGATTTCATATTTATCCAATTCTTCATTCTAGATTTGCACATCATATAAACAAATGTATCAATTGGCTTATGTCAAAAAAAAAAGTTTGAATAAAACAAACAAAAATCCACGCTAAACCAAGGAAGATTTTTTAACTTGATATTCAGAAGTTCCTTTTTTTGGAGTATGTCTAAACAATACATATAAGGATCCCTTCATCTATTTTGAATACTAAGTCTGGGCCTTTTTGTGAGCCTAGATTAAAAGCTGCTATCAGTTTATATTTACATTACCAACAACCAGATCTCATTTTTAGTCAGTTTATGCTTTTTGGGGAAATAAATCATCAAGCCAGTAACTTTTTCTACTTGTTTATGACCGTTTTAAATCTAACAGTAAAAATCATCCACTAGAGATTGCACTTATTCAAGTTTTTTTAAATAAATAAAAAATAGACCGAGCAATAAAATAAAAGTCACCCAATATCAATGCAGTTTACTTTCTTTTCATCTCTAGGCCATAGACAATACAACCAGCACCCTAGTCCACAACAGTACAAGGTTTCAACCTCAGGCACCCTCATGAATAGGTAAGAGATACCAACTACTATAACGCAAGCAATCATCTGTTTTCAAGTAATACATTCAAAAATATATCCTAACATTTAGGTGAAAAAAAATTACACACTATAGCCAAAAAATTAAAAAATATAGCCGATTCCTGCAAAATAACATTACCGCTTTAGTGCATAATCTATACAAGAAAAGTGGGAATATACAATAAATATGTGACAACTAATATCATGCAATACAACATAGTCGGAAAAAAAATACCTAGCACCAAAAGCTAAAATCGAGATATTTATATTGATGCTCATTGTAAAATTTTCTTGTCACCAAACAAAGCAAAAGAGAAGGATTAACAATAGATTCCATAAAAGCAAACACTTGGTTGGTGGACAAGGTGCAGTTATAAATAAATTCATCCATAAATGCCAATGAGTTACTCTCCTGCAATGCCACAGCTAGGTGTTCATCTTCTTCCACCCTTCATTCCCACTAGTATCTTGGCTTTCTCGTAAGCTTTGTTCAAGTTTTCCATTTATTTTTCCATTCTTTATCAAGAAAATGGAAATAAAGTGGATCTATGAGAGATACCATAATAAAAATTAGGTTCAATTTTCAAAAATAATACACACATAAACAATACAATGTCTCTCTAGTTTAGTACACATTAACATGGTTTTAAAGCTAATAAATGTTTAAGACAAATACCGTCAATTAATAAAAAAACAACAAACATAAAATAAAGTGACAAGATACAATCAAGTTGGTGGTTCTCTTGGAGATGTTTGTGATGTATTAGCTATAAATCCCGGTGCAGCACTACCGGTAAGACTTATCAAAATTTGCCCCTATTCACATACAACAAAATTATTTAACCAAATTAGGATGAAAAAAATTATTTATAATATTATGAAAGCATACATGAAGATGGATTCAGTTGGACCAATTAGTGTATAAATATATAGTTATGCAGACATGCAATCATTAGAATATAATTGATTCATCAATTTCAGGCTTTCCAGCTTAGCAACAGTAGCACAACAAGGCTAAAAGTGCTGAAAATATAATTATGGGTATATTGCTAAGCCAATGCTTGTGAACAGTTTCAAACAAGGAAGGAATAGAAATAACATAGTGACAAGAAAAACTGGCTAATAATACAATGAATGAGTAACATTATTAATTCAGATATTATCTTAATTGGAAGATATACAAAATTATTTTCCACTAATGCTTAATTATATTTACTTTTGGCAAGTTAAATATATTTAAATAACCATTATCCATAAATTAGTAAAAACATTAGTTGTGAATGTTCCTAGTCTCTATTGTTCATCATGTTCTCCAACAGACAAGCATCACTAGCTAAGTTAGCAAATGGCCTAGTGAGTGGGCTAAAGAAATAAGATCATAGTCCTCTATCACGAAAGACAGTTCTATCTATACATTATCATCTCTTTGTGTGGCACTACAGGAATATTATGCTAAAAAAAAGAAAACAAATGGCTTAAATGGGAAACTCCTTTTGCCACAATTTAAGTTTGCGACTCGTGAGTGATAACAATTTAGGTTATGCTTTAAAAAAAATTTGGATAAAATATTTTAAGAAATTTAAAACATAAATGTTTCTTAACTAAACTAAATTGATAATTTTAGTTAAATCAAGTTTGGTTAGTATATGAATGATTTGGGTTTAATTTATAAGCATATTTGATTTATTGTTTGTAGTTGAAATTAAATAATGTAAATTGCACCAAACATATATTATCAAAGAATACCTGTTGGAGAGATGCAATAAGAGAAGCCATTTGCGACCGTAGCTTTTCTTCAAATTGTTCCCGCAACTTCTCTTGAGCAACTCTCATCTCCTCATGTACTTTTTCTTGTGCCTCAGTGTCACGGCCCCAAATGATGGAACACATGACCGGCACGACATAAGGGTTTCTCCCTAGCCGCAAGCCTAACACATAGCATGCACAACCATCCAGCACACAATCCAGAGTACATAATAAATATAACTGGCCACATATGCCACATCCAATATCAGAAAATACTGTATATATGTATATATATATATATCTCATGATATCTCATGAATCCAACATTCTGATTCAACTTGGCCCATGGCCTCATAATATTCATGTGATTCAACTTGGCCCAAGGCCTCATAATACCAACATTATTGTAAAATATAAAACCATTTTTTCAAACAACACATCAAAATACGCAAGAAGCGAGGATCCTGCCTGTATGTTCATGGAGATACTCTAGACATAACTAAACTAAACAAACAGTACAAAAGAGCCTTGCCCAAACTGGGGCTCACCAACACTATCTTCAGCCTCCTACGAAGCTGTAGCTGGATCAAAGTCTCTTTGACTATCTGTGGGGAGGAAACAAAAGAGAGGTGAGATTACCATATCTCAGTGAATGAGTAAATCATACTATAACTGAAACAGGGCAAACCAAGCACGAGTGTTTCGCAATGGGTTTAATAATTGAAATCCAAATGTAAAGATAATAATATAAGCATTAAGCATTTAACCATAATTTATTAAAATAATGCTAAACAGTTCAAATGTATGTTCAAAAGATAAAACATGATTAAATCAGTAACCGTAAGCAAATCAATTATGCATGGTAGGTAATAAATGAAGATATTTATGCAATAACAATGATGAATGAGCTTGTTTAGAAATTTTTAATCTTTAAGAAAAATGCATCAGTTTATTGGAGGTCTTTCCAAACAGATCTATCATCTCCCCCAAGCACACAGCAAGGGTAGGGTAATCACTGTAGGCGTAGACATAAGTCCACCCTAAATTTCCCCAAGCACATAGCAATGGTTATGGCAATCACTGTAGGCGAAGACATAAGTCAACCCTAAATTTCCCCAAGCACATAGCAATGGGTATGGCAATCACTGTAGGCGAAGACATAAGTCAACCCTAAATCCCTGTGTCTTAGGCAGTCATATGCCCGTCACAGTATCCTAGGCCGAAGCCTTAACATGATCATGGTGCACCAGGGCTAGCACTACCTGCGGCTAGCTAACAGTGATCTAAAAGGGTCCCTCCAATAGAAAACATTTGAAATATGCTATTCAAAAAGTTTAAAGTAAAACATTTCAATAACATTGTAATAAAGCTATAATTCTCCATCTAGCTCTTTTCATGCATAAAATTCCGTTCTAAAAATATATCTCATCCATGAATTCCCATGGAGACCTTTATCATCATAAACTTTCCCTTTAAAAATATCGTCCGTAGACGTCACATAGATGCTCATCATGCATCAAATCATTTCATGGCTAACTTAGTTCATTTCTATGACTAAGTTCGCATTTCTATAAATCTAGCTCAAATGGAGAATTATCAGCCTAGATGCTTGCCCTGCATACCTAGAGTTCAACTAGGATTTAAATTTATAATTTCTAACATGGTTGGAATATATTGGTTTCCAAATCGGTAAAACAATTTATCATACATTCCAGCTAGTTAAAATCATACGAGAGAGTTATAAATCAAATTCTTAAAACATACGCTATAGTATGAAAAACCCACTCACCTTACTAGGAGTCCAACAACGAGAATTTCACCTCGTGATGGCTCAAAAACCTAGAAAACATAGCCATAACATGAAAATTAGAAAACTCTAAAAGTCACTATTCACGCCGGAAAACACTATTCACTCGCCGGAACACTATTCATGCCGAAACCTAAAAACCCTATATGCTGTATAGAAACTAATTCTAAGACTATCTATGGAAAGAAATTCGGTAAAACGGAGCCTAAAACGCGATTAAACGGAGTTTTACCTTGGAAGTTACTATTCATGCGATTTTCCGGCGACTTTCCGGCGAAATTGATCGGTGGGATTTGTAGCTCTTCTTCCCACGAGTCCAACGGTACCTTACTTGCTCAAATCGGACGTCTGGATGATGAGATATCTTAGAGAGAAGTTTGAGAAAAATTTTAGAGAGAGAGAGAAAGTTCAGTAATGGAGGAAATGAAGGAAAAATGAGGGGGGACCGCCAAAAAAATGCCTCTCTGACGAATCTCGCCGCGGCGAGTTTGGAAACCAGAAATCTCATGCTCTCGGGAAAATGCTGCAGCATTCTCGCCGCGGCGAAATCCATTTCGCTGAATTTGACAAAATGTCCAACATGAAAGTTGTAGCCCTTTCTCTTAGCTTTCCATAGCCACTTGAATCACCTAATTTGGAGTTCATTTGAAGGAGTTATGTATAAAATAGTGAGCAAAGGTCCAGACCACACTACACTTCGGTTTTTGCCTCGTCTCACTATGATATTCACGGAATTTACAAAAGTTCCCAACATCAAAGTTGTAGATATATGTCTTATCTTTCATTATAAATTGGAATTACTTAATTTAGATTTAATATGAAAGAGTTATGATTATATGATCGAAGAAAGGTCAGAAGAAAAGGTCGAAAACGCTCTAAAATTTTACATTGTTCTCAACTTTCTTTGTTTCAAATTATTTATACTTAACCTTCAAAGGTTTTATTAGTTGAGGGTTATTACATTCTCCCCTCCTTATAAAAATTTGGTCCCCGAATTTTACAAGAACCAACAACATAAAAAAAAAACATAAAACTACTCTTGGAACAGCTGTGGATACTTCTCTCTCATGACGTCCTCTACTTCCCACGTAGCTTCCTCTTTGGAATGATTCTGCCAGATCACCTTCACTGTAGGGATATCCTTAGACCTCAACTTTTTCACTTGTCTATCAACAATGGCCACAGGTTTCTCTTCGTAGGCCAACTTGTCATCCAAAAGGATTTCCTGCGGTTGAATCACATGAGATGGGTCGGGTAGATACTTTCTCAACATCGAGACATGAAAGACTGGATGCACTTCGCTCAATTCAGGTGGTAGGGCTAGGCGGTATGCCACTGCTCCGACCCTATCCAGAACTTCAAAAGGTCCAATATACCTCGGGCTTAACTTCCCTTTCTTACCAAACCGCATTATTCCCTTCATGGGTGAAACTCTGAGGAACACGTGATCGCCTAGAGAAAACTCCAACTCCCGACGCCTATGGTCCACATAAGACTTCTGACGACTTTGTGCAGTTAAAAGCCATTCCCTTATCAGCTTAACCTTCTCTATGGCATCTTGCACCAAGTCTGGCCCTAGCAGCTTGGCTTCTCCAACTTCAAACCATCCAACGGGAGATCGGCATCTTCTCCCATAAAGAGCTTCAAAAGGTGCCATCTGAATACTGGCTTAATAGCTGTTGTTGTATACAAACTCAGCTAGTGGCAAGTATCCATCCCGACTGCCACCAAAGTCCAAAATATATGCTCTAAGCATATCCTTTAGAATTTGAATTGTGCGTTCTGACTGGCCATCTGTTTGGGGATGAAAAGCGGTGCTTAAAGCCAACCTCGTCCCCAAAACTTCTTGAAAAGCTTTCCAAAATCTTGCCGTAAACTGTGGACCTCAGTCAGATATGATGGATACAGGGACTCCATGCAATCTGACGATCTCACGCAGATACAGGCTTGCATACTGAGCCACACTAGAGGTAGTCTTCACTGGTAAGAAGTGGGATGACTTGGTCATTCGATCCACTATCACCCATACTGAGTCATAACCCTTAGGGGTCCTTGGTAACCCTGTAACGAAGTACATAGTTAGGCTTCTAGTGTTCAGCTTTCACTTGCTGACAAACCAAGTACTGAGCCACAAAATCTGCTACATCCTTCTTCATCCCACTCCAACAATACAAGTCCTTGAGGTCACTGTACATCTTATTTTTTCCTGGGAGGATAGTATAGGCTGATTGATGTACCTCCTCCAAAATACGCTTCCTCAAAAGAGTGATTTTTCCATATCACCTTTACTGTAAATATTTCTTTTGACTGTAACGTCTTTACTTGTCTGTCCATACTGGTTGTTCCTCTTAGGTTAAATCTTTCTGTAACTGAATCTATGGACATTGTATAACATGTGTAGAATCAGGTAACTATTTCCGTAGTATAGACACATGAAAAACTGGATAAACATTATCCAATGCAGGTGGTAAAACCAAACAATAAGCCACTGAACCGATCCTTTCAAGAATTCAAATAATTCTATATACCGAGAGGGTAACTTCCCTTTTTATTTTCAAAACCTCATTACCTCTTCTATGGGTGAGTCCTTCAAGAATATATATATAGTCACCAACTAATACTTTCTCGTGCTCAACATTCATAATCCTTATAAACTTTTGACTTGTATTGAGTTTCCTGTATATTCTTTTTAACCAAATTCACATTATCAATAACATCTTATAATAAATCTAACTCTACTGAGTCATTTAACAGAACATTTTTAACACCTCTTACATAAGGCTTACTTCTTCTAATATCATTTTATTATAAACAAATTCTGTTAAGAAATCTCTTACCTATCTCAAAAACATATACTTGAAGCATGCTCTCCAAACTAGCATCATCCATTTAGATAATTCATATGCTATTTATTGCATGTTATTCCAAATTAGATTTCCAAAGTTTAACTTTTCTCAATTCACTCACATATTAAGAAACCTATGATGTTCATGTAAAACTTCAAATGATGCCATTGTATAGTGGCATGATAATTACTACTATGAGCAAATTCAACTAAGGACAATTAATTTCTCCAACTTTCACCACAATAATATAAAGATACTTAAAGCATAACTTCTAATGTATAAACACATTATTTAAATTTAGTATCAATCATACTATTATCTAATAAAGATCTTTAGACTTCCTGAATAACTCTTTTGAGATAATATATTAAATTCGTACTTACCAACATACCAGCTAATGAAAATTTTCACAATCTATGGCTTATTCTGAAATCTCTTTTTTCAACAATTATTCATACGTGAATTTCCAATCTCAACATAATTCACATCTTAAATACTAAATTCAATTTAGCATAATATAAACCTTTAACACAAATATCTTGATTACTTACATTATTTTCGGACATGATTCTCAAAATATTCTCCATATTTCCAAATTAAAGATCAATTTAAATCCTACTTTCTATATTTTATCTCTCAAGAATTTCAGTACCACTAATTCACTTTATTACATACCTCAAAGCACCATAAGGCCATCATTTTTTTTTATTCCTTTCATATAAAAATTGTTATATAGTTCGGTGTCCAAACTCACTATTTTAAGTTATATTCTTCCAATATTCATTCATTAATCACTTCTAACCAATTGAAATCACAAATTTCTTACTTTTGTCTTATCTATCTTCCAGTAAACCCAATATGTTCACATCCTCATCTTATAACATTTTTCCACCACTATCCAATCCTTAAGCAATCCTAACATATATTACTTTCACTATTCATATCATGTCTGCCTCTTATCCATTTCAATTCACTTTTCACACATTCATATATTTTCATGACATACTATCCAAATATCAAACATCACCCAAGTCTCAATCTTGACAAACGAAATAGTCATTTACTCACTCACCTATTAGAAAACTTACGGTATTTTATGTAAAACTTCTGCCCAAAACTTCTTAAAATGCTCTCTAAAAATAATCTGTGAACTATAGTTCTCGATCAGATATGATCGATATCAATACCTTATGAAGTCTTACTATCTTATTCAAAAACAAATTTGAACCTATCAATAATCACCCATTTTTATTCAGGTATCTCCATCTGATATTGTAATCTTGCAAGTCTTTGATGTTCTACTTTTACCTGTTAACAAGTTAATCATCGAGATACAAAATCAACTATATCTTTCCTCATACTGTCACACCAATGAATTTCTTTTAGATCTTTATACATTTTAGTTACCTCAGGATAAATTGTATATATGGATCTATGGGCTTCCTCTAAAATTTCTTCCTTAAATTCTTCTTTATTAAATACACACAATCGCTTGCCCAATCTCAGAATTCCTTCAGAGTCTACATTAAATTCAATATCACTGCCATTCTTGACCTCTTCAATTTTCTTACATAAATAGGCATCATCGTCCTGTGCCTTTTTCACCTACTCAACTAAAGATGATTGAAACTGTATGAATTTTACATGTATCACCATACAGATAATGCTTCCAAGCTTTGAGAGTAAAACTACTGCTGTTATTTCTAAATCATAAGTCTGACAATTTTTTTGCTCATGTGACTTAAGCTGTCTAGATACATATGTAATGACTCGACCATATTGCATCAACATATTCCTTAATCCCATTCTCTATGTATCACAAGATACCGTATATCCTTCAGTGCTTAAAGAAGTAGACAGTACTGGCACCGTAATCTAACATTTCTTAGTTTCTAACAATTTCTTTCACATTCACCTTACTAGTCAAATTTTATTGCTTACTTTATCAACCTCGTCAAAGGAGAAACACATTTTTTTTTGTTGAGCACCTTGTAGCTAGTCAAACATATCATCTATACGAGGTAATGAGTATTTATTCCGCATTATCACTTTATTCAACTATTTATTATCTATGTATAGTCATAGTGATCCATTTTTTTTCCCAGATAGAACTGGAGCACTCCAAGTAAAAATACTGGGGCTTTTAAATCCCTTGTCTTGTAACTATTTATTTTTCAGTTCTTTAAGTTCAGTGGGTGCCATTCTATATGAAAATATAGACGCTGGCCAGGAAATAAATCAATACCAAACTCTATTTATTATTTCGGGGTAATCCTGGCAATTCCTCAGGAATTATATCAGAAAATTCTCTAATCACTGGAACTTGATTTACAGGAGTATACTTTATATCATCATCTCTCACCACTGCCAACTATCCTTGGCACATTTTTGTATTCACTTATGGACTGCTAAAGCAGATATTAGGTTACTAGGTATCTCACTAAGATTTCTTTGTATCAAGAGAAAAATATTCTCCAAGAATATTGACTTTAATCACCTTCTAGTGACATTTCAAAATGACATGACACAATGCCAACAAATTCATTCTCAATATCACATCACACTCTATCATATCTAGACAACTGAGTACAACAGATGTCACATTCAGAAACCATCATACCAGAGTTTGACCTCTTCCGTACCTTGGTGGTATAGGATTTGCCTCAACTCAACATTCCTCTGAGGTTTGCCCTACTACCATTCAAGAGGACACACAAAGAGACTCTGTATGGGCCTTTTCCCAAGTACATAGCAAGGGAAAGCAAATAACATCTCATATAACTGGCATCTCGCTACAAAACAGAGATAGCCCAACCGTTACTTAACCATGCCAACATAGCATACTATAAACTGACTTACTTAAACAAAAAGACAACATCCTATCGAACCCCTTTAGCAGCACCGTGAGTATAAGCATGTCCGGATTCATACCCATACTCAAAGTCCTACCTAAAGGTCCGTTACTCCATGAACACAGGGAAACCTAATCCTCTGATACCAACTTTGTCACGGCCCCAAATGATGGAACACATGACCGGCACGACATAAGGGTTTCCCCCTAGCCGCAAGCCTAACACATAGCATGCACAACCATCCAGCACACAATCCAGAGTACATAATAAATATAACTGGCCACATATGCCACATCCAATATCAGAAAATACTGTATATATGTATATATATATATATCTCATGATATCTCATGAATCCAACATTCTGATTCAACTTGGCCCATGGCCTCATAATATTCATGTAATTCAACTTGGCCCAAGGCCTCATAATACCAACATTATTGTAAAATATAAAACCATTTTTTCAAACAACACATCAAAATACGCAAGAAGCGAGGATCCTGCCTGTATGTTCATGGAGATACTCTAGACATAACTAAACTAAACAAACAGTACAAAAGAGCCTTGCCCAAACTGGGGCTCACCAACACTATCTTCAGCCTCCTACGAAGCTGTAGCTGGATCAAAGTCTCTTTGACTATCTGTGGGGAGGAAACAAAAGAGGGGTGAGATTACCACATCTCAGTGAATGAGTAAATCATACTATAACTGAAACAGGGCAAACCAAGCACGAGTGTTTCGCAATGGGTTTAATAATTGAAATCCAAATGTAAAGATAATAATATAAGCATTAAGCATTTAACCATAATTTATTAAAATAATGCTAAACAGTTCAAATGTATGTTCAAAAGATAAAACATGATTAAATCAGTAACCGTAAGCAAATCAATTATGCATGGTAGGTAATAAATGAAGATATTTATGCAATAACAATGATGAATGAGCTTGTTTAGAAATTTTTAATCTTTAAGAAAAATGCATCAGTTTATTGGAGGTCTTTCCAAACAGATCTATCATCTCCCCCAAGCACACAGCAAGGGTAGGGTAATCACTGTAGGCGTAGACATAAGTCCACCCTAAATTTCCCCAAGCACATAGCAATGGTTATGGCAATCACTGTAGGCGAAGACATAAGTCAACCCTAAATTTCCCCAAGCACATAGCAATGGGTATGGCAATCACTGTAGGCGAAGACATAAGTCAACCCTAAATCCCTGTGTCTCAGGCAGTCATATGCCCGTCACAGTATCCTAGGCCGAAGCCTTAACATGATCATGGTGCACCAGGGCTAGCACTACCTGCGGCTAGCTAACAGTGATCTAAAAGGGTCCCTCCAATAGAAAACATTTGAAATATGCTATTCAAAAAGTTTAAAGTAAAACATTTCAATAACATTGTAATAAAGCTATAATTCTCCATCTAGCTCTTTTCATGCATAAAATTCCGTTCTAAAAATATATCTCATCCATGAATTCCCATGGAGACCTTTATCATCATAAACTTTCCCTTTAAAAATATCGTCCATAGACGTCACATAGATGCTCATCATGCATCAAATCATTTCATGGCTAACTTAGTTCATTTCTATGACTAAGTTCGCATTTCTATAAATCTAGCTCAAATGGAGAATTATCAGCCTAAATGCTTGCCCTGCATACCTAGAGTTCAACTAGGATTTAAATTTATAATTTCTAACATGGTTGGAATATATTGGTTTCCAAATCGGTAAAACAATTTATCATACATTCCAGCTAGTTAAAATCATACGAGAGAGTTATAAATCAAATTCTTAAAACATACGCTATAGTATGAAAAACCCACTCACCTTACTAGGAGTCCAACAACGAGAATTTCACCTCGTGATGGCTCAAAAACCTAGAAAACATAGCCATAACATGAAAATTAGAAAACTCTAAAAGTCACTATTCACGCCGGAAAACACTATTCACTTGCCGGAACACTATTCATGCCGAAACCTAAAAACCCTATATGCTGTATAGAAACTAATTCTAAGACTATCTATGGAAAGAAATTCGGTAAAACGGAGCCTAAAACGCGATTAAACGGAGTTTTACCTTGGAAGTTACTATTCATGCAATTTTCCGGCGACAATCCGGCGACTTTCCGGCGAAATTGATCGGTGGGATTTGTAGCTCTTCTTCCCACGAGTCCAACGGTACCTTACTTGCCCAAATCGGACGTCTGGATGATGAGATATCTTAGAGAGAAGTTTGAGAAAAATTTTAGAGAGAGAGAGAAAGTTCAGTAATGGAGGAAATGAAGGAAAAATGAGGGGGGACCGCCAAAAAAATGCCTCTCTGACGAATCTCGCCGCGGCGAGAATATTTTCGCCGCGGCGAGTTTGGAAACCAGAAATCTCATGCTCTCGGGAAAATGCTGCAGCATTCTCGCCGCGGCGAACTATTCTCGCCGCGGCGAAATACATTTCGCCGAATTTGACAAAATGTCCAACATGAAAGTTGTAGCCCTTTCTCTTAGCTTTCCATAGCCACTTGAATCACCTAATTTGG
Source organism: Gleditsia sinensis (assembly GCA_037074535.1). Lineage (NCBI taxonomy): Eukaryota > Viridiplantae > Streptophyta > Magnoliopsida > Fabales > Fabaceae > Gleditsia > Gleditsia sinensis. The sequence goes on along the minus strand of CM073464.1, from coordinate 12,324,336 downwards.
AGTTCATATGAAGGAGTTATGTATAACATAGTGAGCAAAGGTCCAGACCACACTACACTTCGGTTTTTGCCTCGTCTCACTATGATATTCACGGAATTTACAAAAGTTCCCAACATCAAAGTTGTAGATATATGTCTTATCTTTCATTAGAAATTAGAATTACTTAATTTAGATTTAATATGAGAGAGTTATGATTATATGATCGACGAAAGGTCAGAAGAAAAGGTCGAAAACGCTCTAAAATTTTACATTGTTCTCAACTTTCTTTGTTTCAAATTATTTATACTTAACCTTCAAAGGTTTTATTAGTTGAGGGTTATTACATTCTCCCCTCCTTATAAAAATTTGGTCCCCGAATTTTACAAGAACCAACAACATAAAAAAAAAACATAAAACTACTCTTGGAACAGCTGTGGATACTTCTCTCTCATGACGTCCTCTACTTCCCACGTAGCTTCCTCTTTGGAATGATTCTGCCATATCACCTTCACTGTAGGGATATCCTTAGACCTCAACTTTTTCACTTGTCTATCAACAATGGCCACAGGTTTCTCTTCGTAGGCCAACTTGTCATCCAAAAGGATTTCCTGCGGTTGAATCACATGAGATGGGTCGGGTAGATACTTTCTCAACATCGAGACATGAAAGACTGGATGCACTTCGCTCAATTCAGGTGGTAGGGCTAGGCGGTATGCCACTGCTCCGACCCTATCCAGAACTTCAAAAGGTCCAATATACCTCGGGCTTAACTTCCCTTTCTTACCAAACCGCATTATTCCCTTCATGGGTGAAACTCTGAGGAACACGTGATCGCCTAGAGAAAACTCCAACTCCCGACGCCTATGGTCCACATAAGACTTCTGACGACTTTGTGCAGTTAAAAGCCATTCCCTTATCAGCTTAACCTTCTCTATGGCATCTTGCACCAAGTCTGGCCCTAGCAGCTTGGCTTCTCCAACTTCAAACCATCCAACGGGAGATCGGCATCTTCTCCCATAAAGAGCTTCAAAAGGTGCCATCTGAATACTGGCTTAATAGCTGTTGTTGTATACAAACTCAGCTAGTGGCAAGTATCCATCCCGACTGCCACCAAAGTCCAAAATATATGCTCTAAGCATATCCTTTAGAATTTGAATTGTGCGTTCTGACTGGCCATCTGTTTGGGGATGAAAAGCGGTGCTTAAAGCCAACCTCGTCCCCAAAAATTCTTGAAAAGCTTTCTAAAATCTTGCCGTAAACTGTGGACCTCAGTCAGATATGATGGATACAGGGACTCCATGCAATCTGACGATCTCACGCAGATACAGGCTTGCATACTGAGCCACACTAGAGGTAGTCTTCACTGGTAAGAAGTGGGATGACTTGGTCATTCGATCCACTATCACCCATACTGAGTCATAACCCTTAGGGGTCCTTGGTAACCCTGTAACGAAGTACATAGTTAGGCTTCTAGTGTTCAGCTTTCACTTGCTGACAAACCAAGTACTGAGCCACAAAATCTGCTACATCCTTCTTCATCCCACTCCAACAATACAAGTCCTTGAGGTCACTGTACATCTTATTTTTTCCTGGGAGGATAGTATAGGCTGATTGATGTACCTCCTCCAAAATACGCTTCCTCAAAAGAGTGATTTTTCCATATCACCTTTACTGTAAATATTTCTTTTGACTGTAACGTCTTTACTTGTCTGTCCATACTGGTTGTTCCTCTTAGGTTAAATCTTTCTGTAACTGAATCTATGGACATTGTATAACATGTGTAGAATCAGGTAACTATTTCCGTAGTATAGACACATGAAAAACTGGATAAACATTATCCAATGCAGGTGGTAAAACCAAACAATAAGCCACTGAACCGATCCTTTCAAGAATTCAAATAATTCTATATACCGAGAGGGTAACTTCCCTTTTTATTTTCAAAACCTCATTACCTCTTCTATGGGTGAGTCCTTCAAGAATATATATATAGTCACCAACTAATACTTTCTCGTGCTCAACATTCATAATCCTTATAAACTTTTGACTTGTATTGAGTTTCCCGTATATTCTTTTTAACCAAATTCACTTAATCAATAACATCTTATAATAAATCTAACTCTACTGAGTCATTTAACAGAACATTTTTAACACCTCTTACATAAGGCTTACTTCTTCTAATATCATTTTATTATAAACAAATTCTGTTAAGAAATCTCTTACCTATCTCAAAAACATATACTTGAAGCATGCTCTCCAAACTAGCATCATCCATTTAGATAATTCATATGCTATTTATTGCATGTTATTCCAAATTAGATTTCCAAAGTTTAACTTTTCTCAATTCACTCACATATTAAGAAACCTATGATGTTCATGTAAAACTTCAAATGATGCCATTGTATAGTGGCATGATAATTACTACTATGAGCAAATTCAACTAAGGACAATTAATTTCTCCAACTTTCACCACAATAATATAAAGATACTTAAAGCATAACTTCTAATGTATAAACACATTATTTAAATTTAGTATCAATCATACTATTATCTAATAAAGATCTTTAGACTTCCTGAATAACTCTTTTGAGATAATATATTAAATTCGTACTTACCAACATACCAGCTAATGAAAATTTTCACAATCTATGGCTTATTCTGAAATCTCTTTTTTCAACAATTATTCATACGTGAATTTCCAATCTCAACATAATTCACATCTTAAATACTAAATTCAATTTAGCATAATATAAACCTTTAACACAAATATCTTGATTACTTACATTATTTTCGGACATGATTCTCAAAATATTCTCCATATTTCCAAATTAAAGATCAATTTAAATCCTACTTTCTATATTTTATCTCTCAAGAATTTCAGTACCACTAATTCACTTTATTACATACCTCAAAGCACCATAAGGCCATCATTTTTTTTTATTCCTTTCATATAAAAATTGTTATATAGTTCGGTGTCCAAACTCACTATTTTAAGTTATATTCTTCCAAGATTCATTCATTAATCACTTCTAACCAATTGAAATCACAAATTTCCTACTTTTGTCTTATCTATCTTCCAGTAAACCCAATATGTTCACATCCTCATCTTATAACATTTTTCCACCACTATCCAATCCTTAAGCAATCCTAACATATATTACTTTCACTATTCATATCATGTCTGCCTCTTATCCATTTCAATTCACTTTTCACACATTCATATATTTTCATGACATACTATCCAAATATCAAACATCACCCAAGTCTCAATCTTGACAAACGAAATAGTCATTTACTCACTCACCTATTAGAAAACTTACGGTATTTTATGTAAAACTTCTGCCCAAAACTTCTTAAAATGCTCTCTAAAAATAATCTGTGAACTATAGTTCTCGATCAGATATGATCGATATCAATACCTTATGAAGTCTTACTATCTTATTCAAAAACAAATTTGAACATATCAATAATCACCCATTTTTATTCAGGTATCTCCATCTGATATTGTAATCTTGCAAGTCTTTGATGTTCTACTTTTACCTGTTAACAAGTTAATCATCGAGATACAAAATCAACTATATCTTTCCTCATACTGTCACACCAATGAATTTCTTTTAGATCTTTATACATTTTAGTTACCTCAGGATAAATTGTATATATGGATCTATGGGCTTCCTCTAAAATTTCTTCCTTAAATTCTTCTTTATTAAATACACACAATCGCTTGCCCAATCTCAGAATTCCTTCAGAGTCTACATTAAATTCAATATCACTGCCATTCTTGACCTCTTCAATTTTCTTACATAAATAGGCATCATCGTCCTGTGCCTTTTTCACCTACTCAACTAAAGATGATTGAAACTGTATGAATTTTACATGTATCACCATACAGATAATGCTTCCAAGCTTTGAGAGTAAAACTACTGCTGTTATTTCTAAATCATAAGTCTGACAATTTTTTTGCTCATGTGACTTAAGCTGTCTAGATACATATGTAATGACTCGACCATATTGCATCAACATATTCCTTAATCCCATTCTCTATGTATCACAAGATACCGTATATCCTTCAGTGCTTAAAGAAGTAGACAGTACTGGCACCGTAATCTAACATTTCTTAGTTTCTAACAATTTCTTTCACATTCACCTTACTAGTCAAATTTTATTGCTTACTTTATCAACCTCGTCAAAGGAGAAACACATTTTTTTTTGTTGAGCACCTTGTAGCTAGTCAAACATATCATCTATACGAGGTAATGAGTATTTATTCCGCATTATCACTTTATTCAACTATTTATTATCTATGTATAGTCATAGTGATCCATTTTTTTTTCCCAGATAGAACTGGAGCACTCCAAGTAAAAATACTGGGGCTTTTAAATCCCTTGTCTAACATGTCTTGTAACTATTTATTTTTCAGTTCTTTAAGTTCAGTGGGTGCCATTCTATATGAAAATATAGACGCTGGCCAGGAAATAAATCAATACCAAACTCTATTTATTATTTCGGGGTAATCCTGGCAATTCCTCAGGAATTATATCAGAAAATTCTCTAATCACTGGAACTTGATTTACAGGGGTATACTTTATATCATCATCTCTCACCACTGCCAACTATCCTTGGCACATTTTTGTATTCACTTATGGACTGCTAAAGCAGATATTAGGTTACTAGGTATCTCACTAAGATTTCTTTGTATCAAGAGAAAAATATTCTCCAAGAATATTGACTTTAATCACCTTCTAGTGACATTTCAAAATGACATGACACAATGCCAACAAATTCATTCTCAATATCACATCACACTCTATCATATCTAGACAACTGAGTACAACAGATGTCACATTCAGAAACCATCATACCAGAGTTTGACCTCTTCCGTACCTTGGTGGTATAGGATTTGCCTCAACTCAACATTCCTCTGAGGTTTGCCCTACTACCATTCAAGAGGACACACAAAGAGACTCTGTATGGGCCTTTTCCCAAGTACATAGCAAGGGAAAGCAAATAACATCTCATATAACTGGCATCTCGCTACAAAACAGAGATAGCCCAACCGTTACTTAACCATGCCAACATAGCATACTATAAACTGACTTACTTAAACAAAAAGACAACATCCTATCGAACCCCTTTAGCAGCACCGTGAGTATAAGCATGTCCGGATTCATACCCATACTCAAAGTCCTACCTAAAGGTCCGTTACTCCATGAACACAGGGAAACCTAATCCTCTGATACCAACTTTGTCACGGCCCCAAATGATGGAACACATGACCGGCACGACATAAGGGTTTCCCCCTAGCCGCAAGCCTAACACATAGCATGCACAACCATCCAGCACACAATCCAGAGTACATAATAAATATAACTGGCCACATATGCCACATCCAATATCAGAAAATACTGTATATATGTATATATATATATCTCATGATATCTCATGAATCCAACATTCTGATTCAACTTGGCCCATGGCCTCATAATATTCATGTAATTCAACTTGGCCCAAGGCCTCATAATACCAACATTATTGTAAAATATAAAACCATTTTTTCAAACAACACATCAAAATACGCAAGAAGCGAGGATCCTGCCTGTATGTTCATGGAGATACTCTAGACATAACTAAACTAAACAAACAGTACAAAAGAGCCTTGCCCAAACTGGGGCTCACCAACACTATCTTCAGCCTCCTACGAAGCTGTAGCTGGATCAAAGTCTCTTTGACTATCTGTGGGGAGGAAACAAAAGAGGGGTGAGATTACCACATCTCAGTGAATGAGTAAATCATACTATAACTGAAACAGGGCAAACCAAGCACGAGTGTTTCGCAATGGGTTTAATAATTGAAATCCAAATGTAAAGATAATAATATAAGCATTAAGCATTTAACCATAATTTATTAAAATAATGCTAAATGTAACAACTCCATTTATGTAATTTTTTTTTTTTAAATACCATGAAGTTATTACCTCGTTACAACTTAACTCAATATAACATTTATTTAATTTATACAATACTGAGTTTCCATACACACTATTATTTTACAAACTACAAACCATTATTTTACAAACATTTGTACAAAGATACATATTAGTTCTAATCATCTATATCGACTACTTCCGGGGACACTGGTTCGGGTGGCACGTCCACCGGAATCTCAGTTACATCTACGACAGTTACATCAGAAATAACTGGAAGTTGCCCAAGGTAGGGCACCTCGATCCAACGTACAGAGATAATAAGTGTCATAGAGAATATCTGCATATTTATTCTTCTGAACATGATATGGAAATATAGTGAGAATAAAATCCCAGTAAGTTCAACAATAAATCATAATTTACCATCAATATAGTTCATCACGTCATGTTCAGCTGTATAAACTACAGAAAATATCTTTAGGTCACATGAATGCACTTTATCATGCACATGAAAATTATACAGTTATGACATGTATGGCATGAATAACTATTTTTCGAATTTCATATGATGGCTATCCACTTATTCTTACTTCAAGCTACCCCGGTCAGGGTGAGTATTCTCTACTTTTCGGTACGGGCTTATCTCGCTCCGTCCGACATGGCACACTTTCTCTTTCTTTTCTTATTAACATGATCATAACCGTTGGTAGGGCGTCCCCTACTGGTGCACCACACGGATTGCCATGTGACCGTGCTCATTTCTTTTCTTTTCACAATGATAGCCAAAAATATGCTTTCAATAACAAGTATGTTCATCAAAATATAACTATTACCATAAATCATTGGTAATCATGCCATGAACATAACCATTTAAAATATCACTTTATAAAACATTTCCATGTCAAAATTTCATACTAATACCTTAGTAACTGGATAGTAATTGTAGTCTGTAAACAGCGCACCAGAAAAGTTCCCAGGAAAGAGAGGTGGGTCACTAATGGACACGCTTAAGTACCATGTCTTTCCTTGCCAGAGCTTTCCTTAGACATGCACTTTTCACAAATCACAATTTTGTTTTCCAGTAACTAGAATAATTCTTTTCTGATGTGAAAATACTGCAACCACGGAGCATACTAAGATTTTTCAAATAAAAACCGGCACTTTCAAAACTTCTTGTAAATTTATATGAGTACTAGGGTAAATTCCATGTTAAAAATTACACACTTAAAATGGTAGTAAGTTCATGCAATGGCAATGGCTATGGATATACTAGTCATTTATTAAGATTCATCTTCTTTTTTAAATACTAATTTTATTTCTTTATTTTCTTGATGCAGGTTTTCATCCTATCTAACCTTCTCTTACTAATCAGAGCATAACTCCCTCAATTTAACTCTGATGTAGGTGATCTTGGTGTCTATTTCAAGATAAAACAATTATCTAAAACTATTATGTTGAACATTGTAGCGAAAAATTAAGAAACAAAGGTGATATTACTCCATCAAAATACATGATAGTTCCTCTCGGATAGGTTCTGACCTTTACTGACTAATTAGACCATATCTCCCAAATTGGAACTCCAAATTGCGTTATTCCAGTTGGTAAAAATCCATGAGCCATATATCTATAATTGTTATGTTGGCGCGCTATTTTAATTCCCTACAGAATATTCCCAGAAATTCAAAAAATAAAGCATTAATAACATACTCTTCCCTGAATAAACATTTTCTGACCTCTGCTTACTAATCGGATTATATCTACCTCATATGAACTCCAAATTGCATAATTCCAGTGGGTATATTTCCATGAGACATAGATATATAACTTTCATGTTAATCATTTATTTTAATTCCATAAAGAAAATTCCCAGAAATTAAAATACAAAAGCCGTCCTAACATAATCTTCCCTGATGAACCATTTTCTGACCTTGGCTTACTAATTGGACCATATCTACCACATGTGAACTCCAAATTGAATGATTCCAGTGGTTAACAATCCATGACACACATATATTTAATTCTTATGTTGACCATTTATTTTAATTCCCTACCAATAATTCCCAGAAATTAAATTACCGAAGCTATCCTAACATATTCTTCCCTGATGATTCATTTTCTGACCTTTGACTACTAATCAGACCATAGCTACCTCATATGGACTCCAAATGGAATGATTCCAGTGGCTAAAAATCCATGACACATTTATCTTTAATTCTTATGTTAACCATTTATTTTAATTCCCTACCAATAATTCCCAGAAATTAAATTACCGAAGCTATCCTAACATATTCTTCCCTGATGATTCATTTTCTGACCTTTGACTACTAATCAGACCATATCTACCTCATATGGACTCCAAATGGAATGATTCCAGTGGCTAAAAATCCGGGACACATATATCTTTAATTCTTATGTTAACCATTTATTTTAATTCCTTATAGATTGTTCCCAGAAATTAAAATACCGAAACTTAAAATTCTGCCACCCATAGCCATAACCATGCAGAACTATCTACACCAACCTAAGTATTCAAACATACATCACATGCAAGATCAATATGTAACATGATATAGCAACATCATGACCAATCATAAAAGTTCTAAGATCAAAATCTCATATAAATATTATAAGTTTCAAAAGTTTTCTTCAAAAAGAAATATTGTTAAACTTACCTTTAGCTTTCTAAACTTCTCCTTCTTCTTCCTTCCTTTCTTCTTCTCTCTTCTCTCCTTTCCTCACTCTACCTTGCTTCTATTTCTCTCTCTTTCTCACTTGGACGAAATTAAAGTGTTGTAAGGGTGGGTTCTCTTATATAGACCACCAAATAATTCACCTTTCATGATCATGGATCTACCTTATCACAATTAAGATAAACTTTGTTGAATTTTTGGAAAACAAACAACTTATGTTCTTGTCTTCCTCTTCCTTAGTCAAGATATGCATAGGAAAAGGAGATTTGTATTTTGAAAATTATGATGATATGTTCTTAAGATAAGGGACAAGGTCCCTTTGATTTAGGGATTCATTTAATTTTTCTTTTGTCTTAATCAATTATGATAGGTTGCCTTTTTAAGTGGCAAATTTCTAGCCCTTCAATCTCCATTATTTGGTTGATATTATTTGTGTGGGCTATGAATGTTTTGTCCTAATACCATGTATTATCATACCACTTGCTAAAATTATGAGTGAAGGATATAGATGTTTTTGTCCTAAAGCCTTGTATTATCATGCCACTTGCCTAAATGATGAATGTAGAATCACACCACTTGCTAAATTTTTGTCTTAATGCCATGTAACCTAATCTTTATTCTTATTATTATATCATCATCTAATTTATTTTATTTTATTTTTCCTCTTGGATTTGGGCTTATTCTTACCCATTATGGGCTTGTCCTACCCATTTTCTTTGCTTTGGATAAAATTCTTCCTTTCTTGGTGGGCTTGGTCACATTTTCATAATTTTTGGGCTATTGGTGAAATTACTATATCCTAGTCCAAGTCTATGTTTAATTTCTTGTTTAGGTTATCCAATGGGCTTGCTAGAAACTTATGTGAAGTGGAAAAACTCTATATGAAGTGTCCATAGGTAAAAGCCCAATGTATGGGTAAAGATTTTAAACTTAGTAACTATAGTTCTTGAATTAGGAAAAATTACCCTAATTCAATGTTCTTTGAAATTTTAAGACCTTTACTTGTTTCTAAAAATTTATCTTCCTTATCCAAGAATTTTGCATCTCTTTAGTATGTTATTTCTAATTTCTTTCCTATTAGATTTTCCTTCTCTTAATGTTAGAAACATTTTCTATGCATATACATAAGGTGAAGAATTTCTAAGGATTATATTTCCTTAGATATCTAAAATATTGTCTAATAAATTTTATTTCCTTAATTAAATTTTTTATGTACCTTTATCAATAAAAGAAACGAAATTAAGGATGTTACATTTCTCTCCCCCTAAAAGAAATTTTGTCCTCAAAATTTCAGAAATTACCTTATAAGAACAATTGCGGATATTTCTTCCTCATGACTTCTTCCAGCTCCCAAGTTGCTTCTTCCGGAGTCAAACCTTTCCATAACACCTTAACTAGGGGAATGGTTTTATTTCTCAGTTGCTTCACGTCAGTGTCCAATATGGATGCAGGTACTAGCTGGTATGTCATGTTCTCCTTTATTTGGATTGGTTCATCCAGTATTATATGTGATGAATCTGAAAGATACTTCCGCAGCTGTGATACGTGGAAAACATTATGCAGGTTGGACAAATTAGGTGGGAGAGCAACTTGATATGCTGATGTCCCAACTTTCTTTAGAATTTGGTAGGGTCCTAAAAATCGCGGACTTAGCTTTCTTGTTTTGAGAGACCTACCAACTCCAGTAGTCGGGGAAAGTTTCAGAAATACATGGTCTCCTTCCTCAAACTCTAGAGGTCTATGTCTCTTATCGTAGTAACTCTTTTGCCGACTCTGAGCTGTAAGTATTTTGTTTCGTATCATCCTGATTTGTTCAGTGGTTTGTTGAACTAAATCAGGACCTAACAAGTTCTTTTCTCCTACCTCGAACCAACATAGTGGAGATCGGCACTTTCTACCGTATAAAGCTTCATAGGGGGCCATCTTAATGCTAGAGTGATAGCTATTATTATAAGCAAACTCTACTAAAGGTAGGTACTTATCCCATCCTTTACCTTGCTCTATCACACAGGCCCTCAACATATCTTCTAGGGTTTGAATGGTTCGTTCTGTCTGCCCGTCAGTTTGAGGATGGTAGGCAGTACTGAACCGCAATTGAGTACCAAAAGCTTCTTGCAATGCCTTCCAAAACCTCGACGTGAACCTCGGATCTCTATCAGAAACAATATTTAAGGGAATCCCATGGAGTCTAACTATTTCCTGAACGTACAATTGGGCCAATTTATCTAGTGAAAAGTTTATTTTTATGGGCAAAAAGTGAGCAGATTTGGTTAATCTGTCAACTATTACCCAGATAGAGTCATGTCCCACTGAGGTCTTAGGTAAACCTACAACAAAGTCCATCGAAATACTGTCCCATTTCCATTCAGGAATCTCCAGAGGTTGAAGAAATCCTGCTGGCTTTTGATGTTCCACTTTCACCTTCTGACAAGTTAAACATTTTGCCACGAACTCAGCAATGTCATTTTTCATCCCTGGCCACCAATACATCCTTTTTAAATCCTGGTACATTTTAGTGCATCCAGGATGGATTGTGTATTTACTTTGATGCGCTTCCTTCAGTATCTTAGTCCTCAACTCTTGTTCTTGAGGGACACAAATCCTTCCCTGATACATGATTGCTCCATCTTCCATTACAGAAAAATTACCTTGGTCTTTATGATCTTGTAAGTATTGATCGTGAGCTTGAGCTTCTTTGATCTGGGCTCTAAGGTCAGACCCTATACTTAAACCATTAATGACTAGATTCTTTGGAGTAAGAGTAGTGGCTAGCTTCAAATTTCGAAACTCCTCTAGCATCTGCATCTCATACACCATCATCTGACCCATATGCAGAGATTTTCGACTCAAGGCATCTGCTACAACATTCGCCTTTCCGGGATGATACTTTATCTCAAACTTGTAGTCATTGAGGAATTCTACCCATCTTCGTTACCTCATATTTAACTCCTTCTGATCAAAGAGGTATTTAAGACTCTTATGATCACAATATACTTCAAAGGTTGCCCCGTATAAATAGTGTCGCCAAATCTTTAAGGCAAACACTACTGCCGCTAATTCAAGATCATGGGTTGGATAGTTTCCTTCGTGGGGTCTTAGTTGTCTAGAGGCGTAAGCAACTACTCTCTTGTCTTGCATTAACACACACCCTAGCCCTTTCTTTGAAGCATCACTATACACTTCAAAATGTCCTGTGGGGTCTGGAATAATTAAAACAGGAGGAGTGGTCAGTCTTGTCTTCAGCTCCTGAAAACTAGCATCACATTGATCAGTCCATTTGAAAGGACTTCCCTTCCTGGTCAATTTAGTCAATGGCAAGGCTATACGAGAGAAGTTTTGTATAAATCTCCTGTAGTATCCTGCCAAACCAAGGAAACTTCTGATTTCCGTAACCGTCTTTGGTGTCTCCCACTTAATCACTGCTTCCGTCTTGCTAGGATCTACGGCTACCCCTCTATTAGAGATGACATGTCCGAGAAACTTCACCTCTGACAGCCAAAATTCACACTTCTCCAATTTAGCATATAACTTTTTCTCTTTCAGCACTTGCAGCACGATTCGGAGATGTTGTTCATGTTCTTTCTTACTCTTAGAATATATCAAGATGTCATCAATGAACACTACAACAAATTGATCTAGGTAGGGTCGAAAAATGCGATTCATGTAATCCATGAAAATTGCAGGTGCATTCGTTAACCCGAAGGGCATTACGAGAAACTCATAGTGCCCATACCTAGTCCTGAAGGCAGTTTTTGGTACGTCCTCTTCCTTAATCCTAATCTGATGATATCCTGACCGCAAGTCAATTTTAGAAAAGATGGAGGCTCCCTTTAATTGATCCAATAAGTCATCTATCCTAGGGAGAGGATACTTATTTTTGATAGTCACCTTATTCAGCTGTCTGTAATCTATGCATAGTCTCAAACTCCCGTCTTTCTTCTTAACAAACAATACAGGAGCTCCCCAAGGTGATACACTCGGTCTAATGAATTGCTTGTCTAATAGTTCCTCCAACTGCTTCTTTAGTTCTTGTAGTTCCTTCGAGGCCATTCGATATGGTGCAATAGAGATAGGCCCTGTCCCAGGTAGGAGATCAATAGAGAACTCTATCTCTCTCTTGGGAGGTAAGCCTAGAATATCTGATGGAAACACTTCAGGAAACTCGTTGGCTATTGGAATTTCATCAAGTTTCGATTCGACTTCTAGGTTTGATAAATATAAGAGAATGTATCCAAGTACTCCATTCTTCAACTCCCTATTAACTTGATTGGCATTTAACATCAATAACTGGACCTCCTCTTTCGGAGTAGAAGGTAGAAATTCAACGGTCTTGTTACAACAATTCAACAAGACTCGATTTCTAAACATCCAGTCTAACCCTAGAATGACCTTAATACCTCTTAAAGGTAAACTGACGAGGTCTACAGAAAAAGTTTTCTCCTGGATGGTGACTTGACAGTTCTTACATACAGAGGAAGTTAATACCCGTTCCCCTGTAGGGGTTACTACAGATAGCTCATAGGGAGTTTCAGAAATAGGGAACTGAAACTTCATAATACATTCTTCTGATATAAATGAATGACTAGCACCAGAGTCAAATAACACCATAAGAGCAAATCCATAAATATAGCATGTACCTTGAATCATTTCAGAAGATTGAGCTGCCTCTTGGCCGCTCAGGGTGAAAACCCTTCCTTTCACCTGAGGCCTCTGTTCTGGCTGCTTTCCTACATTCTGTGGGCAGTTTTTCGCAAAATGTCCCTTCTGTCCGCAATTGAAGCAGACATCTTGTCCCATGTAGCATGGCCGGTTACCATGCATGCGTCCGCATTTAGCGCACTTGACTGAGGCGAGGTCTTGTTGAAAAGGCCTAGGACCCGCAATCAATGGCCTCTTACCAGCTCCATATCCACTTCTTCTCACGTTCTTTCTAGGGTTGGGAAAATTTTTCTTCCTTTTCCATAGGTTTCGCCTTTGCTTCTCGTCCTCCACTGCCCTTAAACTCTTTTCCAGGAGTCTGCATTTATTTATCAGAGGTACAAACTCCCTGATCTCCATAGCTATAACAGCATTCTTTAACTCCGGGTTTAGTCCCGCTTCAAACTTAACCGCCTTCCATGCTTCATCTGGGTTATATCGTAGATAAGAGGAGAACTTAGACAGCTCCTCGAACCTTGCGATATACTGGTCCACGGTCATGCTTCCTTGCCTGAGTTGGAGAAATTCGATCTCTTTCTCTGCCCGTACAGTACTTGGAAAGTACTTTTCAAAGAAAATGTCCTTGAACACTTGCTAGGTGATCTGTCTTCCCTGATGAGCTAAAAGTTCTCTAGCTCCACGCCACCAGTATTCTGCTTCATCCTTTAACATATATGCAGCAAAAATGATTTGCTGCTCTTCAGTACAGCCCATCACTTCAAAGATTTTCTCTAATTCCCTAATCCACCTTTCGGCTACCGTTGGGTCATAACCACCTTGGAAACAAGGTGGTCTAGTCCTCAGGAACTCGGATATGCCATTATCTTTTCCAGCCGTCCGGTTGTTAGGACCAATCTCAACATTTGTGTTATTAGCATTCTGGAGATGTTGTAAAATTTGGTTGGTGGTCATAACTTGGTCTCGAATTGCCGTGGCCAGGTTGTGCAGGGTTTCCTCTGCATTGGTTGCTGGATTCCTCCTTGGTGGTGCCATTTCCTACTATGGTACAAAACAAAGTTATGCTGCTATTGAGGTGATCAAGCCCAATAGTTAGTTCAAAAATATTTAATAGCAGTCATAACACCACCTCGGCATATAGATAAGAAACACTAGTAATTTCTTAACTATATGAGTCACTGATCCCCTACACAGCACAACCACAACATACTCAAGACACTATAAGATCGATTCAGATAACCAACCACCCACTGGCTATCTAGGATCGACCTGCTCTGATACCAATTATGTAACAACTCCATTTATGTAATTTTTTTTTTTTAAATACCATGAAGTTATTACCTCGTTACAACTTAACTCAATATAACATTTATTTAATTTATACAATACTGAGTTTCCATACACACTATTATTTTACAAACTACAAACCATTATTTTACAAACATTTGTACAAAGATACATATTAGTTCTAATCATCTATATCGACTACTTCCGGGGACACTGGTTCGGGTGGCACGTCCACCGGAATCTCAGTTACATCTACGACAGTTACATCAGAAATAACTGGAAGTTGCCCAAGGTAGGGCACCTCGATCCAACGTACAGAGATAATAAGTGTCATAGAGAATATCTGCATATTTATTCTTCTGAACATGATATGGAAATATAGTGAGAATAAAATCCCAGTAAGTTCAACAATAAATCATAATTTACCATCAATATAGTTCATCACGTCATGTTCAGCTGTATAAACTACAGAAAATATCTTTAGGTCACATGAATGCACTTTATCATGCACATGAAAATTATACAGTTATGACATGTATGGCATGAATAACTATTTTTCGAATTTCATATGATGGCTATCCACTTATTCTTACTTCAAGCTACCCCGGTCAGGGTGAGTATTCTCTACTTTTCGGTACGGGCTTATCTCGCTCCGTCCGACATGGCACACTTTCTCTTTCTTTTCTTATTAACATGATCATAACCGTTGGTAGGGCGTCCCCTACTGGTGCACCACACGGATTGCCATGTGACCGTGCTCATTTCTTTTCTTTTCACAATGATAGCCAAAAATATGCTTTCAATAACAAGTATGTTCATCAAAATATAACTATTACCATAAATCATTGGTAATCATGCCATGAACATAACCATTTAAAATATCACTTTATAAAACATTTCCATGTCAAAATTTCATACTAATACCTTAGTAACTGGATAGTAATTGTAGTCTGTAAACAGCGCACCAGAAAAGTTCCCAGGAAAGAGAGGTGGGTCACTAATGGACACGCTTAAGTACCATGTCTTTCCTTGCCAGAGCTTTCCTTAGACATGCACTTTTCACAAATCACAATTTTGTTTTCCAGTAACTAGAATAATTCTTTTCTGATGTGAAAATACTGCAACCACGGAGCATACTAAGATTTTTCAAATAAAAACCGGCACTTTCAAAACTTCTTGTAAATTTATATGAGTACTAGGGTAAATTCCATGTTAAAAATTACACACTTAAAATGGTAGTAAGTTCATGCAATGGCAATGGCTATGGATATACTAGTCATTTATTAAGATTCATCTTCTTTTTTAAATACTAATTTTATTTCTTTATTTTCTTGATGCAGGTTTTCATCCTATCTAACCTTCTCTTACTAATCAGAGCATAACTCCCTCAATTTAACTCTGATGTAGGTGATCTTGGTGTCTATTTCAAGATAAAACAATTATCTAAAACTATTATGTTGAACATTGTAGCGAAAAATTAAGAAACAAAGGTGATATTACTCCATCAAAATACATGATAGTTCCTCTCGGATAGGTTCTGACCTTTACTGACTAATTAGACCATATCTCCCAAATTGGAACTCCAAATTGCGTTATTCCAGTTGGTAAAAATCCATGAGCCATATATCTATAATTGTTATGTTGGCGCGCTATTTTAATTCCCTACAGAATATTCCCAGAAATTCAAAAAATAAAGCATTAATAACATACTCTTCCCTGAATAAACATTTTCTGACCTCTGCTTACTAATCGGATTATATCTACCTCATATGAACTCCAAATTGCATAATTCCAGTGGGTATATTTCCATGAGACATAGATATATAACTTTCATGTTAACCATTTATTTTAATTCCATAAAGAAAATTCCCAGAAATTAAAATACAAAAGCCGTCCTAACATAATCTTCCCTGATGAACCATTTTCTGACCTTGGCTTACTAATTGGACCATATCTACCACATGTGAACTCCAAATTGAATGATTCCAGTGGTTAACAATCCATGACACACATATATTTAATTCTTATGTTGACCATTTATTTTAATTCCCTACCAATAATTCCCAGAAATTAAATTACCGAAGCTATCCTAACATATTCTTCCCTGATGATTCATTTTCTGACCTTTGACTACTAATCAGACCATAGCTACCTCATATGGACTCCAAATGGAATGATTCCAGTGGCTAAAAATCCATGACACATTTATCTTTAATTCTTATGTTAACCATTTATTTTAATTCCCTACCAATAATTCCCAGAAATTAAATTACCGAAGCTATCCTAACATATTCTTCCCTGATGATTCATTTTCTGACCTTTGACTACTAATCAGACCATATCTACCTCATATGGACTCCAAATGGAATGATTCCAGTGGCTAAAAATCCGGGACACATATATCTTTAATTCTTATGTTAACCATTTATTTTAATTCCTTATAGATTGTTCCCAGAAATTAAAATACCGAAACTTAAAATTCTGCCACCCATAGCCATAACCATGCAGAACTATCTACACCAACCTAAGTATTCAAACATACATCACATGCAAGATCAATATGTAACATGATATAGCAACATCATGACCAATCATAAAAGTTCTAAGATCAAAATCTCATATAAATATTATAAGTTTCAAAAGTTTTCTTCAAAAAGAAATATTGTTAAACTTACCTTTAGCTTTCTAAACTTCTCCTTCTTCTTCCTTCCTTTCTTCTTCTCTCTTCTCTCCTTTCCTCACTCTACCTTGCTTCTATTTCTCTCTCTTTCTCACTTGGACGAAATTAAAGTGTTGTAAGGGTGGGTTCTCTTATATAGACCACCAAATAATTCACCTTTCATGATCATGGATCTACCTTATCACAATTAAGATAAACTTTGTTGAATTTTTGGAAAACAAACAACTTATGTTCTTGTCTTCCTCTTCCTTAGTCAAGATATGCATAGGAAAAGGAGATTTGTATTTTGAAAATTATGATGATATGTTCTTAAGATAAGGGACAAGGTCCCTTTGATTTAGGGATTCATTTAATTTTTCTTTTGTCTTAATCAATTATGATAGGTTGCCTTTTTAAGTGGCAAATTTCTAGCCCTTCAATCTCCATTATTTGGTTGATATTATTTGTGTGGGCTATGAATGTTTTGTCCTAATACCATGTATTATCATACCACTTGCTAAAATTATGAGTGAAGGATATAGATGTTTTTGTCCTAAAGCCTTGTATTATCATGCCACTTGCCTAAATGATGAATGTAGAATCACACCACTTGCTAAATTTTTGTCTTAATGCCATGTAACCTAATCTTTATTCTTATTATTATATCATCATCTAATTTATTTTATTTTATTTTTCCTCTTGGATTTGGGCTTATTCTTACCCATTATGGGCTTGTCCTACCCATTTTCTTTGCTTTGGATAAAATTCTTCCTTTCTTGGTGGGCTTGGTCACATTTTCATAATTTTTGGGCTATTGGTGAAATTACTATATCCTAGTCCAAGTCTATGTTTAATTTCTTGTTTAGGTTATCCAATGGGCTTGCTAGAAACTTATGTGAAGTGGAAAAACTCTATATGAAGTGTCCATAGGTAAAAGCCCAATGTATGGGTAAAGATTTTAAACTTAGTAACTATAGTTCTTGAATTAGGAAAAATTACCCTAATTCAATGTTCTTTGAAATTTTAAGACCTTTACTTGTTTCTAAAAATTTATCTTCCTTATCCAAGAATTTTGCATCTCTTTAGTATGTTATTTCTAATTTCTTTCCTATTAGATTTTCCTTCTCTTAATGTTAGAAACATTTTCTATGCATATACATAAGGTGAAGAATTTCTAAGGATTATATTTCCTTAGATATCTAAAATATTGTCTAATAAATTTTATTTCCTTAATTAAATTTTTTATGTACCTTTATCAATAAAAGAAACGAAATTAAGGATGTTACACTAAACAGTTCAAATGTATGTTCAAAAGATAAAACATGATTAAATCAGTAACCGTAAGCAAATCAATTATGCATGGTAGGTAATAAATGAAGATATTTATGCAATAACAATGATGAATGAGCTTGTTTAGAAATTTTTAATCTTTAAGAAAAATGCATCAGTTTATTGGAGGTCTTTCCAAACAGATCTATCATCTCCCCCAAGCACACAGCAAGGGTAGGGTAATCACTGTAGGCGTAGACATAAGTCCACCCTAAATTTCCCCAAGCACATAGCAATGGTTATGGCAATCACTGTAGGCGAAGACATAAGTCAACCCTAAATTTCCCCAAGCACATAGCAATGGGTATGGCAATCACTGTAGGCGAAGACATAAGTCAACCCTAAATCCCTGTGTCTTAGGCAGTCATATGCCCGTCACAGTATCCTAGGCCGAAGCCTTAACATGATCATGGTGCACCAGGGCTAGCACTACCTGCGGCTAGCTAACAGTGATCTAAAAGGGTCCCTCCAATAGAA
This sequence comes from Gleditsia sinensis, assembly GCA_037074535.1. Classification (NCBI taxonomy): domain Eukaryota; kingdom Viridiplantae; phylum Streptophyta; class Magnoliopsida; order Fabales; family Fabaceae; genus Gleditsia; species Gleditsia sinensis. The sequence continues at coordinate 12,305,339 of CM073464.1, read as the reverse complement.
AACATTTGAAATATGCTATTCAAAAAGTTTAAAGTAAAACATTTCAATAACATTGTAATAAAGCTATAATTCTCCATCTAGCTCTTTTCATGCATAAAATTCCGTTCTAAAAATATATCTCATCCATGAATTCCCATGGAGACCTTTATCATCATAAACTTTCCCTTTAAAAATATCGTCCATAGACGTCACATAGATGCTCATCATGCATCAAATCATTTCATGGCTAACTTAGTTCATTTCTATGACTAAGTTCGCATTTCTATAAATCTAGCTCAAATGGAGAATTATCAGCCTAAATGCTTGCCCTGCATACCTAGAGTTCAACTAGGATTTAAATTTATAATTTCTAACATGGTTGGAATATATTGGTTTCCAAATCGGTAAAACAATTTATCATACATTCCAGCTAGTTAAAATCATACGAGAGAGTTATAAATCAAATTCTTAAAACATACGCTATAGTATGAAAAACCCACTCACCTTACTAGGAGTCCAACAACGAGAATTTCACCTCGTGATGGCTCAAAAACCTAGAAAACATAGCCATAACATGAAAATTAGAAAACTCTAAAAGTCACTATTCACGCCGAAAAACACTATTCACTTGCCGGAACACTATTCATGCCGAAACCTAAAAACCCTATATGCTGTATAGAAACTAATTCTAAGACTATCTATGGAAAGAAATTCGGTAAAACGGAGCCTAAAACGCGATTAAACGGAGTTTTACCTTGGAAGTTACTATTCATGCAATTTTCCGGCGACAATCCGGCGACTTTCCGGCGAAATTGATCGGTGGGATTTGTAGCTCTTCTTCCCACGAGTCCAACGGTACCTTACTTGCCCAAATCGGACGTCTGGATGATGAGATATCTTAGAGAGAAGTTTGAGAAAAATTTTAGAGAGAGAGAGAAAGTTCAGTAATGGAGGAAATGAAGGAAAAATGAGGGGGGACCGCCAAAAAAATGCCTCTCTGACGAATCTCGCCGCGGCGAGAATATTTTCGCCGCGGCGAGTTTGGAAACCAGAAATCTCATGCTCTCGGGAAAATGCTGCAGCATTCTCGCCGCGGCGAACTATTCTCGCCGCGGCGAAATACATTTCGCCGAATTTGACAAACTGTCCAACATGAAAGTTGTAGCCCTTTCTCTTAGCTTTCCATAGCCACTTGAATCACCTAATTTGGAGTTCATATGAAGGAGTTATGTATAAAATAGTGAGCAAAGGTCCAGACCACACTACACTTCGGTTTTTGCCTCGTCTCACTATGATATTCACGGAATTTACAAAAGTTCCCAACATCAAAGTTGTAGATATATGTCTTATCTTTCATTAGAAATTAGAATTACTTAATTTAGATTTAATATGAGAGAGTTATGATTATATGATCGACGAAAGGTCAGAAGAAAAGGTCGAAAACGCTCTAAAATTTTACATTGTTCTCAACTTTCTTTGTTTCAAATTATTTATACTTAACCTTCAAAGGTTTTATTAGTTGAGGGTTATTACATTCTCCCCTCCTTATAAAAATTTGGTCCCCGAATTTTACAAGAACCAACAACATAAAAAAAAAACATAAAACTACTCTTGGAACAGCTGTGGATACTTCTCTCTCATGACGTCCTCTACTTCCCACGTAGCTTCCTCTTTGGAATGATTCTGCCATATCACCTTCACTGTAGGGATATCCTTAGACCTCAACTTTTTCACTTGTCTATCAACAATGGCCACAGGTTTCTCTTCGTAGGCCAACTTGTCATCCAAAAGGATTTCCTGCGGTTGAATCACATGAGATGGGTCGGGTAGATACTTTCTCAACATCGAGACATGAAAGACTGGATGCACTTCGCTCAATTCAGGTGGTAGGGCTAGGCGGTATGCCACTGCTCCGACCCTATCCAGAACTTCAAAAGGTCCAATATACCTCGGGCTTAACTTCCCTTTCTTACCAAACCGCATTATTCCCTTCATGGGTGAAACTCTGAGGAACACGTGATCGCCTAGAGAAAACTCCAACTCCCGACGCCTATGGTCCACATAAGACTTCTGACGACTTTGTGCAGTTAAAAGCCATTCCCTTATCAGCTTAACCTTCTCTATGGCATCTTGCACCAAGTCTGGCCCTAGCAGCTTGGCTTCTCCAACTTCAAACCATCCAACGGGAGATCGGCATCTTCTCCCATAAAGAGCTTCAAAAGGTGCCATCTGAATACTGGCTTAATAGCTGTTGTTGTATACAAACTCAGCTAGTGGCAAGTATCCATCCCGACTGCCACCAAAGTCCAAAATATATGCTCTAAGCATATCCTTTAGAATTTGAATTGTGCGTTCTGACTGGCCATCTGTTTGGGGATGAAAAGCGGTGCTTAAAGCCAACCTCGTCCCCAAAACTTCTTGAAAAGCTTTCCAAAATCTTGCCGTAAACTGTGGACCTCAGTCAGATATGATGGATACAGGGACTCCATGCAATCTGACGATCTCACGCAGATACAGGCTTGCATACTGAGCCACACTAGAGGTAGTCTTCACTGGTAAGAAGTGGGATGACTTGGTCATTCGATCCACTATCACCCATACTGAGTCATAACCCTTAGGGGTCCTTGGTAACCCTGTAACGAAGTACATAGTTAGGCTTCTAGTGTTCAGCTTTCACTTGCTGACAAACCAAGTACTGAGCCACAAAATCTGCTACATCCTTCTTCATCCCACTCCAACAATACAAGTCCTTGAGGTCACTGTACATCTTATTTTTTCCTGGGAGGATAGTATAGGCTGATTGATGTACCTCCTCCAAAATACGCTTCCTCAAAAGAGTGATTTTTCCATATCACCTTTACTGTAAATATTTCTTTTGACTGTAACGTCTTTACTTGTCTGTCCATACTGGTTGTTCCTCTTAGGTTAAATCTTTCTGTAACTGAATCTATGGACATTGTATAACATGTGTAGAATCAGGTAACTATTTCCGTAGTATAGACACATGAAAAACTGGATAAACATTATCCAATGCAGGTGGTAAAACCAAACAATAAGCCACTGAACCGATCCTTTCAAGAATTCAAATAATTCTATATACCGAGAGGGTAACTTCCCTTTTTATTTTCAAAACCTCATTACCTCTTCTATGGGTGAGTCCTTCAAGAATATATATATAGTCACCAACTAATACTTTCTCGTGCTCAACATTCATAATCCTTATAAACTTTTGACTTGTATTGAGTTTCCTGTATATTCTTTTTAACCAAATTCACATTATCAATAACATCTTATAATAAATCTAACTCTACTGAGTCATTTAACAGAACATTTTTAACACCTCTTACATAAGGCTTACTTCTTCTAATATCATTTTATTATAAACAAATTCTGTTAAGAAATCTCTTACCTATCTCAAAAACATATACTTGAAGCATGCTCTCCAAACTAGCATCATCCATTTAGATAATTCATATGCTATTTATTGCATGTTATTCCAAATTAGATTTCCAAAGTTTAACTTTTCTCAATTCACTCACATATTAAGAAACCTATGATGTTCATGTAAAACTTCAAATGATGCCATTGTATAGTGGCATGATAATTACTACTATGAGCAAATTCAACTAAGGACAATTAATTTCTCCAACTTTCACCACAATAATATAAAGATACTTAAAGCATAACTTCTAATGTATAAACACATTATTTAAATTTAGTATCAATCATACTATTATCTAATAAAGATCTTTAGACTTCCTGAATAACTCTTTTGAGATAATATATTAAATTCGTACTTACCAACATACCAGCTAATGAAAATTTTCACAATCTATGGCTTATTCTGAAATCTCTTTTTTCAACAATTATTCATACGTGAATTTCCAATCTCAACATAATTCACATCTTAAATACTAAATTCAATTTAGCATAATATAAACCTTTAACACAAATATCTTGATTACTTACATTATTTTCGGACATGATTCTCAAAATATTCTCCATATTTCCAAATTAAAGATCAATTTAAATCCTACTTTCTATATTTTATCTCTCAAGAATTTCAGTACCACTAATTCACTTTATTACATACCTCAAAGCACCATAAGGCCATCATTTTTTTTTATTCCTTTCATATAAAAATTGTTATATAGTTCGGTGTCTAAACTCACTATTTTAAGTTATATTCTTCCAAGATTCATTCATTAATCACTTCTAACCAATTGAAATCACAAATTTCCTACTTTTGTCTTATCTATCTTCCAGTAAACCCAATATGTTCACATCCTCATCTTATAACATTTTTCCACCACTATCCAATCCTTAAGCAATCCTAACATATATTACTTTCACTATTCATATCATGTCTGCCTCTTATCCATTTCAATTCACTTTTCACACATTCATATATTTTCATGACATACTATCCAAATATCAAACATCACCCAAGTCTCAATCTTGACAAACGAAATAGTCATTTACTCACTCACCTATTAGAAAACTTACGGTATTTTATGTAAAACTTCTGCCCAAAACTTCTTAAAATGCTCTCTAAAAATAATCTGTGAACTATAGTTCTCGATCAGATATGATCGATATCAATACCTTATGAAGTCTTACTATCTTATTCAAAAACAAATTTGAACCTATCAATAATCACCCATTTTTATTCAGGTATCTCCATCTGATATTGTAATCTTGCAAGTCTTTGATGTTCTACTTTTACCTGTTAACAAGTTAATCATCGAGATACAAAATCAACTATATCTTTCCTCATACTGTCACACCAATGAATTTCTTTTAGATCTTTATACATTTTAGTTACCTCAGGATAAATTGTATATATGGATCTATGGGCTTCCTCTAAAATTTCTTCCTTAAATTCTTCTTTATTAAATACACACAATCGCTTGCCCAATCTCAGAATTCCTTCAGAGTCTACATTAAATTCAATATCACTGCCATTCTTGACCTCTTCAATTTTCTTACATAAATAGGCATCATCGTCCTGTGCCTTTTTCACCTACTCAACTAAAGATGATTGAAACTGTATGAATTTTACATGTATCACCATACAGATAATGCTTCCAAGCTTTGAGAGTAAAACTACTGCTGTTATTTCTAAATCATAAGTCTGACAATTTTTTTGCTCATGTGACTTAAGCTGTCTAGATACATATGTAATGACTCGACCATATTGCATCAACATATTCCTTAATCCCATTCTCTATGTATCACAAGATACCGTATATCCTTCAGTGCTTAAAGAAGTAGACAGTACTGGCACCGTAATCTAACATTTCTTAGTTTCTAACAATTTCTTTCACATTCACCTTACTAGTCAAATTTTATTGCTTACTTTATCAACCTCGTCAAAGGAGAAACACATTTTTTTTTGTTGAGCACCTTGTAGCTAGTCAAACATATCATCTATACGAGGTAATGAGTATTTATTCCGCATTATCACTTTATTCAACTATTTATTATCTATGTATAGTCATAGTGATCCATTTTTTTTTCCCAGATAGAACTGGAGCACTCCAAGTAAAAATACTGGGGCTTTTAAATCCCTTGTCTAACATGTCTTGTAACTATTTATTTTTCAGTTCTTTAAGTTCAGTGGGTGCCATTCTATATGAAAATATAGACGCTGGCCAGGAAATAAATCAATACCAAACTCTATTTATTATTTCGGGGTAATCCTGGCAATTCCTCAGGAATTATATCAGAAAATTCTCTAATCACTGGAACTTGATTTACAGGGGTATACTTTATATCATCATCTCTCACCACTGCCAACTATCCTTGGCACATTTTTGTATTCACTTATGGACTGCTAAAGCAGATATTAGGTTACTAGGTATCTCACTAAGATTTCTTTGTATCAAGAGAAAAATATTCTCCAAGAATATTGACTTTAATCACCTTCTAGTGACATTTCAAAATGACATGACACAATGCCAACAAATTCATTCTCAATATCACATCACACTCTATCATATCTAGACAACTGAGTACAACAGATGTCACATTCAGAAACCATCATACCAGAGTTTGACCTCTTTCGTACCTTGGTGGTATAGGATTTGCCTCAACTCAACATTCCTCTGAGGTTTGCCCTACTACCATTCAAGAGGACACACAAAGAGACTCTGTATGGGCCTTTTCCCAAGTACATAGCAAGGGAAAGCAAATAACATCTCATATAACTGGCATCTCGCTACAAAACAGAGATAGCCCAACCGTTACTTAACCATGCCAACATAGCATACTATAAACTGACTTACTTAAACAAAAAGACAACATCCTATCGAACCCCTTTAGCAGCACCGTGAGTATAAGCATGTCCGGATTCATACCCATACTCAAAGTCCTACCTAAAGGTCCGTTACTCCATGAACACAGGGAAACCTAATCCTCTAATACCAACTTTGTCACGGCCCCAAATGATGGAACACATGACCGGCACGACATAAGGGTTTCCCCCTAGCCGCAAGCCTAACACATAGCATGCACAACCATCCAGCACACAATCCAGAGTACATAATAAATATAACTGGCCACATATGCCACATCCAATATCAGAAAATACTGTATATATGTATATATATATATATATCTCATGATATCTCATGAATCCAACATTCTGATTCAACTTGGCCCATGGCCTCATAATATTCATGTAATTCAACTTGGCCCAAGGCCTCATAATACCAACATTATTGTAAAATATAAAACCACTTTTTCAAACAACACATCAAAATACGCAAGAAGCGAGGATCCTGCCTGTATGTTCATGGAGATACTCTAGACATAACTAAACTAAACAAACAGTACAAAAGAGCCTTGCCCAAACTGGGGCTCACCAACACTATCTTCAGCCTCCTACGAAGCTGTAGCTGGATCAAAGTCTCTTTGACTATCTGTGGGGAGGAAACAAAAGAGGGGTGAGATTACCACATCTCAGTGAATGAGTAAATCATACTATAACTGAAACAGGGCAAACCAAGCACGAGTGTTTCGCAATGGGTTTAATAATTGAAATCCAAATGTAAAGATAATAATATAAGCATTAAGCATTTAACCATAATTTATTAAAATAATGCTAAACAGTTCAAATGTATGTTCAAAAGATAAAACATGATTAAATCAGTAACCGTAAGCAAATCAATTATGCATGGTAGGTAATAAATGAAGATATTTATGCAATAACAATGATGAATGAGCTTGTTTAGAAATTTTTAATCTTTAAGAAAAATGCATCAGTTTATTGGAGGTCTTTCCAAACAGATCTATCATCTCCCCCAAGCACACAGCAAGGGTAGGGTAATCACTGTAGGCGTAGACATAAGTCCACCCTAAATTTCCCCAAGCACATAGCAATGGTTATGGCAATCACTGTAGGCGAAGACATAAGTCAACCCTAAATTTCCCCAAGCACATAGCAATGGGTATGGCAATCACTGTAGGCGAAGACATAAGTCAACCCTAAATCCCTGTGTCTTAGGCAGTCATATGCCCGTCACAGTATCCTAGGCCGAAGCCTTAACATGATCATGGTGCACCAGGGCTAGCACTACCTGCGGCTAGCTAACAGTGATCTAAAAGGGTCCCTCCAATAGAAAACATTTGAAATATGCTATTCAAAAAGTTTAAAGTAAAACATTTCAATAACATTGTAATAAAGCTATAATTCTCCATCTAGCTCTTTTCATGCATAAAATTCCGTTCTAAAAATATATCTCATCCATGAATTCCCATGGAGACCTTTATCATCATAAACTTTCCCTTTAAAAATATCGTCCGTAGACGTCACATAGATGCTCATCATGCATCAAATCATTTCATGGCTAACTTAGTTCATTTCTATGACTAAGTTCGCATTTCTATAAATCTAGCTCAAATGGAGAATTATCAGCCTAGATGCTTGCCCTGCATACCTAGAGTTCAACTAGGATTTAAATTTATAATTTCTAACATGGTTGGAATATATTGGTTTCCAAATCGGTAAAACAATTTATCATACATTCCAGCTAGTTAAAATCATACGAGAGAGTTATAAATCAAATTCTTAAAACATACGCTATAGTATGAAAAACCCACTCACCTTACTAGGAGTCCAACAACGAGAATTTCACCTCGTGATGGCTCAAAAACCTAGAAAACATAGCCATAACATGAAAATTAGAAAACTCTAAAAGTCACTATTCACGCCGGAAAACACTATTCACTCGCCGGAACACTATTCATGCCGAAACCTAAAAACCCTATATGCTGTATAGAAACTAATTCTAAGACTATCTATGGAAAGAAATTCGGTAAAACGGAGCCTAAAACGCGATTAAACGGAGTTTTACCTTGGAAGTTACTATTCATGCGATTTTCCGGCGACAATCCGGCGACTTTCCGGCGAAATTGATCGGTGGGATTTGTAGCTCTTCTTCCCACGAGTCCAACGGTACCTTACTTGCTCAAATCGGACGTCTGGATGATGAGATATCTTAGAGAGAAATTTGAGAAAAATTTTAGAGAGAGAGAGAAAGTTCAGTAATGGAGGAAATGAAGGAAAAATGAGGGGGGACCGCCAAAAAAATGCCTCTCTGACGAATCTCGCCGCGGCGAGATTGCTGGTCTGCGATTTTCGCCGGCGGCGAGTTTGGAAACCAGAAATCTCATGCTCTCGGGAAAATGCTGCAGCATTCTCGCCGCGGCGAACTATTCTCGCCGTGGCGAACTCCATTTCGCCGAAGTGGACAAAATGTCCAACATGAAAGTTGTAGCCCTTTCTCTTAGCTTTCCATAGCCACTTGAATCACCTAATTTGGAGTTCATATGAAGGAGTTATGCATAAACTAGTGAGCAAAGGTCCAGACCACACTACACTTCGGTTTTTGCCTCGTCTCACTATGATATTCACGGAATTTACAAACGTTCCCAACATCAAAGTTGTAGATATATGTCTGATCTTTCATTAGAAATTGGAATTACTTAATTTAGATTTAATATGAGAGAGTTATGATTATATGAGCGACGAAAGGTCAGAAGAAAAGGTCGAAAACGCTCTAAAATTTTACATTGTTCTCAACTTTCTTTGTTTCAAATTATTTATACTTAACCTTCAAAGGTTTTATTAGTTGAGGATTATTACACTCAGCTTCTCGAATCTTCATCTCTTCAGATACTTCTGCAACAAATTCTTCACGTAACTTCTTTTTTTGATCTTGAATTTGTTGAGGTGTGATTCGATAATGATTCTCTTGGAGGGAGGTTTCACGCCGTATCCTTTACCACAAAAGAACCCTGTCTGTTGTCCAATTACTTGAGTCAAGATTTCATCATTGTTTAGACGTGTTGTGGCAACTTCTTGAGATTGCTTAGCTACAATCTCTTGAAGTTGGCTCTACAATCAAATAAAGAAAACATTTGAAATAAAAATCCAAAAAACAAATTACAATGTGTAAATAGTAATAAAATTAATTAATTATACATGAACTTTTTGAGACTTTGCATTGAACCATATGGCATTGCCTTCTTTATTCCTACGTGTATGCTGCAACTCCCATATTTCGTCAATTGGTGCCTTCTCTTCAGTTTCAGGATTTCTTTATTATAAAACATCATTTTTACTCAACATGCAAATAAGTGTATATATGAAAGTACGTTACTATAAAATTTCACCGTCGATTCCTCAACTTCTGCAAATGACCAAGAACCGCATGTATGCTTTGTTGTTTGTTTAGCCTCATTCTGTGCATTTGTTGAGCTTCTGTCCTGTATTTAACATAATAATGAGTTTAGTACATTTTATTTTATTTTATGTGCTACTCAAATGTGTCATTACAAACTACCTTAAAATTATTTGAGCCAAAATAACTTATTAAGTGCCTCCAATCATCATCTTTGACTGCAGGAGGAAGATGTGCGAGTCTTTCTTCGTCGGTTTCATAGGAAGAGTAGTGCTCATGCAAGTTTGTCATCCAAGTTTTGTAACACCTTTGTGCAGTGGCATTAATAAATGCATCAAATTGCCACTCAAGAGTACTTCCAACCTCAACTTTCTCCTACAACAATAAACTCAAATGTGATAAATCAATGAAATGTATACTAAAAATGGTATGATAGCAAAATATTGTAGTTGTTACCTTCACTCTAATCAAGATTTGTTCTCCACATCCTTCCCAAATCTCAGTCCACTTTCTTACTTTTAATGGACACATGCATCGCATGATACACCCAATATAGTTGATGAGATTCCTCGACCCTTTTCCCACTGCTCGAAGGTTATCATTGGGGATCTTAACTACAATTTTTTGTCCATTTTTTATCTTCTCATCCACTACAATGCATTTATAGCTTCCCTTAACTTTTCTAGATATACTCTAAGAAGTTGTGAATCAAGTGATACTAGTTATTACCTTCATAACAATCAATCTTAAGGAACACATGTTGAGAATTCTATTTTACACCTGCACTACTAATCAGACGTCTAGAACTTGGGGTGGCGGCCTGTGCCTGGGTCTCTTCATTGCGTGGCTGTATAGATAGCTGTGGGGCTCCTTCATTTAAAGGATCATTATATAGCTATATAAATAGTTGTGGGGCTCCTTCATTCAAAGGACTTTGTGCGACTACTCTACTTCCACGACCACTTCGTCCACCCCTTCCTTTTCTCACCATCATCAAATCCACTTGTTGTATATAAAAAGAACGTGTTGTCATTTCCAAACTTCAAGAAAAAGAATGCTTGAATGTCTAAAAATATTACATAATTAAGTTCCATACCGAGAGCTTCTATCACCCTATTAAAAAAACATGACATAAATAATTACCTTATAAATAATAATTGTATGCACATATTCTAAGACATCGGAAAAATAAGCACTTTGTAAACAATTTACACTATATGATGTTTCACATTGAGTCTTCAGATAAAAATACTCCTTCATCGCTTTCTTCATCTATAGTCTCATCTAACTCATTGTCATTGATGAAATTAACTTCTATAGCACTTATGCCCTCACTCTAATGATTGACACTTTGAGGTTGAACGTCATCCCTATATAACACCATTGCAAGATCATTCACATCCTCAATGTGAATAAATGAATTATGTTCAACCTCTTCTTGTTGGTAAGCATCTTCGGAAAACAATGGTTCATCATCATTTTCTTCACGAGGCATGTTAAAAAGGTCATGAGGATTTGTTTTCACAATAACAACCCAATCTTGATCGACCATGTCATCTAAATAGAATACTTGTTTTATCGACCATGTCAACCCAATCTTGATCGACCATGTCATCTAAAAAAATGAGTATTTAATGAACAACGAGTATTAACTCTTGTCTATCCATATTTGTCAACTTTATATCCTCTTCCTAAATAAGCAACATCCCACCAAATGACACTTAAAAAGATATATTTTCCTTTCTCCCACGTAAGAAAGCTCGTAGATATCCTCAATGACACCATAATATTCTTTCTCAGGATTTGAATCATCTCCCTTCACTAAAACGCCACTATTTTGGGTTTTTCTTTGAGACTCACGATCTTGAGTATGAAACCTAAATCCATTAATAAAAAATGTTGTATACCTACATACAATTCTTTGGGACCCATAACTAAGCTCATTGTCTCCTTGCCATTATGAACCTGGCTTCATAGCCTATTGATAATTATAAAATATCTAGAGGTTATGACATTGACAATAACATATTGCATTGTAGGCATAATTGAAAGACACTTACTTGGTGATTAAACCATTGCGAAAATTCTAAGATGTGTCTTGAATCAACATTTGACGTATGTGCTTGAAGCTCATTTTTATGCTCTCTACAACACGTCATTTCATCAAATTGAGTTTAATCTATTAATAATTTAATTGCTAGTAAAATATTGTACACTTACTCTATGAATGGCCAAACTTTTTCACAATTTTGTGACACGTATAGACATGCTTGATCAAATTATTTGTTAGATAAAGTAATCAATTTGGAAGCACCTTTTAGTTGCCCGCTCTTGTCAAATATTGACTCCCCACAAGCTCTCATGTTCCCATCATCATTCCTTGGAGCTTTATTAAACTTTGTTGGGATATTGCTCAGATATCTTGAGCAGAATGTGAGGCTTTCATATGATAAATAGCCTTCAGCGATTGAGTCTTCGTGACGAGCTTTGTTACGGACATATGATTTTAGTGTGTGTAGATGCCTATGAATATGAATTGAAATAAATGTTATATATTAATAAATGAAATTGAAGCCCAAGTATTGGTCACATTGTTACCTTTCAATTGGATACATCCATTAGTATTAAACAGGCCCAGCAATCTTTGCCTCTTGCCAAATGAACTGGCAAATGAACCATGACATCGAAGAATGCTGGAGGGAATACAATTTCTAGTTTGCACAAGGTCATGGTAATTTGGTTTTCAATGGAATTCAAGTCTTCCATTGTTAAACACTTTGAGCAAAGAATTTTAAAAAATTGTGCCAACTCTATTATAGGATCACTCACCTCCTTGGGCAACAATGTAATTCCCCCAATTTACGTTACGTAAAATAAACTTCTTTTTTCCGCAATCAGATAATCTCCATAAAGATGTACAATTCAATTCTTTGTCATTTCTTTCATGTATACACAATATACAGACCAAGTCTATAAACATCAAAGTACAGCAGAAACGGGGATCCTACCTGTAGTGTTCAGAGCACTCTAGAATACAAACATAGTATAATTCAAAAACCGTGAGCCTTGAAAGCAACGTAGACTCACCCACAGAATATGTCACCTAACTGATCACCTATCTGTAGGATCAGACTCTGTATTCTCATCTGAAAAATGTGAAAATATCATGTAGTGAGTTTAACAACTTAGTGAATAAATAATTCTTCCTATGACCTCTTAAGTCAGCATATGGATGTACTTATATTTTAAAATTTGTCACATAGATAATACAGTTCAGAAGTACATTCATATGGGAACCGTATTTCAAATATTCTCAATTCAAAGGATATTCAGATATCCAAAACCATGTGCAGCACGATATGATCATTAAACAAATATTGTTATGCTCAGCTGTATAAGCTATAGTAAAATATTAAAATTTAGAGATAAAATCATCACTTTTAATGCACCTACCTCACTCGGCAATCTGGTCAATACAATGAAAACATAACTCATTTGCTATATGCATATTGACTGGCCGACTACAGTCATAATAAGTGATCAGGGAATGTGAGTACATCACCCTCCTGCCCCCCACATTACCACTGTCACCCGGTTGGAGCCGCCCTCCCCCAGCTCACTCAAGCTAATAGGGTGTCCCCTATTCGGTACCATTACAAGCCATACAACTCGTCGATATTCATCCATACATATAAATACGTGTAAAATTATCAAACAACTCGCCATGAGTTTTACGCTTGCCATTCAATCTCATTTATAATATGACATGCATCATTTTCACAAGTATATAGCTTTACAAATCAATGCATCGTGCACATAATAATCACTTTATCAAATAATGATAAATACATTTGGAACCACATATTCAAGGAGTTCCAAAATCCATTTCTAAAACCATACTCTTCTTGAACTATGTGTCAGTTCATAAGCAAAATAAATATTTTAACACATTTTAAAAATTTATGATAGCATAAATAATTATAAACAGAAACAATTATACATTTATAGTTCAAGAAGAGCATGGGGTAAGTCATAAAAAGAATTATCTAATCACAGGGTAAGGGCTCCAGATTGAACAGCCCCAAAGTGTACTTTTCAAATCCACATTTGACTAAACAGACTTAAAAAACGTGTCCGGTGTAACATCCATAATTTCGTTTCATGTATTAATAAAAGTACAAAATTATTCAAAGTAACATCTCTAATTTCGTTTCTTTTATTGATAAATGTACATAAATATTTAATTAAGGAAATAAAATTTATTAGACGATTTTTAGATATCTAAGAAAATATAATCCTTAGAAATTCTTCACCTTATGTGTATGCATAGAAATGTTCTAACATTAATGGAATAGGTAAACAGAGAAAACCTAAGAGGAAATATTAGAAATAAATATACTAAAGAAAAGTTAAATTCTTGGATAAGGAAGATAAATTTTTGTAAAGTAAGTAAAGATATTAAAATTTCAAGAAGATTGGATTAAGGTAATTTTTCCTAATTTAAGAGTTAAATTTTTTTCTGCTTCACATGAATTTTTAGCAAGCCAATAGGATAGCCTAAGGAAAAAATAAAACAGACTTGGACTAGGATATAGAAATTGGACCGGTAGCCCAAAAATCATGAAAATGTGACTAAACCCATTATGAAAGGTAGAATTTTAACCAAAGCAAAGAAAATAGGCAAGAATGAGCCTAAACCCAAGAGGAAAAATAAAAAAGTGATGAAATAATGGTGTAATCAAGATTAGGTGACATGGCATTAAAACAAAAATTTAGCAAGTGGTGTGATATCGTACATTCATAATTTTAACAAGTGGTATGATAATACATGGTATTAGGACAAAACATCTATATCTTACACTCATGATTTTAGCAAGTGGGTAATAATACATAGCATTATGACAAAACATTCTTATCCTACACAAATAATTTTAACTAAGCAAGGAAGATTCAAGGGTTGAAAATTTTCCACCTAAAAAGGAAAACCTATCATAATTGATTAAGACAAAAGAAAAAGGAAATGAATCCATAAATCAAAGGGACCTTGTCCCTTATCTTAAGAAAATATTATCATAATTTTCAAAATACAAATCTCCTTTTCCTATGCATATCTTGACTAAGGAAGAGGAAGACAAGAACATGAGTTGTTTGTTTTCCAAAAATTCAATCAAGTGCATCCTAATTGTGATAAGGTAGACCCATAATTATAAAAGGTGAATTATTTGATAGTTTATATAAGTAAAACCCACCCTTATAACATTAGAATTTCGTCCAGGTGAGGGAGAGAAAAAATTGAAGCAAGGTAGAGTGAGAAAAGGAGAGGAAGAAAGAGGAAGGAGAAGTCTAGAGGACTACGTACTCAAGGTAAGTTTAACAATATTTTTTTTTTGAAGAAAAGTTTTGAAATTTGCAACATATTTGTGGGATTTTGACCTTATAACTTTGATGATTGGTCATGGATGTTGCTTTATCATGTTACATATTATGTATGTTTGAATACTTGCTGGTGTAGATAGTTCTGCATAGGTATGGCTATGGGTGGCAAAATTTTAAGCTTCTATTTTTAAAATTATGGGAAGAATCGGTAAGGAATTTAAATAAATTGTTAACATAAAAAATGTAGATCTATGTCTCATGGATTTTAAGACACTGGAATCACTCAATTTGGAGTCCGTATGAGGTAGATATAGTCTGATTAGTAAGCAGTGGTAAGAAAATGGTTAATCAGGGAAGAATATGTTAGGATAGCATCTGTGTTTTAATTTTTGGAAACATTCTATAGGTAATTAAAATAAATGGTCAACATAAGAATTATTCCTATATGTGTCGCAGATTTTTGGCCACTGGAATCACTCAATTTGGAGTCCATATGTGGTATATGTGGTCTGATTAGTAAGCAATGATCAGAAATTGGTTAATCAGGGAAGAATATTTTAGGATAGCTTTTGTGTTTTAATTTCTGGGAATATTCTATAAGGAATTAAAATAAATGATTAACATAAAAATTATTTCTATATGTGTCACGGATTTTTAGCCACTGGAATCACTTAAATGAGAATTTTTATGAGGGAGATAGAGACAAATTTGTAGGTAGAGGTCAGAACTTATCCGAGAAGAAATAACATGTACTTTGAGGGAGTAATATCACAATGATTTCTTAATATTTCGCTAAACTATTCAACATAATGGTTTTATATAATTGTTTTATCTTTAAATTAATACCAAGATCACCTAAATCAGAGTTAAATTGAGGGAGTTATGATCTGATTAGTAAGATAAGGTCAGATAGGATGAAAACCTGTATCAAGAAAATAAATAAATAAAATGAATATTTAAAAAAGAAGAAAAATCTTATAAATAAAAATAACAAATGACTAGTATATGCTATAGCCATTACCATTGCATGAATTTCTTACCATCTTAAGTATGAAATTTTGACATGAAAATATTTTATAAAGTGATAATTGAAATTGTTATGTTCATGGCATGATTACCAATGATTTTTGGTAATAATTATATTTTAAAGAACATACTTATTATTGAAAGCATATTTTTTATTATTATTGTGAAAAGAAAAGAAATGAGCACGGTCACATAGCAATCCGTGTGGTGCACTAGTAGGAGACGCCCTACCAACGGTTATGATCATGTTAATGAGAAAAGAAAAAGAAAGTGGGCCATGTCGGACGGAGCGAGAAAAGTCTGTACCGGATAGTAGAAAATACTCACTCTAACCGGGATAACTTGATATGAGAATAAATTGATAGTTATCATATGATAGTTAATTCTGTCATACATGTCATTACTGTACGATTTTCATGTGTATAGATAAAGTGCATTCATGTGACCAAAGATATTTTTTATAGTTTATACAGATGAACATGACTTGATGAGTTATGTTGGTGATGATTTATTGTTGAATTTACTGGAATTTAATTCTCACTATATTTCCATGTCATGTTCAGAAAATTAGTTATGCAAATTTTTCTATGACTCTGGCTTTTAGTGCACGTTGGATCGAGTTACTCTAGGATGGGCAGATCCTAGAAACAAATAAAATGTTTGTGGTCGAGTTGGCTCAGATCTCGGTGAAGGTGCAACCACCAGCACCTGTATCTCCAGAATTGGTCAACCAGAATAAATAAGATGTAGATATTTATTTGTTTGATATGTTGTACGTACGTTTTGAATAATGACGTGTATGTGAACTCTATATTGTATAATAATAATAATAAATAAAAAAGTTGTTACATCCGAAGGGTTCAAAAATCAAGAAAATGATTCAGAGAACTTGGTCACTATTCATGGCCGAAAAACACTATCATAAAACACTATTCATTGTTAGAAAATACTATTTACCAAGAACAAAAAGTTGTCAGATAGTTGAAAAATTGCATATCTTAAGGTTTATATAACTTCTAAATCCATCTACGGTGTCAGATTTCCAATTTGAGGTCTCTAAGTAAGAGTTTCAGAGTTTACCTTTTTCTGAAATTTTCTACTTCTGATCTACGGCAATTCTACGGCTGATTTGAGAAATTGTTCGGTCAAAATCGTAGTATTCTCCGTCCTGAATCTAGTGGTACCTTCAGTTTTGAGATCAGAAGCCAATAGACACTCTAGATCTAGAGAGAAAATTGAAGGTTACTATTCATCACTATTTACTGAAATATGCAGACTCTCTCGGTTCCGTCTTCGTTTTGCCTCCCCCTTCCCCTTTTCTCTTTTATTTTTTTATAATAATAATAATTATTATTATTTAATAATTGAATAATAGGATTTTATTTTTTATATATTCATATAAATTCTGTTTTTCATCCTAAAACATCCCAAAAATTTCTAAAAATTTACATTCTCATAAACCTTTAGTTAAACTCTGAAATCATGACTTTTCTTGATAAAAATCTTAATAAAACAAATCAAAAAATAAATATCTTTATGCATAATAAAAGAAAGAATATTTCTAAAAGTACAACAAAAATTTATTAGAGGTCAATATAATTATTTTAAGCAAAATAATAATTATTTTAAACAAAAATATATTTATTTCTAGCAAAACATGCATAGTCATTTTAAAAAAATCATACTTGTTTATAATAAAATATTATTTAAAAATAAATATTTTGGGATATTACATTCTTCCCCCTTTAAAAAATTCGGTCACTGATTTTCAATCCATCCTACCACATGTAGGTAATGAAGTCAAGATATAACTCGGATTTACCAACCTTATTACTCAAATAATTGGGGATTTCTCTTCTGCGTGTCATCTGCTACTTCCCAGGTGGCTTCCTCACTTAAGTGGTTTTTCCGTATAAACTTATTTGTAGATATTTTCTTTTAGCCATAAGTTCTTCACTTATCAATCAATAATAATCATTGTTTTTCTTCATAATTAAGCCAAGTTCTTGAAACCCGATAATATGAGAAGAATATGATAGGTACTTCCTTAGCATTAATGCAAGAAAGATTGTACCAACATCGCTTAATCTTGATGATTGTACTTCCTTACCATAAAATGCTCTTATATTTCGACGCCATGGATGATTGGCTAGTAAGAAATGACGATGACCAATATAGCATAATTTGCTTCTCAGTGATATAAAGTGAGTATGTTTGTGGCAACAAGGACATGCCAATTTTTCTTTTGTTGACCACCCTAAAAGATTGCCATATGCAGAAAAATCATTTATTGTCCACATGATAGCGGCCCACATATTGAAATTTGAGTGTGAATAAGCATCATATGTCTCTGTCCCAAACTCCCACAATTCTTTCAACTCTTCAATCATTGGTTCTAAATAGACATCTATATCATCTCTTGGAGACTTAGGGCCTGGAATAAGAATTGTCATCATAAAGTAGGGTTGTTTCATACATTTCCAAGGAGCCAAGTTGTATGGTACAAGAATGACTGGCCAGATACTATGGTTGGCGCTCATGTTTCAATATGGTTGGAAGTCGTTGCTTGCTAAACCCATCCTAATGTTTCTAGTATCAACTGAGAAACTAGTATGTTCCTCATCAAAGGATTTCCAAGCAACGGAGTCAGCTGGATGCCTTAACACACCGTCATCAATACGTTCATCCTTATGCCACCTCATATCTTTAGCAATGTCTCTTGCCATGTACAATCTTTGTAATCTAGGCTTTATTGGAAAATATCGCAACACCTTGTGTGCTTCTTTCTTACCTTTCTACCTGTTTAATTTCCATATGGACAAATTGAATGTAGGGCATGATTGTGCATTAGCATATTCTTTTCTGTATAGAATGCAATCATTTTTACATGCATCTATTTTGGTGTAGTCTAACCCTAAGTCTTGAATAACTCTCTTAGCCTCGTAGTAGGAATTTGGTACTTGGGCGCCATCTGACAATACTTCTTTAAATAAGTCCAACAATATATCTATAGATTTATCGCTCCAGTGATTAAGACATTTCAGATTGAGTAGTCTAACAATAAATGAAAACTTTGACACATTCTCACAATTTGAATATAGATCTGTTTTGGCATCTTCCAGCAATTGGTAAAATTTCTTTGCTTACAAGTTTGGCTTTTCCCTATTTTCTACATGAGTATTCATATCCTCTGTGTTAGCAATGCCATATGTATAGTGTATCATTCTAGTTATATCATTCTCTTCAACGTTAGTATCATGAGGGAGATATGAAGATGTCTCTAAGAATTCTCCATGAAGATATCAAACCTTATAAGACTGCCAAAATCCATTATTCAACAGGTCAAACCGTACTCCGCGTCTCAATTTGAACACTGTGTTTCCACATTTTTTGCATGGGCACCTGAGTTTGCTACCGACTCTTAACTGACTATACGCCCATACAAGAAAATTATCCACCCCTTGTATATACCTTGGATCAGCTCTATTTCCAACATTCAACCAACTTTTTTCCATAATGTTTCCTACAAAGTTAATTAGGATGAAAGTGAGCAACGTACTTGGACAAGATAAAATGTATGTATGTTACTACAATGGGATGAGACCATATTAACCACGTTAGATACTATCGAAGACCACTCTGCTATCCCTCAAACAATCAATCAAAAGGAAGTATGTGTGATGAGAACCCTATCTTATTAATGATGAGTATCACCCTCTTGTCCCTCTTTCATAGGACATTGAAATTGAGGATTCAAACGTGGCTAACCATGTAGAACGAGTGATAGTGTTTAGTTGTGTACTGAAACTACGATGATTCATGAATATAAATTTATGGAATGGTCAAAGTAATTAGGTGTTAAAAAGTCAATCAAGTGTGCATGTATTTGGTAAACAAGTTATATTTATATATATAACTTCTTTAGCAAAACTATACAATCCTACTTGAAGCATTTGTCATAGTTGGATCATATTATGGGGTAAATGATTTTGGAGGTTTCGGTGTCATAAAGCACTTGGAGGAGAATCTGAACTTAACTAATTTGCTTCTCGGAGTTCAAAAGTACAAAAGCCCTTAATGATGACACTATATGAAGGCATGCTAACTTCATATTCTGACCTTTTAGAGTTGATTTACATTTATACTTTTTTCTTATTTCACAGGGAAGCAATTGGGAAAATTCTTGCACGAGGTCATAGTCATGTCCTTGTCTATAGAGGGAGTCCCAAAAATATAATTGGTCTCTTACTAGTAAGCGTGTTAATTCCAAGTGCTTGAGAAAGAAATGATTATTTGTTATTGGTAATGCTTGCTGAAAATTATGGAAATAGTTTCTCACTCTTGTAATTTGTTAGGTAGCAAAAATCTGCTAACTATAATAGCTGAAACAAAAACTCTAGTTAGTGCTGTTTCCATCTGGAGAATTCCCAGGTGTGAAACTCTTTTCCCTACAACTAATTATTCTTTTTTGATTTATTTATTTATCAAACTAAATTCTTATTCATTAATAACCCAGGGTGCCATGGGATATGCCTTTATATGATATCCTCAATGAGTTTTAGAAAGGAAGCAATCATATGGCAGCTATAGTTAAGGTCAGAAGAGAGAGCAATAAACCTCAAGTTGCCGTTGACAAGGAGAAAGCTCAGGAAGACAGAGCCGTCAATCACAATTCTCAACTAACTAAACCATTGCTAACCAGGTCTCCTAAGCAGAAAATGTTATTCTTAATATTGACAAACCTCCTAAGGTTGCAAACATGCAAATTTTTCAACAAAATATGCATTTGGTAAATCTAAGGATAAATCTTGTTAACTAGTTAAAAAGAATGATTTAAGATAAGACCTTAAAATCATCCTTTCAATCCACCATCCCACCTGTGCATATTTACTTTTCTCTAAAGAAAAATGCTAATATCCAGCTTCCAAAATAAAACCTAACCAACATCAAAATAAAAAACTAACCATCTTGCAATAGAGTTGGTTTTGCTTCAAATACAGTAGAAAGTCAAGATGAGGAGAAGCAACAAGTGGTGAAAAAGTGAGGGAAGGGGGAAAAACTTGCTGCAAATGCGGAAGTTATGATGAGCATGGAGAAGCAACAGTGGTAAAAAAGTGAGGGAAGGGAGAAAGAAAAATGATGAAGAAGCTTCAGGTATGTACTTTAATATTTCATTTGACTTTCAAAATTATAATATATATATATATATAGAGTATTGCGTTTTTTTTTTTGCTTTAGTGGTCAGATAAACTTTTGCTTCCCACGTCAAAAAGAGTTTGATTTCAGATTATTAAATTATAGATTTTGTTCCTAAAAGTGAAAAGTTGATAAGGATAAGATGATAAAGCCACCAATGATATTGCGTAAGTGGATTACAATAAAGTGGATATATATATATATATATATCAAATTATTATTTATATATTTAATTAGTAATATATAAATTAATATTCTTATTTAACGCTATTGCATATATGTTAAAATATATATGTATTAAGATATAAATTAAATTATATATATATATATATATATATATATATATATATATATATATATATATATATATATATTAAGGAGTTATTTAACTAATTTTTTGAAAAAAATTAAACTTTAAATATGAGCTACAAATAAATTTTAAAAGAAAAAAATACAAATTTTTATTTATTTGAAGTTTATATTCTCTTTAATTTTTTAAATAATATTTTGAAAATTTTAAACCTTAAAAATAAATTTATAAAACAAAAAATCCAAATTTGCAAAAAAAAATTTATATTTGAAAATTTTACTTTCTCTTTAATTTTTTAAGTAAAAATACATTTTAAAAGTAATTTCTTGAAAAAACTAAAATTAAATATTCCAAAACCTGGCCCCCCCACCATCCCCCTCGGTCTCTGTCTCACTTTTGTGCCTAATCCCACAATTTCACTGGAGCCATTTTCTCCTTCCTCTTCGTGATTCCTCCAAGTTCTCTCATCCTAGCCAACTTTCTCATCTCTTTTCATCCACGGAAGGTGCGATCTTCTTGGTTAAACCCACTACCCCACCAGATGATCATCTAATCAGGAAACCATCCTCAATTAGCTAGCGCTACACACCAAATAGTAGAGAGAAAGCGAAACAACGGAATGTCTTTGAATGGAAAGCTCTCTGGTGTGATACCTTCTCACGACACTCTTCCACAGCTCTGATTTTTGATTGCTTGTGAATCTTCATAGCTAGCAATCAAAGAAACTCACAACTGGACCAAGAAAAATTGGCAGATAAAATAGTAAATTTGCAACAATGTCTTTGAATGGAAAGCTCTCTGGGTTAAATGGCAGGCTGCCATCAAGTTCCAAGTGGAGAAAGTCGTTGTTCATTTGGCTTTATGGAGTTGTTGCTTTGATATGCTTATGCTCTGGGCCACATCAGGTATATCAGCCATTGATTAATTTTCTTTCAAAACCATTATTGTGAACTTTTTTCTTCAAATTCGCTGCTTCTTGATTTGTGCTGTGCTACTTGTCTGTATTTTTAACTTTAAAATCAGTGGAAAGGCTTTTAATGCTTAGTATGAGTTGCCAAAATGAAGCACGGAGTTGTATCATCATGTAAGTATAATGTACATAAATGAGATTACTTGTTTGATATTTTGATCCTAACTAAACCATCATTTCATTTGACTGAGATTGTGTGCAGTAAAATTAGTCAACTAAGTGGTAGCAATTAACTGACTACCACTATGCTGCATTAACTAGTATGTTTATCTATCCTACAAATTAGAATAAGAACACCAAACATCTTAATTTAACTTACAAGTGATAGAGCTGTAAATATTGTCAAAACCCAATCTCCATTTCCGCCAACATGTGTTACATGACCATGGTTCAACTTTGCTATCACACAATTAAAAAGAATTACCAACAATAAGTTACACTCCACCAATCATAACCTAAATATAAAGAGGAACGAGAAGAAGTTGCATTGTTAAGTTTCTCCCCTAAGTAGAAGAAAAAGCCTATGTAGTTTTAATCAATAGCAAACTATATATTCACACCCTCATGCAAAAGTCTCTTGAATTTAAGGCATGGACAAAGCATAAGCTCACCATTTTTTGTGCTGATTAATGAAGAATGGAAGTTGCCAGGAAATCCTAGTCACTTGGTGATGAAGGCTATGATGCCATGTTATGGAACACTTAGATATAGACTCAGGAATATTTTTATTAAAATATCTAACAAGTTCTAATGCTTTCTCTTAGCAGAATGATCATTTTTTGAATAACGAGACAAATTACTCTCTTCTTGGTTTTGTGATGCCTAGGTTTCTTGTGTTCTTCCACATGACTATTCTGTTTTCCTTTATTTTCTTTGTTACCCAAACCTATTTTCCTCATTAAAAGCATCATACACTTATCCCATCAAAATATCAATTGTTCCTTCCTCTTATTTGTCCTAAAACCTATCAATCTCAAAACCAGCAAACAAGAAGCCACTAAACTGTAATAACCCAAACCTTTGAAGGTTAAGTACAAATCATTTGAAACAAGGAAGTTGAGAACAATGTAAAATTTTAGAGCGTTTCTGACCTTTCTCTGACCTTTCCTCACTCAAATAAGAATAAATCGCTCATATGAAATCCAAATCACATGATTCCAATTTCTATTGAAATATAAGACATATATCTACAACTTTGATGTTGGGAACTTTTGCTAATTCCGTGAATATTATAGTGATAAGAGGCCAAAACCGCAGCATAGTGTGGTCTGGAACTTTGCTCACTATTTTATGCATAAAGCCTTCATATGAACTCCAAATTAGGTGATTCAAGTGGCTACAGAAAGCTAAGAGAAAGGGATACAACTTTCATGTTGGATGTTTTCTCAAATTCGGCTAAATGCATTCGTCGAGGCAAGAATATTTCGCCGGTGGCGAGAATGCTGCAGCATTTTCCCGAGAGCATGAGATTTCTAGTTTCCAAACTCGTCGCGGCGAAAATCGCGGCTCGCCGCGGCAAGAATGAGTTCGCCGGCGGCGAGATTCGTCAGATAGGCATTTTTAGCGGTCCCCCCTCCCTTTTTCCTTCATTTCCTCCATAGCTAGACCTTCCTCTCTCTCTCTCTAGAATTTTCTCCACCTTGTCTCTAAGATATCTCATCATCCGGACGTCCGATTTGAGCAAGCAAGGTACCTTTAGACTCGTGGGAAGGAGAGCTACAAACCCCACCAATCATTTTCATCAGAAAACCGCCGGAATGCCGCCAGAAAATCACATGAATAGTAACCTCCAAGGTAAAACTCTGTCCAATCGTGTTTTAAGCTTCGTTCTTTCAAAATTCTTTCCATAGATAGTCTTAGAATTAGTTTCTATACTAGAATATAAGGTTTTTAGGTTTAGGCTTAGTTTTTCGGCCGGCATGAATAGTGACGTTTAGGTTTATTGAATTCTCATGTTCTGTCTATGTTTCCTAGGTTGTTGAACCACCACGAGGTGAAATTCTCGTTGTTAGACTCCTAGTAAGGTGAGTGGGTTTTTCATACTATAGCGCATGTTTTATGAATTCAGTTTATAACTCTCTCTCGTATGATTTTAACTAGTTGGAA
Source organism: Gleditsia sinensis (assembly GCA_037074535.1). Classification (NCBI taxonomy): domain Eukaryota; kingdom Viridiplantae; phylum Streptophyta; class Magnoliopsida; order Fabales; family Fabaceae; genus Gleditsia; species Gleditsia sinensis. The sequence goes on along the minus strand of CM073464.1, from coordinate 12,280,690 downwards.
TGTATGCTAAATTGTTTTACCGCTTTGAAAACCAATATGTTCCAACCATGTTAGAAATTATAAATTTAAATCCTAGTTGAACTCTAGGTATGCAGGGCAAGCATCTAGGCTGATAATTATCCATTTGAGCTAGATTTATAGAAATGCGAACTTAGTCATAAAAATGAACTAAGTTAGCCATGAAATGATTTGATACATGATGAGTATCTATGTGACATCTACGGACGATCTATGTTTAAAAGGGAAAGTTTATGATTATAAAGGTCTCCATGGGAATTCATGGATGAGATATATTTTGGAACGGAATTTTATGCATGAAAAGAGCTAGATGGAGAATTATAGCTTTATTGTAATGTTATTGAAATGTTTTTCTTTAAACTCTTTGTATAGCATATTTCAAATGTTTTCTATTGGAGGGACCCTTTTAGATCACTGTTAGCTAACTGCAGGGAGTGCTAGCCCTAGTGCACCATGGTCATGCGAAGGCTTCGGCTTAGGATTCTTTGACGAGCATATGACTGCCTAAGACACAGGGATTTAGGGTGGACTTATCTCTACGCCTACAGTGATTACCCTACCCTTGCTGTGTGCTTGGGGGATTTAGGGTGGACTTATGTCTACGCCTACAGTGATTACCCTACCCTTGCTGTGTGCTTGGGGGAGATGATAGATCTGTTAGGAAAGACCTCCAATAAACTAGTGTATTTTTCTTAAAGATTAAATGTTTCTAAACAATCTCATTCATCATTGTTATTGCATAAATAACTTCATTTATTACTTACCATGCATAATTGATTTGCTCTACTGTTACTGATTTAAATCATGTTTTATCTTTTGAACATATATTTGAACGGTTTAGCTTTTCTTTCAATAAATTATGGTTAAATGCTTAATGTTTCTATTATAATCTTTACACTTGGATTTCAATTATTAAACCCATTGCGAAACACTCGTGCTTGGTTTGCCCTGTTTCAGTTATAGTATGATTTACCCATTCACTGAGATGTGGTCTCACCCCTCTTCTGTTTCCTCCCCACTGATAGTCAAAGAGACTTTTATCCAGCTACAGCTTCGTAGAAGGCTAAATATAGCGTTGGTGAGCCCCAGTTTGGGCAAGGATCTTTTGTAATGATTGTCTAGTTTAGTTTATGTCTAGAGTATCTCCATGAACTTACAGGCAGGATCCTCGCTTCTTGCATATTTTGATGTGTTGTTTGGAAAATGGTTTTATGTTTTACAACGATGTTGTATTATGAGGCCATGGGCCAAGTTGAATCACAAATGTTGGATTCATGAGATATATATATATATATATATATATATATATATATATATATATACAATATTTCCTTATATTGGATGTAGCATATGTGGCCAGTTATATTTATTATGTACTCTGGATTGTGTGCTGGATGTTTGTATGTGCTATGCGTTAGGCTTGCGGCTAGGGGGAAACCCTTATGTTGTGCCGATCATGTGTTCCATCATTTGGGGCCGTGACAGAGTGATATCAGAGGTTTAGGTTTTCCTGTGTTCATGGAGTAACGGACCTTTAGGTAGGACTTTGAGTATGGGTATGAATCCGGACATGCTTATACTCACGGTTCTGCTAAAGGGGTTCGATAGGATGTTGTCTTTTTGTTCAAGTAAGTCAGTTTATAGTGTGCTATGTTGGCATGGCTAAGTAACGGTTGGGATATCTCTATTTTATAGCGAGATGCCAGTTATATGAGATGTTATTTGCTTTCCCTTGCTATGTGCTTGAAAAAAGACCCATACAGAGTCTCTTCGCGTGTCCTCTTGAATGGTAGTAGGGCAAACCTCAGTGGAATGCTGAGTTTAGGCAAATCCTATACCACCAAGGTACGGAAGGGGTCAAACTCTGGTATGATGGTTTCTGAATGTGACATCTATTGTACCTGGTTTTCTAGATATGGTAGATTGTGATGTGATATTGAGAATGAATTTGTTGGCATTATGTCATGTCATTTTGAAATGTCACTAGAAGATAATTAAATTCAATATTCTTGGAGAATTTTTTTTTTCTTGATACAAAGAAATCTTAGTGAGATACCCAGTAACCTAATCTCTGCTTTAGCAGTCCATAAGTGATTACAAAAAGGTGCCAAGGATAGTTGGCAGTGGTGAGAGATGCTCATATAAAGTATACCACTATAAATCAAGTTCCAGAGATTAGAGAATTTTCTGATATAATTCCTGAGGAATTGCCAGGATTACCCCGAAATAATAAATAGAATTTGGTATTGATTTATTTCCTAGCCAGCGTCTATATTTTCATATAGAATGGCACCCACTGAACTTAAAGAACTGAAAAATAAATAGTTACAAGACATGTTAGAAAAGGGATCTAAAAGCCCTAGTACTTTTACTTGGAGTGCTCCAGTTCTATCTGTGAAAAAGAAAGATGGATCACTATGACTATACATAGATAATAAATAGTTGAATAAAGTGACAATGTGGAATAAATACTCATTACCTCGTATAGATGATCTATTTGATCAGTTAGAAAGTGCTCAACATTTCTCAAAAATTTAACTTGATTTGATATTTAGATATCATCAAATAAGGATAAGAGAAGAGAATAAAAAAAATTGCTTTTAGGATTCGACATGGACACTATGAGTTTATAGTTATGTTATTTGGGTTGACAAATGCCCCAGCTACATCCATATATTTAATGAATAAGTAATTAAGTCATCCCTAAATCAAGTTGTTATTATATTTATTGATAATATACTAGAATATTTCAAGAGTTCAGAGGATCATAAGCAATGATTAAAGATAGTATTACAAACTCCAAGGGAGTATCAGCTATATGTTAAGTTCTCAAAATATGAATTTTGACTTAGTAATAGTTCTTTTTTAAGGTATGTGGCTAGCAAGATGGTATCCGATAACCCTAAGACACATCTTGCTACAGTTACAGATGAAGATCCAAGTCCAATTTGCGCTTTTTGCTATGGTCTGTTGTCCATTCTATTTGAGCTGTGATTGGATCAAGTACATGAACATATGCTTGTAAAGCATCAATCAACTCCTCAACATTTGAAGCTGAGATAAGAATTCGTCGTGCTGAGTGTGAGATGAACATTTATTCCACAGCATGATCAAGGAAAGATAACAGACCATCAAAGAAGTGATTAACATTTAACAAATCTAGCGGTTTGTTATGCATATTTAATTATGCCCAAGAGATTATTTGGAAAATTTCTTCTAAAGTACCAAAACCCCCTGGTAAGGCAATGAAGGCATCAGCATTGCTCATCATTCTAGCCATGCGTTCATGCATGGATGCAACCATAAACTCTTCCCTAATTATTTTTCCTACGATGTTAGATGCAGCTAGAGCTGTAGGAATAATACCTAGAACTTGGCATCCTCCTACATGTACAGCTGTAGACACACACCCCATTAACCCACGGTTACCTCCACCATAGACTAGATGAATTTTTCTCTTGGCCAGCACCATACCCAGGTTTTGTGCTGCTTTCACATATTCTCCGTCCTTTCCAGAACTGGAACCACAAAAAATGCAAACATTTCGAAATTGACGAAATGCAATTCCCTCCATAGCTGCACACACCCTAATTTTGAGTATGAAAATAAAGATACTAATGTGTGCATTTACAGAACTCAGAGAAAAACATACTTATAATAACTATGCGAATAGGCTAGACATAATGAGAACAACTATATGAGTGATTGGCGGAGATCAGCTAAATTGAAGGTGAAAATTTCAAAAAAATGACGGCAAGCATGCATATATACAGTAGTTATGACTGTGACCCATATTAAGCACGTAAAGAGAATAAGGTTAAGATATCACCAGAAATTAGCATTTTCCTTATTATTTTTATGAAGCATTGATGTCTTGATTCTTACAGAGAAGTTGTAAGTGGTAGGCGTAAAAGAGAGAAAAGATTGAAAAATGAAAACTAGTTAATTGTTGAAGAGGAACAATCAAAAGATTTATCTTGTTTTTCCCAATGTTCTTACTAGTCGACTATTGGTTTATAAGTCGACTAGCTATTTTGAGAAATTTTAATTTGGACTGATTATTTTACAGTTGATTGATTACATCTGTTTTGAAGCAATCAACTGCATCCTACCAGTTAACTATGTGTTCTTTGCTTCTCACAGACTTTTATAAGCTGAGAAATAATTATTTTTCATATGATATTCTTTCACCGAATAACAATAGCTTTGAATTAAAATTTTGGCACATATATTCAAATTTTGCGGCCACCGATTTTTGCCGAACTAGTAGTTAGATTTTGTTTACAAATTTTCAAGAATTACGGCCACCGATTTTAATTTCCTGTCAATATTTTGTTCAAACTTCTAACTTCCTCTTTTGGCTCTACGCTCTATTATGAGTTCCGCATGTTCTACTGTATTTTTCTACATTAATGTTTGGCATTAAATGCAAGATTCTTTTTCCTTATTATAAGGAGGGTTAATTTCTAATCTTTGGAACTCAATTATTATGATGTTCAACTGATTAGTAGATTAAAGTAATAGAGATTTTTGAAAAGAATAGATGGATGATGATTTAATGGTGCTTTGACGAATATAATCAAAGGAATTAACGGTGTTAAAGTTTTTGAGGAGTAAAGTATGGAAAATAAGATTTAAGTTAATCTTGAAATTTTTAATTTGGAAACATGGAAAATATATTGAGAATCATCTCTGAGAATAATGTAAGTAATTAAGATATTTGTGTTAAGAATTTATACTTTGTTAAATTGAGACTAGTATCTAGAATGTAAATCATGTTGAGATTTGAAAATTTACGTATAAATAATTGTTAAGAAAAGAGATTTCAGAAGAAGCCATAAATTGTAAATATGGATAAACCGAGGTAATATGAATATACTGAGATAAAAATGGTACTAGTATAATGGTAAAAAGAAGATACAAGTTAAATTTTTCATTGGCCGATATGTTGGCAAATACGAATTGAATATATTATCTCAAGAGAGTTATTCAGGAAGTCTAAGAATCTTTATTAGATTATAATATGACTAATACTAAATTTAAATGATGTGTTTATACATTAGAAGTTATACTTTAAGTATCTTTATATTATTGTGGTAAAAGTTGAAAGAAATTAATTGTCCTTAGTTGAACTTAATCATACAATGGCATCATTTGAAGTTTTACATAAACATTATAGGTTTCTTAATATGTGAGTGATTTGAGAAAAGTTAAACTTTGAAAATCTAGTTTGGAATAATATGCAATAGATAGAATATGACTTATCTAAATTGATGATGCTAGCTTGGAGAGCATGCTTCAAGCATATGTTTTTTTTTTTTAGATTGGTGAGAGATTCCTTAGCAGAATCTGTCTATAATCAAATGATATTAAAAGATTTAAGCCTTATGTAAGAGGTGTTACAAATGTTTTGTTAAATGACTCAGTGGAGTTAGATTTATTATAAGATGTTATTGAAAAAGTGAAAATTGATTAGAAAAAGAAATACAAGTAACTCAATACTAGTCAAAGGTCTATAAGGACCATGAATGTTGAGCACTAGGAATTATCAGTTGGTGACCACATATTCTTTAATGACTCACCAATGAAAGAGGTAATGAGATTTGGGAAGAAAGGAAAGTTACACCTTCGGTATATAGAACCATTTGAAATTTTTGATAGGATCGGTTCAGTGGCTTATTATTTGGCTTTACCTCCTAAATTGGGTAATGTCCATTTAGCCTTTCACGTGTTTATGATATGAAAACATTTATCGGATCCTACACACGTTATACAGTGTCCACAAATTCAGTTACAGGAAAATTTAACCTATGAGAAATAACCAGTAGCAATAGTGAACAATCAAATAAAGAAGTTACGGTCAAAAGAAATACCTGCAATGAAAGTGATATGGAAAAAAAATCACTCTTATGTGAAAGTTACTTGGGAAAGAGAGTAGGATATACGCGCCAAATATCCGCATTTATTTGAACAAAGAGGTTAGTATTTATCTGCAACTGTGGTGATGAAATTTGGGAACCGAATTTCTTTAAGGGGGAAATTAGGGTAGGAACAGTGGCATACCGCCTAGCCCTACCACCTGGATTGAGTGAAGTGCATCCAGTCTTCCATCTCTCGATGCTAAGGAAGTATCTACCTGACCCATCTCATGTAATTCAATAGCAAGAAATCCTTTTGGATGACAAGTTGGCCTACGAAGAGAAACCTATGGCCATTGTTGATAGACAGGTGAAAAAGTTGAGGTCTAAGGATAACCCTACAGTGAAGGTGATCTGGCAGAATCATTCCAAAGAGGAAGTTACGTGGGAAGTAGAGGACGTCATGAGAGAGAAGTATCCATAGCTGTTCCAAGAGTAGTCTTGTGTTTTCATGTTGTTGGTTTTTGTAAAATTCGGGAACCGAATTTTTATAAGGAGGGTAGAATGTAATAACCCAAACCTTTGAAGGTTAAGTACAAATCATTTGAAACAAGGAAGTTGAGAACAATGTAAAATTTTAGAGCGTTTCTGACCTTTCTTCTGACCTTTCTTCACTCAAATAAGCATAAATCGCTCATATGAAATCCAAATTACATGATTCCAATTGTTTTTGAAATATAAGACATATATCTACAACTTTGATGTTGGGAACTTTTTCTAATTCCGTGAATATTATAGTGATAAGAGGTCAAAACCGCAGCATAGTGTGGTCTGGACCTTTGCTCACTATTTTATGCATAACGCCTTCATATGAACTCCAAATTAGGTGATTCAAGTGGCTACAGAAAGCTAAAAGAAAGGCTACAACTTTCATGTTGGACGTTTTGTCAAATTCGGCTAAATGAGTTCACCGCAGCGAGAATGCTGCAGTATTTTTCCGAGAGCATGAGATTTCTGGTTTCCAAACTCGCCACGGCCAAAATATTCTCGCCGCCGGCGAAAATCGCGGTTCGCCGCAGCGAGAATGAGTTCGCCGGTGGCGAGATTCATCAGATAGGAATTTTTAGCGGTCCCCCTCCCTTTTTCCTTCATTTCCTCCATAGCTGGACCTTCCTCTCTCTCTCTCTAGAATTTTCTCCAACTTCTCTCTAAGATATCTCATCATCCTGGACGTCCGATTTGAGCAAGCAAGGTACCGTTAGACTCGTGGGAAGGAGAGCTACAAACCCCACTGATCATTTTCGCCGGAAAACCGTCGGAATGTCGCTGGAAAATTGCATGAATAGTAACCTCCAAGGTAAAACTCTGCCCAATCGCGTTTTAAGTGTCGTTCTTCCAAAATTCTTTCCATAGATAGTCTTAGAATTAGTTTCTATACTAGAATATAAGGTTTTTAGGTTTAGGGTTAGTTTTTCAGCCGGCATGAATAGTGATGTTTAGGTTTATTGAATTCTCATGTTCTGTCTATGTTTCCTAGGTTGTTGAACCACCACGAGGTGAAATTCTTGTTGTTGGACTCCTAATAAGGTGAGTGGATTTTTCATACTATAGCGCATGTTTTATGAATTCAGTTTATAACTCTCTCTCGTATGATTTTAACTAGTTGGAATGTATGCTAAATTGTTTTACCGCTTTGAAAACCAATATGTTCCAACCATGTTAGAAATTATAAATTTAAATCCTAGTTGAACTCTAGGTATGCAGGGCAAGCATCTAGGCTGATAATTCTCCATTTGAGCTAGATTTATAGAAATGCGAACTTAGTCATAGAAATGAACTAAGTTAGCCATGAAATGATTTGATACATGATGAGTATCTATGTGACATCTACGGACGATCTATGTTTAAAAGGGAAAGTTTATGATTATAAAGGTCTCCATGGGAATTCATGGATGAGATATATTTTACAACGGAATTTTATGCATGAAAAGAGCTAGATGGAGAATTATTGCTTTATTGTAATGTTATTGAAATATTTTACTTTAAACTCTTTGTATAGCATATTTCAAATGTTTTCTATTGGAGGGACCCTTTTAGATTACTGTTAACTAACCGCAGGGAGTGCTAGTCCTATTGCACCATGGTCATGCGAAGGCTTCGGCCTAGGATTCTATGACGGGCATATGACTGCCTAAGACACAGGGATTTAGGGTGGACTTATGTCTACGCCTACAGTGATTACCATACCCTTGCTGTGTGCTTGGGGGATTTAGGGTGGACTTATGTCTACGCCTACAGTGATTACTTTACCCTTGCTGTGTGCTTGGGGGAGATGATAGATCTGTTATGAAAGTCCTCCAATAAACTAGTGCATTTTTCTTAAAGATTAAATATTTCTAAACAATCTCATTCATCATTGTTATTGCATAAATAACTTCATTTATTACTTACCATGCATAATTGATTTGCTCTACTGTTACTGATTTAAATCATGTTTTATCTTTTGAACATATATTTGAACTGTTTAGCTTTTCTTTCAATAAATTATGGTTAAATGCTTAATGTTTCTATTATTATCTTTACACTTGGATTTCAATTATTAAACCCATTGTGAAACACTCGTGCTTGGTTTGCCCTGTTTTAGTTATAGTATGATTTACCCATTCACTGAGATGTGGTCTCACCCCTCTTCTGTTTTCTCCCCACAGATAGTCAAAGAGACTTTGATCCAGCTACAGCTTCGTAGAAGGCTGAATATAGCATTGGTGAGCCCCTGTTTGGGCAAGGATCTTTTGTGATGATTGTCTAGTTTAGTTTATGTCTAGAGTATCTCCTTGAACTTACAAGCAGGATCCTCGCTTCTTGTATATTTTGATGTGTTATTTGGAAAATGGTTTTATGTTTTACAAAGATGTTGTATTATGAGGCCATGGGCCAAGTTGAATCACAAATGTTGGATTCATGAGATATATATATATATATATACAATATTTCCTTATATTGGATGTGGCATATGTGGCCAGTTATATTTATTATGTACTTTGGATTGTGTGCTGGATGTTTGTATGTGCTATGCGTTAGGCTTGCGGCTAGGGGGAAACCCTTATGCCGTGCCGATCATGTGTTCCATCATTTGGGGCCGTGACATAAACTAACTATAAAACCACACCATTTTCCTTGTAAATTTCCCTTCCCTCAAAATACCATCAATGAAACTTCAACCCATAATTTTTCTACCTTTGATTCACAACCTCAAAAACATAGTTTTCAGGCTACTACACCCTAATCCCTCTTTGACCTACATCAGCGGGTCTATATAACATTCATCACACCCTAAAAGAGATTAAATAAATAAGTAAACAATTATATGCCCTTTGTAAGGAAACCATATCAACAAAAGAGTATACATAAGCATATATGTTGCAACCCTAAAAGCTTGTAGTATGCCCTATAAATTATTGACGTGCCATCAATGAGCATAACTCTACCATTCAAAGGATTGGTATTTGCAGCTCTTTCCCCATTGCTGACAGAACCAAGCTCCACAACTTGAACTGACTCACATCTACCTTTGGACGAAAATGTCATGTTACTCTAACAAGTTGTGTGAACAACTCCAAGTGAATCTGCACTTGCATTATGCACAAGAATATTCCTACAAAACATGGAACACAAAGAAATTAACAATTTTAACAATGATTAGAATTAAGCAATTTACCTCAAAAATAAATTAGCTGCACTGTATTTTCTCAATATATCTGAAGCAATGAAACATGCCCAAATACTTTTTATTCCTCCTCTTAGACAGCTCAAATAATTAGAAAAGCCCTTTGTTGAAGTTTTTGTCCCATTGGAGTTTTTATTTAGTATCCCTGAAGATTTATGTGGCCAATGTGTCACCAAGTGATGGATCAAAACATAATCATACATTTATACAGACAAATTCCACATAATAATATAAACTAGAAAGCTTTACCAAGCACCAAGATTGTTTAATTCCAAAATGAATCCAAAAACCACAAATCGTGAATTTTCTAATTTGGGGAAGAGAAGCCTCTTCAGTTAGGTCTTCGTTAACTTGTCAATTTCTTGATTCTTTTTTGTGATGAAATGATCAGTGACTAATTTTACTTATCTTTGAAATTTGAATTAGTAGGCTTTTTTGTGTGCTTAATGTTCTCTCTATAGAGGCTTATTTTTTTATTTAAACAAATAGTTTGTTTATAGATTATAAATTTTGACTGAACTGAAATATTAATATAAGATAATCATGAGCAAGATGGGGCCTAAAATGCAAGGGCTATAATCCATCCTTTCTTATTATGCTCTTTCCTGTAAGGTTTTTCTTGAATTACCTTATATTGAACCCTTCAATTACTGAAAGTGCCCTAATATTCTCACATTATATCTTTTAAGAGCACATAGTGCTTGTTGCAGAGATGCATGTGATTAGTATACAATGTGATACTTTTATTTTGCCCTATATCTTATTAGTTTGTAATGCAGATTCTATCCCAATGTATTGATGAAAGAGGAGTAAAAAACCTTTTGGGCAGTGACATTGCCAATACTACTCGGTTTATATGTCCAAAGAACCAAGAGTTCCAACAGATAAAGTAGAACTTATAGATTAGTGCCCAGTTCTTGATGATTATGTCCAAAGAAGCCTGGAATCATTAGTGCTTGTTGAAAAAGAAGTAGCACCGATCTCCCAATTTGCACTTTTTTCCAATTTGGTTAATCATTTGCTTTGTGAAAAGGTAGAGTCTTCAATAAATCTTAGAAATCCCATAAGTCATGCTCTGAAACTGTATAGTTCAAATTGTTGATTCTTTGCAAAATAGTTCATTCCTATAAATTATATAGCTTATTAATTATTCCCTTGCCTCTCCTTCAACATTGAATAGAATGTATTAATGGTTATTGAATGGAGACACAAAGCATACTGATTGAGCTTTACAAAAAGTATGCAGTTCAAACATATTTATTTAAACAAATGCATTTGCATTTCATAATATAATTCATTTGCTTATTTTGGTTTTGCATAATATTGTGCAGTCATGGATATTAGAGCTCTTTGCAATTAAGGGTCATCCAAATTTATCTATATTAGTTAATGGATGTTGGTGGATTTTTGTCAAAATCTTATTATACTATAAATGGTCTATATTTTGCTTACTTTGGAGGAGTCAAGAGCATAAGCAGGTGCGAGATTTAACCAGAAGTCCTCAAAAGGGTGCTGGTAGATGGAGGAAAACGTTTTTAGTTATATTTGTGTCACTTGGAATAGCTGGGTCCATTTGGTTATTTTGGCACTTGAATGAGCATATTATGCTGAGGAGAAAAGAAATGCTTGCCAATATGTGTGATGAGCGAGCCTATATGCTGTAGGATCAGTTTAACGTGAGTATGAACCACATTCAAGCTTTGGCTATTCTTGTATCCACTTTTCTCCACAGTAAACATCCTTCTGCAATTGATCAGGTAGTGTACTCATCCTCTTTTGGTTTTGTTTTTTAGCACAACCATGTCTTTGAATGTCATTTCTTACCTAGTTTTGTGGAGTTAGCCAGAGTAAATGTAAGACATGCTACATTTCTTCCAGCATTTATGTTAAGCTAGATCTTATAAAAAATGTGTACATTTGGTAAATATTTTTGTTTAAAGATTGCTGTAAATATTTTTCTTGAGAGAATCAAGAAAGTAATGGGAAATTAAAGTTTGAACTTGAAATGAGTAGATAAAAATTGCAGGCAATGTAAAGGGACCTATTTAAGTTCTTGCTAAACCCATCATAAAAAATGTTTTAGCCTCTTTTTTTGTTGCTTTATCATTGTATCATGAGCATGTTATTAACAAAAATGACTTGTAAAGGAATATACTATAAATTAAGAGTTGTTAAATATATATCTTTAAATCTTGCAATGGTTCTAATAGGAACTCATTTGACAGCATAATGATGTAGCATTTTTCAGCCATTGATTTCATCTTTAAAGCTTTAAATGAAATTAAATAGGGTTTTTCATTGGGTGAACATTGTACTTGCTATTTATGGTGAAACTCTCTGTCTTCTTTTGTCTACAGATGTAGCCATCAGAACCAAATCCTATTAAACTTTGTTTTTCTCTCCCCTTTTTTATTTACTTGTAATATAAACTGCTTTAACAAAAAATTAAATAATGTTATGAAAAGGATATACAACCTTGAAGATTCTTCTTTCCTTTTGCAAAAAACTTTTGGAGAATATACAAAGAGAACAGAATTTGAGAGACTATTTACAAGTGGTGTTGCTTATGCTCTGAAAGTTCTACACTCTAATAGGGAGCATTTCGAGAAGCAACATAGGTGGTCAATCAAAAAAATGAAATATGAGAATGAGACACTTATCCAAAATTGTATTCCAAAATATTTGGATCTTGCTCTCATCCAAGATGAATGTGCACCAATAATATTTGCTCAAGAAATTGTTTCGCATACTGTATTGCTTGATATGATGTCATGGAAGGTGTGGCTTGCTTAGCTTGTTTACACCCTCATATAAATTTCTTTCTTTAATAAAAATGTGGGGTACTATCTAAAGCTGCCACTTAGATGATCATGTGAATAATTGTACTATACATATGCTATGTAATCTAGCAGCATTATACTTTTGAAGATTTTGTGTAAATATATGGAGCTGAATGTATTAACTAAAGATCTTATGCCTTAAACAATATTTTATATATTTTTCTTTGAAAGGTGGAAATGAAATATTGGAGAGAAAAATTGAATTACATAGAAACTTTTTATTTCCTGACTGAAGATGATGACTCTAAGCACTGAAATCACTTGTCTTTGGATGTACTTGTGAGTTACAAGTTATGAAGTCTAATTTATTCATATAAACTCACCCCCATTATAGATTGGAAAAGGATGAAATTAGGAGCAATTATGTGTAAAATCGTTAAGTATATTGATCATTGTTATCTGGTTGTCTGATAGGCATGTTTAATGACATTGTTACGCAGGAATTCCATGAGAATATCTTGCAAGCACGGGCATCTAGAAAAGGAGTGCTGACATCTCCATTGAAACTATTGAAGTCTAATCACGTTAGCGTTGTATTTACATCTGCTATATATGACACTAATCTTCCTTTAGATGCTACACTAGCGCAATAGATTGATGCTACTATCGAGTAATTTTACCGTATATAGAAGTTCTCAAACCTCTGACCCAATGCCTGAATGTTAATTTAATTGTTACAATGTACATTGCATTTGTATTTTTGTTGTTGCAGTATCATGCTTCTATTCCAAAAAGAAATTGCATTTGTACTTATAAATTAAACTTGTAATTTGTGTATTGGTGCTATCTATTGGTAGGTATTGAGGTGCATCCTATGATGTTTTATCAGTGGTTGACAAAATCCTGCACCAACTTGCCAGTAAACAAACAATTGTTGTAAATGTGTATAATACAACTAATGCATCTGCACCCATCCCTATGTATGGTATTGATGTTGTTGATACTGGCCCACTACATGTAAGTAGCCTACGCTTTTGAGATCCTATGCGAAAACATGAGATGCACTGCAAGTTTGCTTTCACACTCAAGAATAGGAAGTCATTAAATCCCAATACTTGGCGGCTCATATCGGCTCAATTTAAATTTCTATTTTCCTTTCCTTTTTCAGGTTTAAGAAGAGGTCTCCACTACCTTGGACACCAATTAATGTATCAGTTGGAGTACTTGTTATTACCTTGCTGTTTGGTCATATTTTTTATATAGCACTTAGTCGAATTGCGAAAGTGGAGGATGATTACCGTGAAATGAGGGAACTTAAGGCTCGTGCTGAAGCTGCAGGTGTGGAAAAATCTTAGGTTCATTATATTTATGCTCAAATGTATTAAATCTTTACACGATTTTCATCATTCAACATTATTATTATTATTACTCATGAGTGACATAACCTTTTATATGAAATTATAATTTCTGTAATGACCTACATATCAATTTCTCTTTTTGTAGTTTCTTGCAACGATTTCACATGAGATTAGGACTCCAATAAATGGTGTTTTAGGTAATATAAAAACAATTTATTTTGAGAAAAATATAACTAGTTCTCAATTTTTCAAGAGTAGGTGAAAGTTGACTGATTTCAATCTTTTTTTAGGTATGCTGCAAATATTGATGGACATTGAATTAGATGAAAACTCAATGGATTATGCTCAGGTTGGTCATAGAAGTGGTAGAGATCTTATATCAGTGATAGATAAGGTTATTGATCAAGTTAAGATCGAGGCAGGAAAATTTGAACATGAAGCTATAGCTTGTGCTCCACATTATATTCCAAATGGAGTTCTATCACTTTTCTCTGGAAGTGAAAAAAAGCAAGTATATAGAAACAAAGAATCAAATCATCTTGGGAACTTACTAAAACAAACGAATTTTGGTGGTTGATGATAATGCAATAAACAGAAAAGTAGTAGAAGTTTTTCTTCTAAAATATGGTGCAAAGGTTACCTGTGTGGAAAGTGGCCAAGCTGCTTTAAAGATACTTAAGCCACCACATAGTTTTCATGCTTGTTTTATGGATCTGCAAATGCCAGAAATGGATGGGTAAGTGGTTTGTTGGTTCTAAATTTTCTAGTTTGTTACTGATTTTGAAATACAAAGATATCTGTTGTTGTTTTTATTAAAACTTGCAAGCGCACGAATCTATTGGAGTATAGATTTAGTGGTAAGCAAGGTCGATCCCACGAGGATTGCCAATTAAGAAAATTTAATTCAGATCCAAAATAAATATTTCTAACCTAGTTGCTAGAATGTTTGTTTGTTAGAAGAGTACTGAACAGAGCTTGTAAAAAACTAAAATACCAAAATTAAATATGAATGTATTCAAAGTAAGAAACATGCTAAGGTTAGGGGATCCACTCTTGGTACATCAAATAATAATAAAATTTAACTCTTTTATTACTCAAATGGAATCCTCACGTAAATGAGGTTCCATTCGGAAGATATTACATTAAACGCGCTTTGGTTTATAGATGAAGTGTATTTGCCTTCTTTTATTGTATTACTAATAATAAATAACTTTTGTAAAATGGATTCAAGTATACATCGTGCCAATCATATTGTCTACAATAAATCAAGAATGATTCAAGTATTTATTGTGCCAAGATTGTTTACAATGTATCAAGATTTGCACTTTACAAAATTTAAAATAAAAATATACAAACAAAGTCAATAATAATAATATAAAGTAGGCGGTAAAATCAGCCATTGAGAAAAGAAATAACAAGAAAATAAATACAAAAGTGCAGAAAATAAATAACAGAGGGGTAATAAAGCCATCCTCTAAGAAAATATATAACAAGAAAGTAAATAAAAAGTGCAGAAAATAAATAACAGAAGGGCAATAAAGCCATCCTCTAAGAAAGTAAATAACAAGAAAGTAAATAATAAAAATTGCAAAAAAATAAATAACAGAGGGACAACAAAGCCATCCTCTAAAAAAAATAACAAGAAAGTAAATAATAAAAGTGCAGAAAATAAATAACAGAGAGGCGACAGAGCCATCCTCTCAGAAGAAAAATAAAAAAAAATAACATAAAAAATAAATAACAGAGGGGCCACAAAGCCATCCTCTAAGAAAATAAACAACAAGAAAATAAATAATAAAAGTGCAGAAAATAAATAACAGAGAGGCGACAGAGCCGTCCTCTCAGAAGAAAAATAATAAGAAAATAATAACATAAAAAATAAATAACAGAGGGGCAACAAAGCCATCCTCTAAGAAAGTAAATAATACGAAAGTAAATAATAGAAAGGAAAAAAATAAATAACAGAGGGGCAACAAAGCCATCCTCTAAGAAAGTAAATAACAAGAAAATAAATAAGAAGATAAATACAACATCAAGTATAAACATTAAAATTAAGAGTTAGATAAATTATTATTTTTATACCAAGAGTTTCACCCTTTCACATTAGCATTAGGAGATTAGTTCTCCATAGTCAAGATAAGAAAACAAAATGAAAGATGAAGAAGCATAATAAAACTTATGAGAGAAAGTAAAGATACAAAATTTATAAAGAGAGAAAATGATTACAAACACTTAGAACTTCCACAAAGATTTCCCAAGCTCCCTCTTTAGTCTTTCTCCCCTCCATTTAGCTCACAATATGTCTCTATTTATAGACAAAACAAGGGAAGTAGGTGACAAAAATGGTGGGTAGCAAATTGCACTAAAGTTGACAATAGTGTTGCATTATGTGCCCCGAAAGTCATCGTGATATATCGCCTTGATAGTCACCGAATCTGCTCCTCAAATCAACAAAAGGGTTGTAGATATTTTCATTATCTTTCCATCCATATAAGGTAGACAAAAGTGGCCATGTATTTTGTGATTTATGGCCAAAACACTATAGCAAGGTCAGGCTAGACTGCAACAGTAAACATGTTCGATTCTAGTCCCATTTCGGCCCTTTTAGTGTCCGAATTTGCTGACCACTTGAACATTAAAGTTGTATAAAATTATATCTTCTATTCACCTACAAAATTTTGTATCCATTAAATATGTATTTGTTGAAATATGGCCCAAATACTACAGTAAGGTTGGACTGGACTCCAACAGTAAACATGTTCTATTCTAGCCCAATTTCGGCCCATTGGATATCTGAATTTGCTGATCACATAAACATGAAAGTTGTATGAAATTATGTCAGCTATTCATCTACCAACTTTTGTACATAATATATACGTATTTTCTGAGATACGGCCAAAATACTGTAGTAAGATCAAGTTGAAAAGCAAGCAGCAAACAAATTTTTAACATTGAGTGTTTTGCCTTGAATCTTTATGTTTCGATTCTTTTAGAAATGTGGTCATAAATCAAGATTGAATTAATGCATATATCCATTAAGATGCGTCTCAAGAGACAAAAAGATAATGCTCCTTATTCTGCCATCCTTAATGAATTTATTTTGTCTGCTTGATTTATAGACATCATTTCTAAAGAAACACAATTTAGCTTTGATTCCTCCAATTGAGTCAATTTCCTATTTTTCTCTTTATATATAAAAATACAAAAAACTAAAGACAAATAAGGGAGATAAATACTTAATTAAGGTAAAAAGATAAGATAAAAATATTTAATTTATGAATACAAAACTCATTCATCAAATACCCCCAAACTTAATCTTCTGCTTGTCCTCAAGCAAAACACACAAACATCAAAATTCAAAAGATGAGTGAGTGATGAGTTGTTTTTGGCTTACTAAACATTCCTCAAGGATTTAAAATGTGCAACCAAGGAAAATATCAGAATTCCAAAGTTATGTAAAACTTTAATTCAACTGCAACATATAGTTTACTATTGAATCCCAAGTGTGTGTGTGATAATCTTATGATATTGGACTTTTTGCATTCAAATAAATTTACATAATCAAATTTTAAAACAGATCTCCAGAGTTTTACATTTGAGACTCCATAAGCTTATTTTTCATGTCACTCTCCACTAATGTAGACTAATCATAAAATTTAAGATCATTAAGACTTTCATTAGGCTTGTAATGTATGGCATAGGTTAAAGGTGGATAAAAAGATATGAAAGCTCAATTCACTCTATAACATACATGATCATTTAAGTCCTCCCAAATATTTTTGATATTATCATGTGAATTCTATCTCCAACCTTATCCTCATCCTTATGTTATATGCTCATAATACTCTTTTTTTTTTTAAAGAACCCCCAAACTTATTTCTTTGGGCGGTTCTATATTTTTTTGTTTTTTTGTTTTTTTTTAACTTCTTCCATTCATCCATGAACCGTAGCTTTTCAAATGATCATTCCTGCGAGTGAAAGGTTAAAGTTAAAAATATTTTTATTCAAAGGCTAGATAATAATATAGGTGTACAAGAAAGGATAAATATAGGCTCAAAATGGGTTACTAGGGATGGCATAATGTGTAGGTTGGTTTGAAAGGCTCAAACGATTCCAACAATGCCTAATTCATTTCTTAAATAGAGAGTAGTCTAGAATTTCATTTCAAGTGACAATCAAATAAGTTCTAGATTTTCATGAGATCACTTAGCATATTTGAATCACATAAATCTTTTCTGAATAAACAATCAATCAAATGTAAAAGATTAAGTGCTCAGGATTTAAGAATTCTCAAGTAAAATATAGGTTACTATTGAGTTCAGGTTCACACATAACACTCAAAACTCATCTATTTTCCTAAGGTTACAGGCACTTTAAATTATTTTCATCATTGGTGCTAGTTTTGCCTCCCAAAACATCACTCAGTTTTTTTTTTGAAATCTAGGTGCTGGAACCTATACAGAGATATGAGGCTAGACACCCACGTCCCCTTTTTTTTTAAGAAAGAA
This sequence comes from Gleditsia sinensis, assembly GCA_037074535.1. Taxonomy (NCBI): domain Eukaryota; kingdom Viridiplantae; phylum Streptophyta; class Magnoliopsida; order Fabales; family Fabaceae; genus Gleditsia; species Gleditsia sinensis. The sequence continues at coordinate 12,262,441 of CM073464.1, read as the reverse complement.
GAAGGACAAGCACAAAACAAACAACAAAAATTGAAAGAGATATTACCTGGAAGGAAATTTAGGAAAAGATTAACCTGCAATAAACTAACCAGAAAAGAGAAATTTATTCAATCAAATAAAAGGTGTTACAGATGAAGATCCAAATCCAATTTGTGCTTTTTGCGGTTGTCTGCTGTCCAATCTATTTGAGCTGTAGCTTGATCAGGAATATGAACATATGCTTGTAATGCATCAATCAATTCATCAGCATTTGAAGCCGAGATGAGAATTCGTCGTGCTGAGTGTGAGATAAACCTTTGTTCTACAGCTTGATCAAGAAAAGACAGCAAACCATCAAAGAAATTGTTAACATTCAACAGACCTATGGGTTTATGGTGGAGATTCAACTGTGCCCAGGAAACTATTTGAAAATTTTCCTCCAAAGTACCAAAACAACCTGGTAATGCAATGAAAACATCAGCGTTGCTCATCATTCTAGCAATGCGTTCATGCATGGAGGCTACCCTAAATTCTTCCCCAATTATTTTTCCAATGATGTTTGATACAGCTAGAGCTGTAGGAATAATACCAAGAACTTGGCATCCTCCTACATGTGCAGCTGTGCACACACCCCAGTAACCCACGACTACCTCCACCATAGACTAAATGAATTTTTCTCCTGACCAGTACAATACCCAAATTTTGTGCTGCTTTAACATACTCTCCATCTTTTCTAGGACTGGAACCACAAAAAACACAAATATTCTGAAATTGACGAGATGTGATTCCTTCCATACCTGTAATCACCTTAACTTTGAGTATGAAGATAAAGATAATAATATGTGCATTTATAGAACTCAGATAAAAGTATACTTACAGTAGCTATGCGAATAAGCCCATGGCATAATTACAATAGCCATGTGAGTAGGCCAATGGATGACAGCTAAATTAAAGATGAAAAATTCAAAAATAACGGCACACATGCATATATACAGTAGTTGTGATTTTGGCTCACATCTTCCTCTGGTTTTACGTCTAGTAATGGCTTAAACGCCCTCTAAGGGTCGAGGATATGCTTCCCATCCAATTTTCTTATAAATTGGCAAACAGGGTCTTTTAATGTCAGATTCCCAAGATTGTATTGTTTTTGTTCTTTTTTAAAAGGGGGCCATAAACCAACAATTCCAATATGCACAGATCCACTAGGATGCGTCTCAAGAGACGTTGGATGAAACTCATCATCCAATGACTCCTTACTCAAGCCATCCTTAATGAATTTGATTTTATCTTCTCGATTTACATGAGCCCACCCCAAAGAACGGCAACGTGTGTTGCAAGTTTCACGTCCACATTCATGGCAGACACCCATTCTTTTAGCTCTATGCTTTTTAGCAAAATTGCTTTTTCCTAACCCAGGCATGTAAGAGATGTAACCATTTGCAGACTCACCTGCTAATAGTACCTTAGCTTCAATCAGCCAACGAATATCAGCAGGTATTCCCATTATCATCATTAACCTTAATCTTTCAACCCGTGCTTTATAAATTTTCAACAATGCATTGGGTGGAAGAGAAGGAAAATGATTTTTCAAGTTTGCAAGTATGTTTTCCATTCTCAATTCAATTTTTTTTTGAAGAAAGATCAAAAGCAACAAAACCAAGAAAAAAATAGAAATTCAAAAGAAAATATTAAAGAGGGAACAAATTAATGCAAACTAATAAAAAAAATCTTACCTAAATAGCGTGCGTAGCAATTAAAGGAAGCAAATCAATCCTGGTAGATAGGATCACGTAGAAGTGTCTCCTCTACCTCTGGGTTGCGTAATTCCAAAAATGATTTCAATCTTTGGCCATTGACTTTAAATACATCACCATTTTTGGAATTTTCAATATCTACTGCACCATGTGGATAAACAGTACGAATAATGAATGGTCCTGATCACCAAGAACGTAATTTTCCTGGAAATAAATGCAAACGAGAGTTATATAGAAGAACTTTTTGACCTACATTAAATGATTTTCTTAAAATATTTTTGTCATGAAAAATTTTCATTCGATCCTTGTACAATTTTGCATTCTCATATGCATCATTCCTTATTTCTTCTAGTTCATTGAGTTGAAGCTTCCTGTGGGAACCTGCTTTGTCAAGAGAAAAGTTAAATTGTTTGATGACCCAATAAGCTTTATGTTCTAACTCAACAGGTAAATGACAAGCCTTGCCATACACAAGTCGGTAAGGAGACATTCCAATAGGGGTTTTAAAAGCAGTACGATAAGCCCATAAAGCAACAGAAAGTTTCAAAGACCAATCTTTCCTACTTGGGTTAATCATTTTTTCCAAAATATTTTTAATTTCCCTATTTGAAATCTCAACTTGACCACTAGTCTGAGGGTGGTATGGGGTAGCAACTTTGTGTGTAATGCCATATTTTCTCATTAACTGCTCAAAATGCTTATTACAAAAATGTTTTCCCCCATCACTAATGATAGCCCGTGGTGTGCCAAATCTCGAAAAGATGTTTTCTTTTAAGAATTTTACCACAATCTTGTGATCATTTGTTTTACATGCAAGAGCCTCTACCCATTTTGACACATAATCCACAGCAACAAAGATGTATAAATTACCGAAAGAATTAGGAAAAGGACCCATGAAATCAACTCCCCAGACATCAAATATCTTAACAATAAGAATGGGAGTTAAAGGCATCATATTCCTCCATGAAATACTGCCCAATTTTTGACAACGCTTACAAGAACTACAATACAAATGGGCATCTTTGAACAATGATGGCCAGTAAAAGACACATTGCAAGACTTTTGCAGCAGTTTTTTTAGCACTAAAATGACCTCCACAAGCATGATCATGACAAAAAGAAATAACACTATATTGCTCACTCTCAGAAACACATCTTCGAATGATTTGATCAGGACAATACTTAAACAAGTATGGATCTTCCCAAAAGAATTTCTTTACTTCTGCTAAAAATTTTACCCGATCTTGCTTACTCCAATGTGTAGGTATTTGACCTGTAGCAAGATAATTAGCAATGTCAGCAAACTAGGGTAACTGAGAAATAGACATGAGTTGTTCATCTGGAAATGAGTCTCCAATAAGCAAGTTATTGTCACCCGATTCAACTATCAGTCTAGACAAGTGATCAGCCACAACATTTTCAAATCCTTTCTTATCCCGAATTTCTAAATCAAATTCTTGCAACAAAAGTATCCATCTTATCAAACGCGCTTTAGCATCTTTCTTAGAAAGAAGATACTTAAGTGCAGCATGATCTGAAAAAATTACAATTTTAGATCCTAATAAATAAGATCTAAATTTGTCTAATGCAAATACCACAGCTAGTAACTCTTTTTTTGTTGTAGAATAATTCAATTGAGCATCATTAAGAGTTTTACTAGCATAGTATATCACATAAGGAAACTTTTCTAGACGTTGACCCAAAACAGCTCCAATTGCATAATCAGAGGCATCACACATAATTTCAAATGGAAAATTCCAATTGGGTGGTCTAATGATGGGTGCAGAAGTAAGAAGAGATTTGAACTTCTCAAAAGCTTGAAAGCATTTTTCATCAAATATAAAGGGTGCATCTTTGGTAAGTAAATTACATAAAGGTTTGGAGATTTTGCTGAAATCTTTGATGAATCTGCGATAAAACCCTGCATGGCCTAAAAAAGAACGTACCTCTTTCATTGTCCGAGGAGGTGGAAGACTGGAAATCAATTCAATTTTGGCTTTATCTACCTCAATCCCCTGATTTGACACAATATGTCCCAAAACAATTCCTTTTTTAACCATGAAATGACATTTTTCTCAATTCAAAACAAGGTTCTTTTCCTTACACCTAATTAAGACCAATCTTAAATGGTGTAAGCATTCCTCAAAACTAGACCCATGCACAGAAAAATCATTCATGAATACTTCCAAAAATCGCTCTACCATGTCAGAAAATATGCTTATCATGCAACACTGAAATGTAGCAGGTGCATTGCACAATCCAAATGGCATTCGACGATAGGCAAAAGTTCCGAAAGGACAAGTGAATGTAGTTTTCTCTTAATCCTCGGGTGCAATGGGAATTTGGTTGTAACCTGAATATCCATCAAGAAAACAATAATATGCATGTCCAGCCAACCTTTCTAGCATCTGATCTATAAAAGGAAGTGGAAAATGATATTTTCTTGTTACAACATTCAACTTACGATAGTCAATACAAACACGCCACCCAGTTTGTACTCTAGTGGAAATTAATTCATTATCCTCATTTTTTACTACAGTAATGCCAGACTTCTTAGGAACTACCTGAACAGGACTGACCCATGCACTATCAGAAATCGGGTAAATGACACCCACATCAAGAAGTTTAATCACTTTAGCTCTCACAACTTCTTTCATGTTTGGATTCAAACGTCTTTGTGGCTCTCTTGAGGTTTTGGCATTGTCCTCCAAATGTATCCTGTGCATGCAAATTGATGGACTAATACCTTTAATGTCTGCTATTGTCCACCCTATGGCTTCCCTATGCTCACTGAAGACTTTTATGAGTTCAACTTCATGTTCTTTATCTAGGTCTGATGCAATGATAACAGGTAAGGTCTCAGCAGGTCCTAGAAACACATATTTTAGAGAATCTGGCAAAGGTTTTAACTCTACCTGAGGCGGTTTCTCTATGGATGGTAATAAGACAGACCCAGAAGATGTAATTGTCTCTGTTTTGACTTTCCATTCATTGGTATCCATCAATGGAGTAGTCTCTAACAGGGAATTTATTTCATTGATCAAACAGTCCTCATCTATGTCCATGTTGAAGTAAGCCAAACATTTTTCTAAAGGGTCATCATCAAAAGAACTTAAAAATGAATCATCAGCTATACTCTCAATCATGTTGACCTCACATAAATCACTAGCATCCACAGGTTGACGAGAGACATTAAAAACATTAAGTTCCACAGTCATATTTCCAAAAGATAGATTCAAAATTCCATTTCGACAATTAATGATCGCATTGGATGTTGCAAGAAATGGTCTACCCAAAATGATTGGAATTTGTGTCTCTGTATTCTCAACAGGTTCAGTGTCAAGAATAATGAAATCTACTGGAAAGTAGAATTTATCAACCTTAATGAGCACATCCTCTATGACACCTCTAGGAATTTTTATGGACCTATCAGCTAACTGAAGGGTTACTGGTGTAGGTTTTAACTTTCCTAACCCAAGTTTTGCATACACAGAATATGGCAACAGATTCACACTTGCTCCTAGATCAAGTAAGGCTCGGTTAATCACATGGTCACCTATAACACAAGAAATTGTAGGACAACCGGGATCTTTGTACTTGATAGGAGTTTTTTTTTGAATTATGGAGCTCACTTGTTCAGTCAAAAATGCCTTTTTTGGAACATTAGTTTTCCTTTTCACCGTGCAAAGATCTTTAAAAAATTTTGAGTAAGCAGGTACTTGTTTGATAGCGTCAAGAAAAGGGATGTTAATGCTTACTTACTTAAAAACCTCTAAAATGTCACTATATTGAGTACCTTTCTTATTTCTCTCAAGTCTTTATGGGAATGGAGCTTTAGGGGCACAAGGAATATGTTCACTTTTATTCTCACTTGAGTCATTAATTTGTGGTTCATGCTGACTCTGTTCTTTAGTTCCAAGCATGTGAACTTGATTATCAATCACTTTTCCAGATCTAAGGGTCGTTACAGACTTTACTTCTTCATTAGGATTTGTTGATGATCCTACCTTAAATTGACCCTTAGGATTAGGAATAGGTTGACTGGAAAATTTTCCTTTCTCTTTCTCTCTTACAGCATTGGCTATTTGACCCAATTGTGTTTCAAGCTTTGAAATAGATTGAGTGTGGGATTGTAAAGCATGTTGAGTTGATTGCATGAATTGCTGTAGAGTATCTTCCAAAGAAGGTCTTTTTTGTTGTGATACTCTGAAAGGAGGATCATATTGAGGAACTGAAGGATATGAGTTAGGAGGGGCAAATTGTTGCCCACTTTGATTCATTTGAAGGCTGATTTTGCCTCCATGAAAAATTTGGATGATTCCTCCAATTTGGATTATATGTAGGTGCAAACGGGATGTCTGATGATTTTCCATGAAATTGAAGAGAATTGACTTGCTCAGAGAATGCATCTTGGTAAGCTGGTATGGATGGACAAGATTGTGTAATGTGAGATGTACTAGAACATAAGGCACATGCCTCTATCCTAGTATTGGTAGAAAGGTTCAGAGTGTGGCTTAAAGTTAAAGCTTCAACCTTTCTAGTCAGGCTAGCTAAGGCAATTCTCACATCTGTGTCATCACTCACCTCATAAATTCCTCCCTTTTTGTGTGTTTGAGACTTCTTATCCCTGGAATCTATGCAGTTCCAATGTTGAGAATTTTCAGATAAAGATCCTAAGGATTCCCAAGCTTCTCCCTCATTCAATTGTAAAAATCTCCCACCATGCATGCTTTGGATCATTTGACGGTTTGATGAAGTTAAACCATCATAGAAATATTTCACCAATCTCCAAATTTCAAAACCATGATGAGGACATTTCAAAAGAAGATCATTAAATCTTTCCCAACATTCGAAAAATTGTTCACCCTCATTTTGACAAAAATCAGAAATTTCTCTCCTAAGGGCATCAGTTTTAGACATGGGAAAAAATTTTGCCAGAAACTTATTTACCAATTGATTCCAACTAGTAATAGTTCCTGTAGGAAGGGAGTTCAACCAGGCTTTAGCTTTATCTTTTAATGAGAATGGAAACATTCTAAGCCTAATTGACTCATCATTGAAATTTTGAAAGTGAAATGTTGAACAAATTTCAAGAAATTCCTTCACATGCATGTATGGATCTTCTCTTTCCAAACCATAAAATGATGGTAAAAGTTGAAGTATGGCTGGTTTGAGTTCAAAGTGAGTTGCAGTAGTTTGTGGCAAAACTATGCAAGATGGAGTATTGGCTATGACAGGTGAGAAGTACTCCATAAGAGTTTTCTTATGCACAACTTATTCTTCCATTTTTGATGATGTCTCAACAAAGTCTAATGTTCCAATTTTTAAATCAAAGGGTGATCCTAAACTTTTCCTAACCAAACGCTGATCTTTGTCACGTTTCCAAACACGCATAAACTAAAAGAAAAATTATAAACAAATATTTCTAATAGCATATAATACAATTACAAAAGAGGATAATTTTACAACTTAGTAACATATATATACAATGTTAACTATAAATAACAAAATGCAAATACAACAAAAACAATCACAAAATTTTGCAACAAATTTTTTTTTTCACAAAGAAAATTTTCTATACAAAAAATAAATATTCTAAATAATAACTAGTGGAAGAATTTTACTTACCTGGATCTAGTTAACTTTTCCGTCGGAATCACCAGCAATGGCGCCAAAAACTTGTTGTTGTTTTTATTAAAACTCGGAAGCGCACGAATCTATTGGAGTATAGATTTAGTGGTATGCAAGGTTGATCCCACGAGGATTGCCAATTAAGAAAATTTAATTCAGATCCAAAATAAATATTTCTAACCTAGTTGCCAGAATGTTTGTTTGTGAGAAGAGTACTGAACAAAGCTTGCAAAGAACTAAAATACCAAAATTAAATATGAATGTATTCAAAGTAAGAAACATGCTAAGGTTAGGGGATCCACTCTTGGTACATCAAATAATAATAAATTTTAACTCTTGTATTACTCAAATGGAATCCTCACATAAATGAGGTTCCATTCGGAAGATATTACATTAAACGCGCTTTGGTTTATAGATGAAGTGTATTTGCCTTCTTTTATTGTATTACTAATAGTAAATAACTTTTGTAAAATGGATTCAAGTATACATCGTGTCAATCATATTGTCTACAATAAATCAAGAATGATTCAAGTATTTATTGTGCCAACGATTGTCTACAATGTATCAAGATTTGCACTTTACAAAATTTAAAATAAAAATATACAAACAAAGTCAATAATAATAATATAAAGTAGGCAGTAAAACCAGCCATTGAGAAAAGAAATAACAAGAAAATAAATACAAAAAGTGCAGAAAATAAATAACAGAGAGGCAATAAAGTCATCCTCTAAGAAAATAAATAACAAGAAAGTAAATAAAAAGTGCAGAAAATAAATAACAGAAGGGCAATAAAGTCATCCTCTAAGACAGTAAATAACAAGAAAGTAAATAATAAAAAGTGCAAAAAAATAAATAACAGAGGGACAACAAAGCCATCCTCTAAAAAAAATAACAAGAAAGTAAATAATAAAAGTGCAGAAAATAAATAACAGAGAGGCGACAGAGCCGTCCTCTCAGAAGAAAAAAAATAATAACATAAAAAATAAATAACAGAGAGGCGACAGAGCCATCCTCTCAGAAGAAAAATAATAAGAAAATAATAACATAAAAAATAAATAACAGAGGGGCAACAAAGTCATCCTCTAAGAAAGTAAATAATACGAAAGTAAATAATAGAAAGATAAAAAATAAATAACAGAGGGGCAACAAAGCCATCCTCTAAGAAAGTAAATAACAAGAAAATAAATAAGAAGATAAATACAACATCAAGTATAAACATTAAAATTAAGAGTTAGATAAATTATTATTTTTATACCAAGAGTTTCACCCTTTCACCTTAGCATTAGGAGATTAATTTTCCATAATCAAGATAAGAAAACAAAATGAAAGATGAAGAAACATGATAAAACTTATGAAAGAAAGTAAAGAAACAAAATTTATAAAGAGAGAAAAGGATTACAAACACTTAGAACTTCCACAAAGATTTCCCAAGCTCCCTCTTCAGCCTTTCTCCCCTCCCTTTAGCTCACAATATGTCTCTATTTATAGACAAAACAAGGGAAGTAGGTGACAAAAATGGTGGATAGCAAATTGCACTAAAGTTGACAATAGTGTTGCATTATGTGCCCTGAAAGTCATCATGATATATTGCCTTGATAGCCAGCGAATCTGCTCATCCAATCAACTTAAGAGTTGTATATATTTTCATTATCTTTCCATCCATATAAGGTAGACAAAAATGGGCCACGTATTTTGTGATTTATGGCCAAAACACTATAGCAAGGTCATGCTGGACTGCAACAGTAAACATGTTCGATTATAGTCCCATTTTGGCCCTTTTAGTGTCCGAATTTACTGACCACTTGAACATCAAAGTTGTCGCAAATTATATCTTCTATTCACCTACAAAATTTTGTATCCATTAAACATGTATTTTCGGAAATATGGCCCAAATACTACAGTAAGGTTGGACTGGACTGCAACAGTAAACATGTTCTGTTCTAACCCAATTTCGGCCCTTTGGATATCTGAATTTGCTGATGACATAAACATGAAAGTTGTATGAAATTATGTCAGCTATTCATCTACCCAATTTCGTACATAATATATACGTATTTTCTGAGATACGGCCAAAATACTGTAGTAAGATCGAGTTGAAAAGCAAGCAGCAAACAAATTTTTAACATTGAGTGTTTTGCCTTGAATCTTTATGTTTTGATTCTTTTAGAAATGTGGTCATAAATCAAGATTGAATTGATGCATATATCCATTAGGATGCGTCTCAAGAGATAAAAAGATAATGCTCCTTACTCTGCCATCCTTAATGAATTTATTTTATCTGCTTGATTTATAGACATCATTTCTAAAGAATCACAATTTAGCTTTGATTCCTCCAATTGAGTCAATTTCCTATTCTTCTCTTTATCTATAAAAATACACAAAACTAAAGACAAATAAGGGAGATAAATACTTAATTAAGGTAAAAAAGATAAGATAAAAATATTTAATTTATGAATACAAAACTCATTCATCAATAGCCACTATAGTTTCCCATTAGAATAGAACCTGGAAAGATTGACTTCTCTATTAACTGTATTTAGTATGGGAGAAAACATATATACATCTAAATGGATAATAATTAAGTTGGCTTAAGCAACAAAATACTACATTATTATTTGTTTTTGCTAAGAACTTGTTGCTTAGAATTTAAGAACCAGGACTTGTTCCTCTTTTGTCTCATTGCTGCACTATTGACTTGTAAAGCTATCCGCAAATTCTTTGACGTAGAAATAAGTAAAAGCTACGATGAAGTATAATGTGATTATGCTTTGCCCCTATAATTATCAACTTGATTTAGCTTATTGTTTAAGAAATGGCATGGGTGTTTCAGAATATAATTAACTTTATTTTAATTTTTGTTAGATGTTCAGAGAGGTTGGGTAAGAAAATTGATATTTATACATGATGTTTATAATATGATCTCATGGAGTAAGATTATTGTAAAACTACAAATAATGTCTACTTGAGAGTAAATTTGAGGTTTAAAAAGAAAAAAGTATTGTGTTTTGCACTTGACTTGATGAATTAAATTATTTTGATGCCTGTTAGGGAAATGTTATAATAATATTTTTATACTTTTGTTATTCAGTGCTGCTAATGATCGGGTTGTGTGAAAAATCTTATAGATTTTGAACTTTTTCATAGATAGGATCTTTCAAAATTGGATTTCTAATCAAAGTTAATTTACAATATTCTTATCATTCTGAATGATACAAATTTGAAGTGACTAGACAAGTCCGTCATTTAGAGAGAGAAATAAATGAGAACATTGAATGTGGTAAAACATCAGCAAAAATATTGGGTAATGTGGCTTGTTGGCATATGCCAATATTCGCTATGACAGCTGATGCAACTCAGACTTCTAATGAAGAGTGCAATAAGTGTGGAATGGATGGTTATGTGTCAAAGCCATTTGAAGAAGATGATCTCTATATGGAAGTAGCGCATTGTTTCAAAAATGGTTCATAAAGTGGAAGTACCATCTCTATTGTGAATGCACTTTATTGACAATTATTTTGATTGCCTGTAAGTAAGTATTGAAATTTAGGAATGTTACCCATTTATTATAAATATATTGAATTTATTTTGAATTTTGAGTAATTTATTCTTGTTTTATATTTCCTTTTTGTCTTGCATCAATATATTTAATTTCTTTTATTTTTTTCATCCAGGAAGTTGATAAAGAGTACTGTTGAAAATGAAGAACAAGAGGAGGTCAATAGATGGATAATTTTTCTTTTGTACATAACTCATTTAGGTTCCTTGTTTTAATTTCTTATATCTCTTAACTTCATGTATTTAAATATTTAGTTAGGGGAATATAAAATGTCACAGAGATGATAATATTAATTCATTTTTTTGACTAAGTTTGAAGGAATGAAAAATCTTTAAACTCTCAAATTTTGTATGTAATATGTAGAACAATGTTATTAATTGTATATATATAGTTTTAGTGAGAAAAAAATCAGGTTGGGGCAATTATTAAATACCTACCGCACTATTTTGGGATATAAATTTTGGAGAGCTACCTTACATTATGTACCATATCTTTGAGAAGAACAATTTACATAGTCATTATTTAAATAAATAAAAAAACTTAAAAATCATAGTTGAATTTTTAGAATGACCAATGATAGTTACTGTAAAAAAAATTGTCATTTTTCTATGATAGCTGATATCTTGTATGCAATACATAAATTATTTTAAATTTTTGTAATCGCTACTTAAAAAAAAGAAGGGAATCTTTTCTTAAAATATATATTTGGAGAATTAGAATGAGTTTTTTCATATTTCAACTTTATTATTTTCAAATCATTTTTATCAATTTAATCTCTTAAAAATCAATTTATAGATTTGATACATTTTTTATGATAATTAAAATTTTACATACTTAAAGCAAAGATATGATTTAGTTAAGGTTTTATTTTAATTAGTTACAAAACTTTATTCAATTTCTATTAGTATGGTTAATGTAAAGTATTCATACAAAGAACATAACTATTTCAGTAATATGTTTAAAAATTAAACGTAAAAAAATTAGATTATAAATAAATTTTTCGAATAGAAAAATAACAAAAGATTCATTTTACTTTAAAATTTTAAGTTTTGAAGAATTTTGATGATTAGGTTATATTAAAACAAATCTCTTGTCATTAAAATAAAATATATTTTTTAAAAAAGAAAAAATATAAAATGCAACAAAATAATGCATTTCATAAATTTTTAAGTAAAGATATAATTTAGTTAAACTTCTCTATATATTATTTAAAAAAAATTTCAAAATTTTTTGTGATAGGTTTAACATAACAATCCTTTAAAAAATAATTTCTTAAATAATTTATTAAAAATAAATCTAATGCATATATTAATTATTAAATTAAAGATAAAGTTTGCATTTTTTTGTAATTAAACTTACATTTACTAAAAAAAATTTCAGTGGCAACTATTAGTCGCCACCGAAAACGACTCTTTAGTGATGATGGAAAATGAAATTGCTTGGAGTGTTTCACTTTCTGTTGCGATTTTGAAGGTCGCCACCAAAAATGGCACTTTCAGTGGCGACTTGTTTTAGTCGCCACTAATAATTGCACTTTCTATGGCGATTTTGAAAGGTTGTTACTAAAAATACAACTTTCTGTTGTGACTTTTTTTAATCGCCACTAAAAATACAATTTTCAGTGGCGACTTGTTTTAGTCGCCACTAAAAATTGCACTTTTTGTGACGATTTTAAAAGGTCGCCATTGAAAGTTGGATATTTAGTGGTAACCTTTCAAAATCGCCACAGAAAGTGCAATTTTTAGAGGCGACTAAAACAAGCCGCCACTAAAATGTGTTTTCAGTGACGAATTTAATAAGTCGCCACAGAAAAGTCGTCACAGAATGTTGTATTTCTTGTAGTGTAATTCTGCAAATTAAGATCAGAATTTTTCTTAAAATTTATAAATTTACACTTAACCATTAAGTTTTAAAAAAATTACCCCAACCTCCTTTATTTTAAATTTTCATAAAAATTAATTCCACCTTTTGATTATTATTATTATTTTAGTATAGACCTTTTGATTATTTATAATGCCTTAAATTAGACTATTTATGAGTTTTTAAGTAAAAAAATACATAATAGTTTTGTGAATAGAAAGGAGATTTTTGTATAAATTGAAATTAGAGAAGATATGAGTATAGATTTCAAAAACTTTAGAAGAGGTAAATGTAATATAGTCAATTTATTAATATAAATGCTCTACATATACAAGAGCTTAGCTATCCTATTTATACACACAATTCACCTTCTGAAAGATCCAAGAATGCATAACTAACTTCTCTAACAGCTTACTCTATCGCTCCCCTTATTTATACACACATAATTCTGGCATGGATTTGCTGTCATAAGGATTGTAAGATCCAGTTTATTTTTATTTTATTTATTTATTTATTATTATTATTATTACTACATTTTACATGTTAAATACACCATATGTATAAACACAATGTATATATATATATATATATATTACAAACCTCATACATGTAATAATTATACAATACAATATTACATACACAAATAAGAGTTTCTATACAGCACTCCACCATTGAAATACAAAGGGTGAGGAGGTGGTACTGACATCGGGATCTTTATCAGTAACGTTATCTCCGATTACATCTCATTTCTTTTTATATGAACATAACACCATAATAATAGTGAGAATAAAGATTTCTAGTAGATTTAACATAAACAAAATATAATGAGAAAAATATGAGTTATGTTCAGTTGTATAAGTTACAGAAAAAATATCAAGCTTTTATGATAAAATCATAACTTTTGTTAATACATAATTAACATATAATATATACACTGAAAATTTACTCTCTTTTTTACATAATGTTCAAACATGTCACAACTCTCAATATACTAAATTCACTCATTTGCTATACGCATAGTGACTGATCAACTATAGTCACAATAAGTAATCAGAGAATGCGAATTCATCACCCTTCTGCCTTCTTACATTATCATTGTCACCCAATTGGAGTGATCCTCCTTTAACTCACTCAGGTTAATAAATCTACTCGGTATCGTTTCAAGCCATACAATCCTTAGATATTCATCCATATATATATATATATATATATATATATATATATATATATATATATATATATATATATATATATATATATATATATATATATATATATATATATATATATTCAGGTAGAAAACAATGAAAAATATGATAATCCAGCACTCAATATGGCCTAGTCATGTTCCAGGACATGGCCATATTTGAATGATACTTCAAACTTACTCAAAAATAGCCTCGAACACGATCTATCCTTGCTGAAGCAACTCAAAACACGGCCTGGCCGTGTTTTGAGACTTTTCCTCACTTATTCAACCATATCTCCTTCATACGAACTCCAATTGAGGTGATTCTAAAACCTATAAAAAGATAGAAAAATTATCTACAACTTTCATATTTATCATTTCTTCAGATTTTTTATGAATTATTTCCAAAAAATCAAAAATAAAAAAGCTTATATTTACCATCCTGGATTCTAGACAGATCCAGATCTCTGCTCATTAATCAATCATATCTCTTTCATATGGATTCTAAATTAAGTGATTTTAGAGCCTATAGATATGTGAGAATATATCTACAATTCATATGTTGACCGTGTTTCTTTAAAATCCTTGTCGTATTTTTTCAGAATTCCAAAAACATAAGCTACCCAACTTACTCTGAAATTTAACTTAGTCTAACTTCTCTTTTGATTTTATTTTATGTAATCTCATGCACCCATATGCATGTCCAAACAACCAAAACATAATTTTATATAAATATACAAACCACATGTTAACCAAAATCACATCTAAAGATATATATATATATATATATATATATATATATATATATATATATATATATATATATATATATATATATATATATATATATATATATAATTTTGTATAAAATTCATGAGTAGATGTTAAGCCTATCTTAAACAAATCCTTAAACATGCGTACTTGATTTTCACCACACAAAAATTCTACATCCATACCGTGAATTAGGATATTCCTTAAGAAAAGATGATAAAATTAGAGAGATGACCAAGAAATTTACCTTAATTTTCCTTTTCCTCTTACTTCTCTTTCTTCTTTCTCTTTCTTGTCGATACTTCCTCTCCCTCATAATTATCAATATTTCTTCTTACCTACGTTCTCGTATTTACAACTTTGACATCCTCTATTATTTAAAAAAATATCATCCTAGAGTATTTACAAAACTGTCATCCTAGAGTATTTACAAAACTGTCGTATCAAATAAATTTACAATAATGTCATTTCAATGAAATTACGTAAATACCTTTTTAGCCATCACAAGATCTTGTTTGAATTGAGTAAAATTATAAAATAATTTAATCCTCGCTTGAGATCCAAAATGCTTTCTCCTTCTTGGAAAAAAATTCCAATTAATAACATAAAAAAAATCGGGAATGTTACAAGAACTGTAATGAGGTTATCACAGAAAATGGTGGGAGCCTATGAAATAGGACGCCTTAGTTCTTGCATAAGTGACTTAATCAAAGACAATTCAGCCACTGTATTTGCAAACCAGTATTATGTCTTAGTGCTTGATCTAGTTACAACATGTTGTGTTTTGAAAGACCATGAGACCAGATTAGAACTAGAAAGACACAAAAACTTGAGATTGATCTTCTGTCATCTAAGTTAGCAGCGTACCCCAATCTACATCACAATAAGCCTTTAAGCTCGAATCATCTTACTTTTGAAACTGCATGCCATAATTAAGTGTTTCACTTTGGTATCTTAATATCCTATTTGTTGTTTTCTAGTGTGAGTTTAGAGGTTTGTGCATGAATTGGCACACTTTGTTGACACAGTATGCCAATTCAGGTCTGTTAGTTGTCACACTGAAAAGTTCCAACAATAGATCTTTACAGTTGTGGATTGCTTTAAGGATCAACTCCATAGGTGTTGGAAAGTCTAAAGCATACTGTCATAGGCATTTTAATACTCTTGGGACCTTCCATCTCGGCTTTACACAACAAGTCCTTAATATATTTTGCTTGGGACAAGTGTAGACTCCCATCGTAAAGTCTCTAAACCACCACTCCTAGAAAATAATTCATAAGTCCTAAGTCTCTTAAAGAGAAAGTAGAATTCAGATATGTTATAATTGAGGTAATTCCTTCTATTGAACTCCCACTACCAAAATATCATCAAAATACATCGAGACAAAGGTTATATGCTGTCATAAGCGTCTAATGAACAAAGAACTATCACATCTACCAATTTGAAGCCAAATCTGTGTAGAGTTGAACCAAGCACCTCAAACCAAACTCCTGGAGTTTTTTTGAAACCAGTGCCTTTTGTAAGTTGCATACCAGCTGCTTATTTGTATCTTCAAACCCCAATGATTGTTCAATATACACCTCCTCTTATAGGTCCCTATTAAGAAAAACATTGTTAAAGTCTAAAAGGATGTTCCAATGCTTTGCTAAGGCTGTAATCAAAACTGTTCTAATAGTTGTTGGTTTTATAACAGGACTGAAGGTTCCGTTAAAACCAAAGTCCTCTTTTTGGTGGAAACCCTTTACCATCAATCTTGCTTTATACCTTTACATAATTTCACCTATATTTTTTTTACCCTATACATCCATTTGTAGCCCATAGACCTTCTGTTTTTCAGCAAGGATACCAAGGTCCAAGTTTTGCTTTTCATAAGAGCTTCAAACTCTTCTTCCATGGCTTTCTTCCATTATGGAATGTGCAAAGCTTCTTTTGCTTATTTGGTTCTTTCTTGACCAAATTAACTTTTGATTTGAAGATCCCCTTTTTGGCCCTTCTCATCATGGAATGCTCAATTGTTACAGAAGTGATTGTTGGAATCTGAGTTATCTAAGAAGCAGGTTTGATAGAATCATTTGATAATGTTCCAGCAAGTGATTCAGATTGCAAATTTAACTACTAGGAAACCTATCAATATCCCTGCCTGAGCTCATTTTTGTTATAATGTCTTGTGAGATAGTAGCAAGCACAACCAATAATTTTGAGAGAATTATAGTCTGGTTTGATAGCAAGCATTCTTTCAAGGTTTGTTTGACCAAAGATAGAAACAGAAGGCAACCTATTGACGAAGTATGCAGTTGTATCAGAAGTTGCATACCTATACTTTAAAGGTCAGGAAGATTGGGCAAGAAAAGTTGTATCATTATGCCATAAGAAGAGAGGTATTTGGTATATGCTTGATATTCTCTACCCAATCTAATTAGACAGCTTTGAATTTTATGTTTTATTTGCAGTTCAATTGTCATGGTTTTGAAATTGATGGAAGCTTAAGGGCACTAGATTTATTTTTCAAAAAACAGACCTGAGTAAGAATCAATAATGCAATAGGAAAAGCCAGCGGTTAACTTTATTGGGGTAGGTCCCCATAAATTTGTACGTATGAGCACAAGGGGTGAATTATAGGTTGTAGAGGAAGAATTGAATGGCAATTGGTGAGCTTTACCATAACAACATGAGGAACACAAATCGAATAAATATTTAATCCAAAAGACTTCTAAAATTTGATTAAACTAAAGTAATGTGACAATTTTCATCAATAATCGAATCAAGTTTAGTTATTAAGTCCTTCAATTTTTTGGGCTTTCAGTTTGGAGAATCATAAAATTGCAATTATCCTTCCCAAACTCTATTCTTGGTAACACCATTAATTGTAGGCTGGGTAGAGCATTTTATAATTTGAACAAACAGCAACTCCATGGTCCTGATTTTGGTACTCCTTCCCCAGCAGCAAGCTGGAAGGGAGAGAGAAGGAAGAAATAGAAAGAGGAAGAAGAAAAAGAGAGAGAGAAAAAAAAATTAAAAGACAATTGATGTGTGATTGGTCATGTATTGTCAAAAAATTAATATTGAATATCAAGTTAAACTTTAAAAATGAAAAAAAATTATGTTTTCATATAATTATTTTTATTTGAATGGCACTCAATTTGACATCTAAAAGTTTTTTTTTTCTTTTTTCTAAACTAAAGATAGCTACGCGATTGTATTTTATTGAAATAGAAATAGGAGAAGCACTCTTCAATACATTAGAAAAAAAAATTAATGAAATCATAAAGTACATAGTATACCTTACAAAACATCACAAAAAGTGATTGATAAGAAAAAAAATATGCATCTTTTGCGAAGGGCATGTTTTTCATGGTAATGCAGAATGATATATTAAAACTCATAGTTGGCTACAATTGCTTACTACTCAATTGTCAAAGATTTGAAATTTTTTTTCTCTTTTGCACCAACACCTATGAAACATTATTTTTCACTTTCCACTGGATACTATAACCAAATATAAAAAAAATAAAATTATGCAGATGAGAGATTGGACTATTACTAAAGCCTAATAATCTTATAAAAGAAACAAGAAACAAAACCAAAACTTGAAAGTAAGGTTAAACCAAATATAGTACAGTAAAACAGCTCGAACCTAAAATTTCTTGAAAGCCTAGAGATCTTTCCCTCTTCAGACACTTTTGTCAGGATGCAGTAGTTCTAAAATTCTAACTTGCGTCTAGGTCCAAAATTAACCACAAAACCATAAGATGAAAGTGGTATCTGAATCAATTTGAGCTGTATTCAAGTGTCATAGTGGTAACACTTGCCCAGAGAAATAATTTTAATACTTTAAATAAGATTAATTATGTATTCAAAGAAAATTAAAATGTGTGTATCTAAAAAAAGAAAAAAGAAAAAGTTGCAAATTTCACCAACTTATCCTTGTACTTTTCATAAAGGGTGAAGAAAGTTACTCTAAAGACACCTTTACTTTTTTTTCCACTTGTCCCTGGGATTTTATATTTTCTTCCCATACAGCTCAACCACTGTTCATAAATTGGGCTCTCTGAAATGGTACCTCAGATCGACCTCTCTTAGCAACAAGATGCTCTGCCTTCTTCGAATAAAATAGCCAGACATAACAGGAGCATGAAAAATCCAATTTAGAAATTAATTGAAAAGAAGAATCAGAAGCAGTTTTCTAACACAACAGTGAAAAACTCTCTCAATGGCTTCCAGATAGAAAATTCTCCAACCATATAATAATAACAACCTTCCTAATGATTAAGAAACTATCACAACAGAATAACTTGTAAAATAGTGAAAAGATAATGACCACTTAATCATTTTAAATTTAAATATATGAATACTTGTCAAATTTAAAATAAGTTCCTATCTATTATTTAAAATAATCCAATGCTTCCCAACTGTACGATCCTGGCCTCTATGTGACCAAAGTGGCAAGATATGAAGCACCCAGGTAATGTTCCATAACTGCCAGGGTGTGTTCAAGGGTTTGATTCGATGGAATTTTAAATTAAAATTAAAGTGAATCAAATCAAATTGAATTATTAAAAATTTAAATTATTTAATTTATTTAATCTGATTTTTTTATAAAATATTTAAGTAACTTAATTGAACCAAGCAGTTTGGTTCGAAATGATTTAATCATTTTTAATAGTTTTTTTCTTGATTTAAGTTTAATTAATTTAAATTATAATTAATTAAATTTTGTTCATAAAAAATATTTTTCTAATTTTAAAAAATATAATTTATAAAAAAATTTTAATTTAAAACAATAGTTAATAAAAAATAAAGAACAAATTTTATTAATGAAGATATATTAAATCATAAATTCTAAAAAAGTATATACTTATTAATTCACTTTGATTTATTCTTCCATCTACAATTGAATCTAACCGTTTGATTTTTACTTTAAAAAAATTGAACTAAATTAATTTTAATCAGTCAATTTATTTTGATGTGGTTAATTTAGTTTAATTTTGAACACCTTAAGAGTACTAGGGATTAAGGTTACGTCCTTTAATATCATGTCACTTCTATTATTCTATAGCTTTTACATTTCAAAGGAACAGGTACATTATTCCAATTACTATTTGAGCATATAGTGGCGACTTTTGGCTAAGATCAAGTGTAGCATCTGTTCTAGGGCGAGCTAGTGACGCTGCACTCTCGAGGCACACCCAGCCGGAATCGCTTTGTGTCCCTGCAATAATCATAGATCATGAAATTCTTTCGAACCCAGGCAAGCCTGCGTTGGCTGGTCAGGTCAAGAACTTCAGAAAGCCAAGCGTTATCGTTCGATTTTGAAGCACACGACGATGCCCCGGAGGACCAAACGCAGGCTCTAGCATTGAAGTTTCTGTAAGATGCAGTAAAAGGGGCTCGGCCCCAATCGATCTTGACCAAACCACCTCGGGTTGCCCAGTCATCAGCATTCCAAATGCTGGAATATATCCTCATTGGTTGAGTTTTTGGGAAGGGAATGCCCATAGTTTCCAAGTTTCTGAACTCCCTAATGGGCGTGCCATTCACATAGAAGCTGGAAAAATTAAGATAAAAAATGAGACATTTTAAAGCAAATTGGTACCATGGGAAAGAAGCAAGTTCCTGAAAATTTCTACTCACATGATGCGTTGGGAGTTCCAAAGGACGGAGTAAGTGTTGAAGTTAGCAGTGGGGTCGAACCAGAGACGAAATTGCTGCTCTCTATCACCTTTGCCTTTGCTATAAACATTGGTGTGAAGAGTGTAAGGTTGGTCACTCAGATTACCCAGAAATTCGAAGTCTATCTCATCCCACAATGACCCATCAGAGCGCCACTGCAATTTTTCACAGAGCAATGATTCTTAATTATCTGATGTATATATAACCCAGTAGTGCCTACAAGGTGTTTGCTGAAAGAACCTACATAGTAGGCAGTGACTGTGCCAGCAGAGTTGCCAGGCACTAGCTTAATTTGCATGTCGATTTTTCCAAAGAGGTATTCTTTCTTGGATTGGAAACCAGAACCAGAGGCTCTGTCAAGGGAGAGGGTAAGAAGCTGACCCTTGTTTAGTATCTTAGCACGGCCATTTCCCCATGTTATGTCGAAGTCTTGGTAGAAGTTGCCACCGGAAGGGAGCTTTGAAGAGCTAGCCAGAACTGAGATCATAAGCAAAACTGGGAGAAAGTAAGAGATTTGGGAAGTGGCAGCCATGACTTGATTTTAGATATGGTGCAAAAGAAGGGAAATGCGAAGTGGTTTAGGAGGAGACAATGATTAAATGGTAGCGGTAACAGTGGCAGGAGCAGGAATGCATAGCAGTAATAGAAAGGAGATGGTAGTGACAAAGATTCAAGTAAGAGTTTTGGAGGGTTCCTTTGGTTTTAAATTGATTGGGAGAGAACATTGAGTTGAAAGCAGCTGGCTGTGGCATAAATTAAATAAAGAAAAAGGGGACTAAATGGCTTTATCCAAAGGATAGCTGGCTGAGGGAGTAGATTCGGTGCCGCCTTGTCTTCCCAGTTATCCAACACGCGTTTCGCCATTATGTAACCACGAAACTCAAGAGCTGCATCTATCTGCTGTTGTGCAGCCTTCACCTCTTCCGCTCCTTTCTGACCTTTCTTACCTATCTATCGTGTTCACGCATTCAGTTTTCCTGGAATTTCAAGGGAAACCCATTGAATTGTCATCATCACGGTTATCTTCATTCTTCAGTAATAAAATATGAAATGAAAGTGGGATTCCATTTCCTTGTTCAATTTGCTAAGGTGGGTGAACCGGAGGTCAAGGGCCACCACTTTATGGGTTTCATACGGACATAATACAAAAAAATAAAATAAAAAATTATCTAATCTAAATTTTACTCAAAATTATTTCTTCGGATGATACTTTCATTTTTTTAAACTTATCTGTGGCAGCGGTGCCAATTTCTCTTATAAATTAAAAATACGCCTGCAAGGTGAGCGTAGATGAAAATAAAAAAATTGACTCGTGTTTTTTTTTTTTTTGAACAAATGAAAAAATGATATTCATATATCATGATAAGGCACTCAGACCAGTAAACAGAAGACAAAGACAGGATAAATAATTCTTGTGATTTCTGAAGATACAAAAATAAATACCTAATACTATGAATAGAAAATAAAGAAGTAATACACCTCATAAATTTTAATCTACCAAATAATACATCTTAACAGATTAAATATACATCTAAAACAACATAAAAAAAAGAGCCGTATCACATAAGAGGCAACACACCTCTCAACTTTCTCTAAATGTTAACTCTCTTCAAATTTTTTCTATATAAGTCTGGTATTATAACTTTGATGCTGTAGATCTGAACAAATAGATGTATATCTTTGAAGATTTAAAAACTCTTCTACAGAGAGAAGAAATCTTTGTTGAAAGAAGTAAGAAAACTCTCCTAAAGAGAGAAAAAATCTTTTTCACAGAAAGAAAAAACCAAAAAAACTTTAGTGAAGAGAATGAAAAACAGAGAGGAAGAGGTCTGGAGATGGAGAGAGGACGGGGGAGGGAGGGGTAAGGGGATTTCCATCCCCTCCCCCAACAAAGTTTCGCGGCCGTTGCTTCTTTCGCAGAGAGAGAAAGGAGCGCTAGGGTTTCAATAGCGGTAAAATTGACTCGTGTTGCTAGACATGATTTTGTTTTTTGGACAATATTGCTACACAAGATTGGATTGGCCATGTGGATGGAACAATCCACGCGGCCCAATAAGACAGAGGCTCCTTAGATAAGTTTAATCCTCACCCTCTACTTGTCCAAAAAAAAAAATTCCTCACCCTCTATAAAAATTAAAACCCCCACTCCATTTTCACCTTCTTCACATCTTTCTGCAGTATTTTTTTTTCCCATCCTACCCTTACGGAAAACGTCCCCTCCCATTTCTCTTCATTTTCTTCAACTTTCCCTTTCAAGCTCTCTATTCTCTTCTCATTTCAAAAGCATTTTTACTCTTTTCTACTTCTTTTAATGCATAGAGTTTACATTGCAGGCTTGTATATTTATTCATAAAATTTTTTGAATTTAAATAATATGTTTAAGTGTGTATATTGTATATACTTATAAATAGTTAAGATTTGGTGAAATTTTTATTATTAGAATAGATTTATTGACATATTCTTTATGTTTACATGTAAAAATTTGTAAGATGTGTTATTTAAATAAAAATAAAATTAAGAAATGTGTAATAAGTGTGGGAAATAAAATAAAATTTAGAATAATAAAAAAATGAACAGAAAAATTGTTACTTAGTTGTGAAAATATTATATGTTGATATTTGGTGCTTTTCGTAGATTATGTGATAAAATATAAACTTTACTAGAATGTTTAAAATTTTGGGGAAAATGTGAAATATGATTATGGTAAAAAAATAAATTAAGAAAAAGCAATAAGTGTGGGGAAAAAATAAAATTCGGAATAATAAAAAAAAATTAGAAAAACTTGTTACTTAGTTGTGAAAATATTTTACGTTGATATATGGTGATTTTTGTAGATTATGTGATAAAATATAAACTTCACTAGATTGTTTAAAAATTTGGGGAAAAAATGTGAAATATGATTATGGAAAAAATGAAATTATATATAAAAAATTATTTTAACCATAAATTATGTATTATTTATAGATAGTTAGGATTTGGTGAAATTTTTATTATTAGAACGAATTTAAAATTTTTGAAAAAGTTTATATATTTATTGACATATTCTTGATGTTTACATTTGAAAAACAAATTGTAAGTTGTATTATTTACAATAAAACAGAAATATAAAAAATGCAAAAAGTGTGGGAAAAAAAATAAAATTCGGAATAATAAAAAATCTTTTAAAACCTGTTACTTAGATGCGAAAATATTGTACGTTGATATTTGGTTATTTTTGTAGATTATGTGATAAAATATAAATTTACTAGAATGTTAAAAAATTTGGGGAAAAAATGTGAAATATGAATATGGTAAAAAAAAAAAGAAATTATATATAAAAAAGTAATTTAACTATAAATTTTACAAAAATATATGTTGACACACATATTTTTTTTGTAATTTATATTTGGGATAAATACATCCCTTTGGTGAGGATGCTTTTAAGGTTAGAAAAATATATTAAAATATTCTAAAAAATTAAAGATTATTATTTAGGTAAAAAAGAGTAGTGTAATGTAAAAATTAACATTAAAAAATAAATTAAATAAATGTGTAATAATATTCAAAAAAATAAAATTCAAAATAATATGAAAAAAATAGCAAACTTGGTACTTAATTGTGAAATATTTTTATACAATATTTTTATATGTAGTGATAAAACTTAAAATTAACTAAAATATTTGAAATCTTGAAAAAAATGTGGAAAATGATTTATGTAAGAAAAATAAAATATATAAAAAATCATTTGTCTAACCCAAAATTTTACAAAAATATATGTCGAAATTTGTTCTTTCTTATTTTGTTGTAATTTATATCTAGAAAACATATATCCTTTTGTGAGGATGCTTTTATGGTTAGGAAAAT
The DNA here is from genome assembly GCA_037074535.1 of Gleditsia sinensis. Lineage (NCBI taxonomy): Eukaryota > Viridiplantae > Streptophyta > Magnoliopsida > Fabales > Fabaceae > Gleditsia > Gleditsia sinensis. Next base: position 12,238,189 of record CM073464.1, on the reverse strand, counting down.
ATGTTAAAAACTTTAAAAATTACAGACTATTATTTATGCAAAAAATAATAGTGTAATGTAATTATAAATTTGTATATTTAATTTAGTGATATTGATATGGCTTATAAAAAAATAGGAAAGTTGTTGTCTAGTTTTGACAATATTTGCATGATGGTATTTTGTGATATTTTTAAATTTGGTGATAAAACATAAAATTTACTAGAATACTTAACAATTTAGAAAAATAAAAAAATGTGAAAATGTGTGCTTTCTTATTTTGTGGATATTTATATTTACGAAAAAATAGTAGTGATATATGGCAATTTTTAAATTTATTGGAATATTTAAAAATGTAAAACATAAAAAGTGTGAAATGTTATTATTTTTTCAAAAAAAATGAAATTGAAGTACAAAATAGGAGTGTAACCCAAAATTTTACGAAAATATATGTTAAAATGTGTGCCTCATTGTTCTGTTGTAATTTAAATTTAGGATATTTATATATCCCTTAGGATTAGTGATGACTTGGTGAATTTGTTAATTAAATTATAGAAATAGTATTTTACATGTTATTTTTTGAAAATTTTGTAGAAAAAAAATGGGCCGATGATACCTTGCTCGACTGTATTAAGAAGAAAATGTCAGATATGATATCCCTGAAGAATTGAGATTTACATGTCCTCGGCCACAAACGCTGAGGATCCTCGATGTTATAAGCCTAAACAAGCTTAGACATTTAATCTAAGATAAGCTGGACTTGCCTCCAGATGAATTTGTGTCTTGGATTATGTATAGATGTCTAGAAAGTATTAGCCCCCCAAGGTTTTTGGCTCTCGAGTTAAGCAGTGAAGAGTATCAATGGATGCTAGACTGTTATAACAACATGCAATGTTTCATCACTATGGAGTTATATGTGAAACAAGAACAATGAATTTTAACATGAATGCACCAGTGTAGTTTAATGTATACTATAAGCCATCGACCTTTCTACACACAGGTCTTAGAGATGCATCCACCTCAAGTACAAATTATGGTTTGGGCAACTTTTCACTCTCACAGCTACTTGGATGGAGGCAATAAGAACAAGTCTACTACCCCGATCTACCTAACACATATCCTCAACAGAGGGATGAAGAAGAGGCTGAACTTAAGCTAAGACAAGTGGTTTTTTAAGAGAAGGCATTGTGGCACAAACACCTTAGATGGAGAGGATAAGGATGATGCTAGGCTCGCCCAAGAAAGTGATGATGAATGGGGTGGGCCAATTTTCATTTCCACCAATCAAGGCTATGCCGCTCTCCATGAGGCAACATCTTCTTTTTCCTCCTAACTTAATCTATATGCCTTGAATGTCCTAGAATGTCCTTAGATTGGTCAGTAACGAGATTCGATCCTAGGGGAAGATGAGGTTGTCAACCTTACTTTTGGAACCAAAGAAGAATTAATACATGTGGCCAAGGAGTCTCTATGCAGAGGAACTATAGATGTTTTATGCCACTTTCCAACCTAGAAGTTATTGAACTAAAATGTGTAAAATTTTAAAAATGCTATACATGGGGGTCAGAGCATGTGTGAAATCAAGAACAGACTAGTGGGATGTCACCATACATAGAGGTGCACACACATGCCTCAGTCAGCCTTTTGTCTCAGAACTATGAACATTTAGACTCTGACATGATAGTTACCCAAGTTGTTGGCCAGATAACTGAGAACCCAAGGGTGTCTATTGTTGAAATAATAGAGATGATTTAATATGATTATAGGTACATAGTATTGTACAAGAAAGTTTGGACTGTCAAGTAGAAGGCAACTATGATGTCTATTTGGTCATTAGAAAATTCTTACAAGTTGCTGCCCAGGCTGATGGAACAAAACACATTACAAGAACCTGTCGGTGCAACTTGCACTACTAGAAAATTCCTGTTTAGAGACGGAATTATACCGTCTCTAAACAGGAAAAATTTCGTCTCTAACATAGTTAGAAATGGAATCAGAGACGAAAATAATTCCATATCTAAAAACAGGGCCGCTAAAATTTAGAGACGAAATTTAAATTCCATCTCTAATTAGAGACGGAATATTTCCGTCTTTAAAAGTAATACATCCATCTCAAATTTTCGTTACAAATTTCGTCTCTGGAGTCAGAGACGAAATATTCCGTCTCTAATATCAGAGACGGAAAAAATCCGTCTTTAATATCAAGAAAATATAAAAAAAAAATTAAAAATCTCAAACCTATCAACCAACAACCAATATAAACCAACAGCCAAAAACCAAACATTTCAGGCAGAAATATCAACATACATTTTAAATAATGTCAAACCTCTTATCATCCAGAAACATATCAACAAAAAGTTTTAATAATCCCATGACATTACATGAAAATATCACCAATCAAACACTTGCATCATTAATACATAACACAAAATCATAAATAACACAAACTATCATGATCCATCAGCAGCATTACTATTTTACTAATTTTTATTATTCTCTTCTTCTCTAGGTGGAGACGAGGAGGGCATTCTTATACTACCATCTATCATGAGGTGCCGAAACATCCGATCCCATTCCTCAACCTTTTGCTTTAACATAAAATTTTCATCTTCACTCTGTTTGGACCGTGCAGATAAAGCCTCAATTTTTGCATTCATAACAGAAGAGAAACTTACTAAGACTTCATCAGAAGCGGAAGACCTAGAAGAAGAACTTGCTGCCAATACATTATGTTCTTGAGATCCCAGTCCATATATCCGTCCTTTATTGTTCATGCCGCCAACCACATCCAAATAAACAGCATTGTCTGAATGTTGAGTGGAGTGTTGGTTACAACCCTCATCGCTCTGAGATTCGGACTGTCTCTCAACTATTTTTGTTCAATACATTTCCTGAAAAAATAAAATGATTAAACAAAATGAATATTTGTAAAGAAATGAAAATAAAAGAGTAGTGACTACATACAACAATTCTTCCTTACTGGTCGTTGAACCACCCCGATGGCTTTCTTTTGGGCCGGTGAAGCCGCTCTTACAACTCAAAACATGTCGGTTCTTTATTCATTTGCACCCTCTAAAATAATAAAAAGTTAAATAATATTGAAGTAAGAACTTAAATCACTATATATTTGAGAGAAATTACTCACCATTCTTTTGGCATGCTCTCGTGCAGATATAGACTCTCCACTATGTACATTAAGTCCTTCTTTGAAAAGTCTATTTTGTTTATTTTTTTTTGGCTTTATCTTGCCAGTCTTCACTATCCCATTCAGCCCTTAATTGTTGTAGCTTCTCTGGTGGAATCCAAACACCCTTGTCTTCACCGCTACGCACCTTAAACAATGTATTTTTTAAGGCTATTGATCCCCTACTGTCAAATGACCTTTTAATATTGTGCTCATTATTGTTCAATCACTTAAAATTTTTCTAAACAAAGAAAGTAAACAAATTAACATAACATTCACACATTTTTAAAAAAGATATCAATAAATATGATAGGAAATGTTTACATATTACCTTGAACTCCTCAAACCACATTTGAATGGTATTGTTGTCTACTTTTCCCCAACTGGACCAAGCACCTTCAAATTTTTTCTTGAAAATTGTTGTGATGACACCTCTTGTTAAGATGTCAGGATAAAAGCTGAAAGTATAGATATCAATTTAAATAAATATACTGACAAAAAAAACACACACACACACACATATTACTTACATGTTCCCAGATGCAGATCTAATCCAAATTCGACCATCTATGTCCCTTGTTCCCCACTGAATAGTTTGTGTAAAAGGAACTGGCTTAACATTTGGACATGCGGATGGATTAGGAGATGGGGCACATATAGTATGTGTAGGTAGGGTAGGGGTAACTATACTAGAAAGATGAGGAGATGAGGCACTAGAATGCGCTTCTTGTGAATGGAAAGATGGGGTAGAAGTATGACAAGTCTGGAAAAAGGGAGATGAAGTAGGTGTATGTCCAGTGTAGATCTGGTCAAGGTGAGCTATGTTAGCAACAGGTGATGTGTCTGGCTGTGTATATAGCTGAGAGATAGCCCGTCCCCGCCCTCTACCTGTCATCTATAGACAAAAAGATAACCATAATCATCTATTTCAATTAAATTTAATGACAATTTAATAATAAAAAATACAAATAATTACAAAAGACAATAATAACGAAACTCATAACCATACTACCATATATTTATAACCTACTTCAAAAATACATAATATATGATCTACATAATACACTTAGTAAAATGAAGAAACTTAACAATATCTAAACATCTTCATCATTATCATTTTCTTCCTCTTCTTCTTCATCTTCCCATTCTCCTTCTTCCTTAGTATCTTCTTTATCCACATCTTCTATTTCAATATCTATATCTGCATCTACTTCATGTAGGTTCAAAGAAGAACCATATACTTCATCCATAGGGCCTTCAATATCAACAAGACTCTACTCAAGATTGTCATTTGCAACTATTACAGGTGATTGCATTGATGACTCTTCTTTGTATGGAGTATCACTTTCAGGCATTTTAGTTTCTATTGCAGTTTGTATTGTGGTTCGTGCCTTAGTTTTGATCACTACTAACCAATCACATTGTCCTTCAAGATATTGTGTATAATATACTTGCGTTGCTTGTTGTGCAAATATAAAAGGGTCATAATTTTTATATCTCCTGGATGTTCTAACCTCAACAATCCCATAGTTATCTTCCTTTGTTCCATGATTTAAGGTGGGATCAAACCAATCACATTTGAATAGAACTAACACCTTTATAGGCCATCCTGTATAGTGTACTTCAATAATATCTGTTAAAATCTCATAATAATTATTTTCTATTGTTTCATCCGTACCACCTTGACAACATACACCGAAATTTGTTGTACCCATACCTTGACCATGATCTTTTGTATTAAATTTATAACCATTTACATAATATGAAGGCCATTTGTTGGCTTTTCTTTGAGGACCCTATGCCAAACTCTTTAGAAGGACATCTTCAACATTATTATTTAACACCTAGTCATCAAATATTTAAGTTAGTCTCACATAAGAAGCAAAATGTTAGAAAATAAGGAATTAAGGAGAATTCGTGCAACATACGTATTCTTTAAACCAAACAGGAAACATTGTGGAGATTTGTCTGTCCACTTCTGAGTCACTCATCCACATTCTTGTAACATATTAGTATATGTGCTACATTTAGAAAACATGTTAGAAAAATTTATAGTTATATATATATATATATATATATATATATATATATATATATAACACACTTAAATGAGTATTTTATACACTTACATTAAAAATGGCTCCACTTCAGGACAATTTAGAAGAACATATAAATGTGCAATTTGCAAGTCCCTTTCTTCCATCATGAAGGATATGCATCTTCCGATTGGACGGCCAAGATAATTAAAGATAGAAAGCGGTGGTCTAATTGAACAACCTTGACCTCCATTATCATTTCGTGGTACTTGAGTCCTTCTACATAAAACATCAAGTGGATAATAGTAGGATGCAAATGTAGAGGTCTCTTCTACCAAATAAGCTTCACAAATTGATCCTTCACCTTGTCTTTTAGTGTGCGAATAAACCTAATACACTTAATTGATACATTTAGTACTATGAATACGATTCCATAATTTAAAAAAAAAACAAAATGGATACATAACTCTACCTTTCAAATAGATACATCCATTGATATTGCATTGGACCTCCAACCTTTGCTTCGTATGGCAAATGAATTGGAAGGTGTTCCATTGAGTCAAAAAAACTTGGAGGAAAAATTTGTTCTAATTTGCAAAGAATGACTGGAATATTTTGCTCCATCACATGTAAAGTATCCTCTCGCAACAATGGGGAAATCAATTCTCGAAAGAACTGACTAAATTCTGTGAGTGTGTTCCAAATAGGCTTTGGTAATACTTTGAATGCAATTGGGAGCAAGCGTTGCATAAACACATCACAATCATGACTTTTCATACCAAACAACTTTGCTCTCTCATGTCAACACACCTTGATAATGTAGAGGCATATCCGTTTGGCAGTTTCAATTTGTTAACCCATTCACACACAGCTAATCTTTGTTGCTTAGTTAATGTGTATTTTACTTTGAGTTTAATTAGTTTGCCATCTCTTCCATCCTGCAACTCTAATTCATTCTGCCTACAAATTTTCGCCAAGTCGAGCCTTGCATTAAAATTGTCTTTTGTCTTACCTTTAGTGTCCATCACTATGTATAAAATATTCAAAAAGACATTTCTCTCAATATGCATAACATCTAGATTGTGTGGAAGAAAATTTGTTTTCCAATATAGTAACTCCCAAAATATAGATTGCTTCGTCTAGTTGTGAATAACTCCATACCCTGGGATATTATCATATGTCTCTTTAGTTATGCTAGGCATATGTCTAACCCTTTCCAACTGTTAACCGAGGCAGAGGTAAAGATGTTTCAGTATGTCTCTTCCGAAAAGCATTTTTATTGATTCTGTAACTATGATCAAGTGGCAAGAATTGTCGATGACAATCAAAGAAAGACGTCTTCCGACTATGTCGAAGGGTGAATGCCTTTGAACACTTCATACATATTGGACAAGCAATTTTTCCAATTGTCATCCAACCTGAAAGCATCCCATATGCAGAAAAGTCATTAATGGTCCACAACAAACAAGCTTTTATGTTGAAATTCTGTTTTAGTGAGACATCATAAGTCGTGACACCAGTATTCCATAAAAGTTTAAGGTCATCTATAAGTGGTTGCAAATACACATCAATTCTATTCTTTGGATTGGAAGGACCAAGGATTATAATGGTCAAGAACAAGAACTCTCTTCTCATACACATCCAAGGGGGAAGATTGTAAGGGGTAACAATAACTGGCCAACATAAATAAGTCCGACTTGTTTTATCAAATGGAGCAAATCCATCAGCACACAAACCTAACCTCACATTTTGAGGGTCCATTGCAAATTTAGGATATTTTTCATCAAATTTTTTCCAAGCTTCGCCATCAGATGGATGAGACAAAGAGCATGTTATCCTCACAGTTTCCCGATGCCATTTCATTTGACTTGCAGTTTGCATTGAGGAATGAAGTCTTTGCAGCCTTGGAATAAGTGGAAAATACCACATTTTTTTCACTGGAAGCTCTCTTGCTTTGCCATTTCTGATGACCCTTTTGTAACGCTCTTCACCACAAAATTTACAATGAAGAAGCTCCAAATCAAGAGGACTATGATAAATCATGCATCCATTTCGACAACAGTGAATTTTTATACAACCTAATCCTAATTGCTCCACTGATTTCTTTGCACGGTAGAGGCTTTTAGGCATACGATTTTCATTTGGAAATGCATTTCCCATAAATTGTACCCACCGATTGAAACAATTCTCAGATATATTGAAGTCGGACTTGATACCCAAAGCTTCCACTGCAGCTGACAATTTAGAATAATTTTGACAATCGTCATACAAAGAAGCATGCACAGCTTCTAACATATTAAAAAAAAATTTGGCTTCCGGGTTAGGATCTTCATCCCTCTGTTCGCAATGAGCAAAACCTTGTCGCTCTATATAATTACCAATAGATGGTCTAGCAGCATCCATTACCATATGTTCCTGATTATTAAAGCATGCCTGAAAGTCACTACTTCCATAATATGAATTTCTTGAAACCATTGGTGGAAAGAGAGGTCTTGGTTCATCATGGTTGGTCCAATAATAATAATTACTCATAAATCCCTTCATACAAAGGTGGGTTTTCACTTCATCAACTGAACAATACTTCTGACACTTGCATTTTTTACAAGGACACCTCAATTTTTCTACACTTTTAAAATGATCCTGACTACAAGCAAACTCTATAAACTCAACAACTCCTACCATAAACTCATCTGTAACTGTTCTCTTATCAGGACCAACCCTATTATCCATCCACTTACGATGTTCAGGAACTTCCATTCTATTTTTAGGCATACATGAATAAAAACAAACATCTTAATTCAATATAGCACAAATTATAATAACATATTGAAGCAATACCAACATCAAAGACATAATGTGAATAGAAATTAATTTTTTTGTTAACAGACGTTTTTTTTTTGCTCTTTTTCTTGGCTGCATGACATAATTTTCAATTCATGTTTGTGTTGAGAGTAATTATTTTCGAGCTAAAAAAGCATCATGTGTGTGAAAATTTGTTAAGTTCACATACATTTTTATTTTCTATTTTATACACTCCAAGCATCTCACTTGTCACTATCTATAAAACAACTAATAATACTCTTTTTCAAAACACCATTAATGAAAATGCCTTAGTCTTTGATTTAGATATGTTATGAGCTTTATACCACTAGACAAATTGAATATATTTAGAATCTGATTTAGAGATTTAGAGATGTTCATAGCTAGTTTCCCTTTCAACAACAAAAGCTAAGTTCATAGCTTTGAAAAAAGCTGTAAAAGAGAGACAAGGTGGACTAAAGGCATGGCAGCTAGCTTAGTAGTAAGTGGAGTGGTTGTAGAAATGGGGTGTGATAGCCAAAGTGCCATACACTTCACCAAGAATAATGTTGACCATGAAAAAATAAAGCACAAAAATGTAAGTTTATTTTTCATAAGAGACATCACATTGCTAGTGGAAAAGTCAAATTGAAAAAGGTAAATACTAGAAAAAGTTCAACAGATATGTTCACAAAGGCATTGGTATCACCAAGGTTCAACCACTACTTGAAATTATGAATATAAAAGAAGCTAGTTGTGTAAAAATAACATAAGTTGTGTAAAAGTAGCAGTATTCAAGGTGTTGGAACAGTGGGATATGGCTTTATTATACTTTATTCTTAGATTGAATTCCATATTTATAGACTTATTTAAATTAATATAATTTTCTTTATAGTTACTATTTTGGCCAACCTTAGGAAACAATTTGTATTTATAAATTTCTTTTAGTTAAACTCTCTTAGAGAAATAGTTAATCCTTAGTATTTTTTTTGGTTAATTTCTTCCTTATTTCTTCATCCCAATTCAGCTATGGCTTTATTCACATTTACATTTTTCCTTCCTAATGAGTTTTGCTATATGCTTAATTCTATATTCGATATCTAATTTATTATCCTCAAGTTGAAATATCAAAGGGGTCTTCCAAGTTAAGTCTACATAATTTTTCTTATAAACATCCTTATTATCCCATTAGGGTTCCACTTACCACTTCTTTAATATTAGACCCTTTTTCACTTACCATGTAAAATTAGATCCATTTTCATATCAATGTCACTTATGGAATTTTGTGTTTCATACATGTCCCTGTTTCTCAATAAAATGTTGAGAAAATTTAGGAACTTCACTTTGGTTGGGTTCAAGTTCAACATTTTGGGATTTGAGTTTTGGGTTTTGTTGGATTCACTTCTTTTTAGCTTATCTTCAAAGAAATTTTGGTTTTAGCACTTGGGTTTTCTTTAAAGAGATAATTATATGTTTAGTTGTTTACACACAAGTTTTATAGTGCAACAGGAATTTGAATTGTTCATATTCTTAGCTTTTGCTTGTTTAAATTTAGACTAACAACAATTAATTTCACATAATTTTCAACATACCTTTTTTTTTCAACAAAAACTTTAAGCAAAGAGAAAAACAATACAAGAAACATTAGTAAAACATCACAACCATCTCTATTATCTACCTAACTGATGAAAGGAAAGAAGCATAAGTAAAGAAAGAAGAAGAATGAGACATAATGCAACATTTTCATTCATATGGTTATAACATATAAGTACAAACATGATTAGAGAGTTTAACACATCTACTTCTGGTAATCTCTACAACATAATCATAACTAAATTCATGTGCTAGCCACTTGGTTTATCACTCCCCTGCAAACTTAATGTAGATACATCTTTTACTTTAAGTTTGTTTCTAAAGAAATTAAAGTTGGTACTTAAAAGTACTATGGTGAGGATATCTGCACTTTGCTTGAATGAAATAATATACTTGACTATGACTTAGTTATTAATCACTTTGATCTAATAAATAACAAACTCAGCTCTATATGACTCAGTTATTAATCACTTTCTAAAGAATTTTGAATTGGTTTTCTGCCTTCTTCTGAAAGTTAAAGACCTGTTATAATAGGACTTAAACATTGAAGATGACGTCACTAGAAATAAACATTCTACTATTAGTTCTTGTTTGTCACTATAGCCCATGAAAACATAGTTAAGTGATCTAAATTAAAGTTTAAGTTTATTATATGGCCTAATGTAAGAAAGTGCTTTATTCAAATATGATATCAAGGTAGCAATTACAACATTAGAACAACAAGTTATCAATATATCATCCACATGCACAAGCACAAATAGTGAATGTTGTTGTGTGATCCTCTTAAACAATGAGGTTTCACACTTACTTGACCTAAACCCCAAAAGAGTAAGTGTTGTAGAAAACTTTTCGAACTAGGCTCTTGAGGTTTACTTTAGCCTAAAGAAAGCCTTCGATGACCTGCATAATGATCACATGTGTAAGGCTTAAGATAAATTTTTACACTTTCAAAAGAAGGTCTGCGAAGAGGATTCAGGGCAATGAAGGGCAAGGCAGTCAATTTTTACAGAAACATGGATGAAACAGATAGAACCATAATATACATGGAAAAAAAGGGACAAGAAGAGTGGTTACTGTTTATTATTAATTTCAGCATATTTTCACAATACCTGTGAAGATGAGACGTTTACACTCAACAGTTGACTTAGTTCAAAGGCTTTTCTAGATTCAGGAAAACCATCACCTGTGCGAGAGACGTTAAGACCCAATAAGTAGTTTATTTTAAAAAGAAGAAAAGGTTGATAGAGCATATAATTCATTAATTGATGGGCATAAATGTAATTAAGAAATTTTCCAATCCAAAACTCCCAAATATACACCATACAACATGTCAGAGAATATTTTGAAAAAAACAATTCCTGAAAAATATTTATCATTGAGAAGTTCGATATTGTAAAATGATTATACTACCAGGTAAAGACATCCCTTGTAGTATAAGTGCTTTCTCAGTCTTACTCATACAACTATCATTCTGAATACAATAAACTAGCAAGTACATATAATTTGAAGACAATACATTATTAGTTACTAATTAATGAAATTTAAGCTAGTTTTAGTGAATATAGAAGTATGGATAAAGGTTTAAACATAACAAAATAATTTCCATTCAGTGAAAATTACTCAATTACTGTCCAACACTCCAACCGCTATAACAAGAATAGCAATACCTTTCAACAAGCAGTGATTACATGATAGTACAAAGTGGGGCTATGCCCATTCAAGAGGATTTTTTGTTCATTTTTCTGTTTAGGCTACAATATGAAAAAAGAATCATATATTTTCTAGAGTGGTTTGATCTTCCTTGGTCATATAGACTTTTCTTTGTAGGTTCTTTAATGGGTAGGAAGTTGATTTCAATATCTCCATCACTATTTTGTAAATATCTATAACCATCATGTAAGTTGTATTAAAAAAATTTTTGGTGCCATTTTTAGTTGACCCACTTAGAATTTTTTGGTGCCATTTATTATGCAACTTTTGTTAACAAAACTTTAATTTAACGTATATATAATGAACTGGTAGTTAAAATTTAAGCTTGCAGCAAAGCTGCTCAATCTCTAACAGACACATTTTTATTTGCCTTTACCCCTCTCAAATACTTATCCATCAATTTAAAATACAGAATGTTCAGTTCAACAGTCAACACAACAGGAAATAGTTATATAACCAGCAAAACGGAGCAAATAGGGAGAAAAAAGGCTAGATATAACAGCTTTTACCTCCTTTTGTGCTTAACTTTTATCCTGTATTGCAAACGCCTTTGCAAAAATGATGGCTACACATCAGACATGTACTATGTCAGACCATATAACATGAAAACATAACAGACAAAGACATTTTATAGGAGACATGATATTTTGAAGGATTAGAATTCAGGGGAAAATTTTTTGGTTAAAATAAAAATTTATTAAAGGGAAGCAATGTACGTAGAAGAAGTATTAGATATTCTCCTAAAACAACCAAAACAACAAGAAATGTTTCTAAGAGTGAAGCAAAATACTGGGCGCTCTTGGGAAAAATTTTATGCATGCTATAAATCCTGGGCTTGCTTGCCAGATGGATACAAAACAATAGGAAATAGTTATATAACCAGCAAAAGCATTAATGCATGCTATAAAATCTATAAATCTTAGGCTTGCTTGCCAGATGGATACCTTTAACCACCATGTGCCATATTCTAACCCAGTATGGCTGCTAGTCTCAGAATCATATTTTGGGAGCAACAATGGTGCTAAAAACTTGGGAGTCAAAATCAGAATCATAACACAGCCAGCATACTTGGGAGTCAGAATCAAAATCATATTCTTAGAATCAGAATCATAACACAGCCCGCATACTATAGATGCATTTTCTATCAAAGAACAGAGCATGGAAGTCAAGGTATAGGGAAAGCTCACAACCACAACAAAAACTTGGGAGCAACAATGGTGCTAAAAAGAGTTATTACTAACCTGGCTACGAAGCTCACAGCCACAACCAAACTTAGGAGCAGCTTCAACGAAGAGCAAGAACATCGGGTTGGAAGTCAAGGTACAATTCTAGATATTTTTTGCAGAAAGCTTGGGTTATTGGAGGGAGTAGACTAACAGAAAGCCCTGGAGATTTCAGCCAAGGCACAGGGAAAGTTCTAAAAATTTCTGCGGGAAACGCTGAGAGAGAAACATGAAAACGGGAGAGGGAAAACAAGGGGGGAAGGGGAATTTTTTACTTGAAGAAAGTGAGATGCTCATGTACACGCTCCTTCTGAATTTTTGACTGGTTTTATGGTGTAGGGGCGCAGGTGATGTTAAGTTTTGGTGTAGCTAGCTAGTGCTAATATTTGACCGTTGGATCCTTTAATTTATTTTCTTAATTTTAAGATTACAATGTTATTAATAAAATGGGGTGGATTTGAAGAAAAATAAAATTTTAGCCTTTTCTCTCACTCTCTCTTTATTTTGTGTGTTCAAATAACTCTTTTATTATATCCTTTTTTAAATAAATTTAAGAATTTTTTATTTTTTAATCTATTTGTTTTTAGATGGGTTTAAGAATTTCTGGTATTCTTATTTGCTTTTATTAGCAAATTAATATAGTCTTTCTCTCCTATTGACTTGTTAGTAGTTTTTTTTTTTATTTAGGTATTTTATAATGTTATAAAAAAATATAATTCTAATTCAAGGAATAAATGAAAAAAATGGGTTGAAGGATAAAGTTTTTCAAATTTCTTTTGAATTTTTTAATGAAAGAAATATAAAATGCTATAATTTGAAAAACAAAAAAATAAAGTTAATTTAAAAATTATTTAAATTGTGAATTTTTAAAAAATCAACAAAGTAAACTTAATTAAATATATAAATCTATAAACCAAAATTGTTAGTTTGGGTTCACATTTATAAATAATTGTATATAAATTTGTATAGGTAATCTCTAAATGGTGTCTCAAAATCAAGGTGAAAATATCTTGTACGATCAAGTGATAAATATATATATATATATATATATATATATATATATATATATATATATATATATTGTAAAATACAACAACTGATGAAAACATACATAAAAAAAAATTAAATACATCTAAAATAAATTTTAAGTATAATGATAATTAATATAGTAAAAAAGGAGTGAGCCACCTTAGATTAGATAGAAAATTAAATTTTTTTTCTTTTCTATCGAAACAATCAAAATATTTTTATTTTTGAAGTCACCGAAACAAAATAATTATCGAAACAAAATAAAGTATTTATTAAAAAATTATATCATTTCAATTAAAAATATTATATTACGAGATGTTTTGAGAGAAATACTTTTATTTTGATAAAAAAGAACAAAATTAATTTTGTGGCCATAAGTGTATCTTTTTAAAATTAATTTTTAGTTAATAAATGTCAAATGACTAATTAAAATTAATATCATTCAAAAGATCGATAATAATAAAATAATATATAATACTACCTAAAAAATTATGAACATTTCAAAATTAAAATAATTTTGTGGCCATAAGAATCAAAGCCTTATTCCCGAAGTCCATACACATTCCTATAAACCTACCATATATATATATATATATATATATATATATATATATATATATATATATATATATATATATATATTCAAAATTAAGCATATATATATTTTTTGAAAAGAGATGCCTTTACTTTTAATAAATGTTTACTTACATTTTAAAACTATAAAATTATTTTATTCATAATATTAATAAAAAATATTTATTCATCAATTCTGAAAAACATAAAATTTAAAGTAAATCTGAAAACTGTATAGTAGCTTTGAGATATTTTTATTAATTCAAAGTCTTAGTAATATAGGCTTAAATAGAAATAATGTAAGATAAAATACTAATCAACATTAAATGCGAAAATAGAAAAGAAATCTCTAAAAATATGTAATAAATAGATAAACAACCTAAAACTCCCTCTTTTTTTAATGATTTTTTGAGCCTGAAACAGTTTCCATTAGGTAAATCCTAATGGTCTCATAACTCCACCTCAGCTGAAAGTTATATCCGCTTTATTAAATATATTATTTTATGATCATTTTATTCTTTTTTAACCTTATTGTGTTCGATCTGCTCTATGAATTCACTGGCTCAGCTGAAGGGTATTTTACTCTTTTAATTTTTTATTCTATTTCACTTTTTCCCTTTTCACTATTTTTTTGAGGTAAAATCATCTTCTATATAGGAGAAAATCTGTATTTCGTAAGAATCAAGATTAGAGTCAAATTTACCAACCAAATACAATAAATTGATTTAAAAGAATTATGTAGTATATATTATGTTCGTGTATGTATGTGTGTGTGTGTGTATATATATAATACACGAAAATACTATATACTACATAATGATTGTGACCAAAATTATATTATGAGAAAAGATTTGGTCCACTGCCGGTGGACTTTAGTTTCCACCGGCAGGGGACCAAATGATGCCATTTGTCATTTAAATAAAAATAAAATAAAAAATAAAAATTTCTTTAAGTTAACGCCGTTTTTTATGTTAGTGGCTACTATTCCTTCTTTTTGGGTATCAAATTAATCAGGATGCCTTCTCACAATTCCGAAAAGCCAGAAGGCTTGAAGTGCTCTATACGAGAATTTGAAATAATTAGTTTATAAATTGTTTTTTTTTTTTGTAAAAAATCAAAATAAATAAAGTACATATATATTTTATTAGTTGGTTTCAGTATGCTTTCTGTCTACATGCTTCTATTTTTTTTGTTTCGGACAAGTCTCTTGTTGGTATTATAACCAACAATATGCTTGCCTAGTTAATTTGAATATCCAAGGCATAATTATTTAATGATATTCTAGCAAAAATAGGTTAAGAGAGTAGTTTTAATATTAATAAATGTTATAATAATATCAAGTTAATATTCTTGTTTATTTTTACTGAAAAATAAACAATTTAAATGTTTCAATCTCAATATATGATGTACCCAAAAAAAATTATCAATAAACTTAAATTTTACTGTTAATATAAAGTTATAAAAAACCATAACGCACAAAATGAGTGACAATTGTAGCAAAAGAATTGCAAAAAAAAAAAAAACCAGTGACAATTGTAGTATTTGCTTAGGTGCTCACTAGGAGAAGTTATAAAAAAAAGTCAATTAAATTATAACTACTTTGAAAAGATATTGTCTTCTCTTGCTCGTTGAACTTGTGAAGTTGATATCATCAATTCCTATAACAAAATAAATTTTATCAAATATAGAGGTAGATAATATTTAAAATGTTAGAAGTAACAAATAAGAAATAAGGAAAAACTTACTGTAAAACTTGATTGGCTATGATTTTGAGATACATTAAATTGGAGAGTTTGTTGTGGCCAAATAGAATGTGAATCATGTTCCTAAAAATGTCAACATTAACAAAATTTATTTTTTAAGCATACGTAAATTTTATATAATAACTAGAAAAAAAAATAATTACCACAAAATGCATTTCTCTTTGTAACTCAAATTCACTTGCATTTGTTGGTAATTGTAAATTAGACTCGTTCCTACAAGATCAAAAGAAAAAAAAAGTACATAAATAAATATTTGCTAAGACATGATATTATGATTAAATAATTCTTTGCTAGCTAATGGCAAATCAATATAACTTTAAAAGCATTAACAATAAAATTGTACCTCATATGTCGAAACACACATGTCCGTTTTGTATGACCTTTCTTCTTACAAATAGAGCATGTAGAGCTTCTACATGATTTCTCTAAGCTACTTTTCATTCTTAATGTACGGGGACGGCCTTTAGTAGCTACATGTAGTGGGTCAAGTAAGGATACAGTATGAGTTGATGAATTTGCATAATTCTTTTCAAGATTTGAACCGTCAAAAATTTCATTATGATCTTTATCACCATCACTTTCTCCACTTTTAATCTCTGCATGATCAAGTTCATCACACAACTTCTCAATACTACGCATTACATGACGATAATGTTTCTTTGAGTGTGATGCCTTTTCAGAAAGCTGAAGAGAATGCACCATCAAACTATTAAATCTCAATCTGGATGAGTCATTATGGTTTTCATGACTTAATTGATCAATTGCTTCTTCTGCACTATACTTCTTTGTATCTTTGGTCCATCGACTAAGAATGTAACATGTAGGAAGTGAGAGAATTTTTTTCTTAATGAACACTGTCAAGACATGTTTGCATAATATGCCAATGAACTCAAAGTTATGACAAGTACAAATTGCTTCATTTGATGAGGGTTTGAATACCACAATATATCCTGACTTTTCTTTGTTGATCTCATGAACCCTGTATGATTTTGATTCTTTATCACCATCAATTTTATCAGCAACATATTTTTGAGAATTGACTAACTCTTCCTGAAACAATCTAAACACCTTTCGAGAGTAAATTGTTGCTGCTTCAGCTTCCATAGGATACATAGTCTTCAATACAGGCTTGGAATTAATGGTTTTGAAATTATGTTCCCTCTCCTTGTTATATCGAGCATCAAGTGCTTTCTCATATTGAATAACAAGTTTGTTCACAAGTGTACTTGAATGTAAGTAGTCTTTAAAAAATTTATTTAGGCTCTCACTTCTTTGTGTTGTTGACATTCCAGCACAAAATGACTAACGTATAAAGGCTGGCACCCATTTTTCTCTTATAGAATATATTTTTTTGAGCCATTCAACTTCCCTCAATTTATATGTCTCAATAATCATCCACCATGATTCTTCAAATTCATCAGGAGTAAGGGATTGGTGTATGCACTTGCTAAATTGAGTTTTGAAATCATTATGTTTATGATATACATGACTTAAAACTTCAGGAATTTTTTTTTCAATATGCCACATGCAAAAATGATGAACTGTATTTGGTAACACCTTAGCAACAGCTTTTGTCATGGCCATATCTTGATCCGTAATTATTGTTTTTGGAGCCACTCCACACATTGCTTCAAGCCATGTTTTCAACAACCAAACAAATGTTTCTTCAGTTTCATCCCATAATAATGCACATCCAAAAAGAACTGTTTGAAAATGGTGGTTAACTCCAGCAAAAGGAACAAAAGGGAGCTTATACTTGTTCGTCAAGTATGTAGGATCGAAAGCTACCACATCCCCAAAATATTTATATGCTAGCCTTGACCTAGCATCTACCCAAAAGCAATTTGCTAAATGTCCATCCACATCTATTTGAATAGCATAATAAAATCCCGAATTCTTCAATTGGCACTGATGAAAGTAATCAAACATCAATTGAGCATCTCCTTTTTCTAAATGTTTTTGCCTTTTTGAGCTCAAATAGTTTAAAATATCTCGTTCAGTCATATTCATATTATCAACACCACCAGATTCAGTGATTAACACTGATACAATTTTATTTGGACGAACTCCTGATTCATCTAACACATCTATAAGACTTTTTTGAGCTTTGGTTTTTTTTCGATGTGAACGAATAAATTTTGTACTTCTAGGAGATGCCATCACATGATTGTGTTCTCGAACAAATCTTGTGACCTCCCACTTATCTTCTCCTCTCTTTGATACAAGCAACATTGCTCTACATCCACATCTTGTTTCGTCAGTGGGTCCAAAAGCTCTTTCTTCCCTTTTCAAATTTTTTTTTGCTCGTGTACCTTCTTTTGAACACACAAATTCTTGAGCAATCAAAGCACAATTTGATCTTGATTTGTATTGACGATTTTTTCGTGTACCAAAACCTTTAAATTTAGCATACTTGTTATAGTACAATTGAGCTTCTAATGTTGACGAAAATTCCATCCCTATGAATGGCTCAAGAGGTGCATCAACATTTGTTTTTATTTGTTCATCAATTTCTTCAATTGCATTATCATCCATGCTTCTACTAGTACATTCTACCATTTCAAAATCTAAATTCTTATCAGAGTTGTGGCTTTTAATCTCTTCAACATCCTCAAAAACGTTATTCTCCATCAAAACCTATTAAATTCATTAAAAATTTGTAATTCAATAAAAATTGAAACCTTTGTCCAAAAAAAATAAAAAGAAATCAATTTAACATATAATTGAAATTAAAAGACCTACGTTAAAAACTAAAATGGATGAATATAGTAGCAATTTGATGTTTTGGAATTTTACCTCAAATGAGCAATGCACTTCCGAGACTTGGAGTGATTTCTGCTATAGATCTTTTGGGATGCTAAAGGCACAAAAAAATATGAAAAAAAAGGAAGGAACAATTCTAATGTAATAAATTATCTACGAAGTAAGTTTACTTTCTCAAATTCTTAAGTAGTTTCTCACAAAAATTGATACAACACAAATAGTCTTTGAATAAAGAAAGACGAGTGCAGCAAAATCCTTACAGCTTTCCCAGGTTGAGAGGCACAATCGTGAGAAATGCAGCTTTCGTCTCTCTCTATTTTTTCTCTGCTCCTTCTCCTTTGTTTTCTTCACTGCCCATTTCTTTAATTCTATAGGACTCCTTTCGACGCTTCATATGGTTCCTGTTCACATATGACTGCTTTATATTTTTTTTAATTGAGATTTTGTATTTTCTCTCCTAATAATAAAAGCAACAAACGGCGTTAGTTGAGAAGAAAGTTTTGCTTTTTTTTTTTATTCAAATGTAGCATCATTGGGTCCCCTGCTGGTGGAAACTAAAGTCCACCGGCAGTGGACCATATAATTACTCTTATATTATATTCAAAATTAAGTGTACATATATTTATTAGGAAGACATGTCTTTATTTTTCATAAATGTTTATTTCTTTTTAAAATTATTAAATCATTTCTCATAATATTAATAAAATATATCTACCCATCAATTCTGAAAAATGTAAAATGAAAGTAAATATGAAAAATTTGTAAAATAAAATATATGAATAAAATATATCTATCACTACAAGAAATTTAATTTTTCGTGGCGACTTTTAAATTTGTCACTAAAAGCCATTTTCAGTGACACCATTTAAGGTCGCCACTGAAAGTTATGCTTTCCGTGGCGACTTAAATATGTCGCCACAAAAAATCACACTTTTAATGGCAACTTTAATAATGTCGCCACTAAATTTGAGTATAAAAAGTGATTTGCAATCCTTTTTGCGGCAATTTTTCGGTGTTGCCACTGAAAGGTGCACTTTCGGTGGCGACATTTGACGTCGCCACTGAATCTTGGCTTTAGTGACAATTATTTGTCGACACCAAAAAGATTTTAGTGGCGATTTAAATTAAATCACCACGGAAAGGTAAACTTTTGGTGGCGACATGTGACATCGCCACTGAATCTTGGCTTCAGTGACGACTATTTGTCACCACCGAAAAAGTTTTAGTGGCGATTTAAATTTAAATTAAATCGCCACTGAAAGGTAAAATTAATTTTTTTAAAAAAAATTCATCTTTAATTTATTTTTAATATATGCATAAAATTTAAAGTTTTTATATAAATTATATAAAAATTTATATTTTTTAAAAGATTGTTTTGTTGAGAGTGTTAAAAAAAAATTTGAAAATTTATTTAATTAATATAGAGAAAAATGTGAAATGCACATTGTTGTCACGTTCTATCTTTTTTTTTTTAATTTATTTTAATAACAAAGGGTTTGTTTCAATTTTACTTAATCATCAAAAATTTTCAAAATTTAAAACTTTAAAGTTAAAAGATCATTTTTTTATTTTAATCTATTAAAAATTTATTTTGAATTTAATTTTTTTGAAGTTTAATTTTTAAATATATTACTTAAAAAATTATTTTCCTTGTATAAATAATTGTGCATTAACTATATTAATAGAAATTGAATAAATTTTTGTAACTAATTAAAATGAAATTTTAACTAAACTTTAGCTTTGCTTTAATTATAAATTTTTTTAAAAATATTTATAAATAAAATAAATTTGAAGACATTTTTAAATTTAATTAATTCTTGAAAGATTAAATTGATAAAGGTAAATTTTAAAAAAAAAGTTGAATATATATATATATATATATATATATGAAATATGCAAAACCTATATTTTGATTATCCATTCATATATTTTAAGAATAGATTCCCTTTTTTTCTTTAATAATTACAAAAATTTAAAATAGTTCATGTATTAAATACAAGATATCAATTGTCATGAAAAGATGGCAATCTTTTCTTGTAAAATTTTTATTATAAATTCTAATAGATAATACTACTAGCGCAGCCTTAATAGGAATTGTTGTTGCTCATTCTAAAATTTCAACTATGATTTCTAATTCTTTTTTTGTAAAAAATGATTGTGTAAAACTTAAAGACATGGTATAATACATGAAGGTACATCATATAAGAAATGTAAAGAAAGAATATAATGTGTTATGTACAAAAGTACATACATGTAAAAAAGTTGCTAGGAAGAATATATGAACATTCTATTAACATAACTGGCTAAATATAATAAGCCACTTTTACATATAGTCTTGTTGTATGGCTTTTAACTAGTCATTTATTTATTTTTTGCTTTTTTTTTCTTTGAGTTTCTTCTAATTTCCATTTTAAGTCGCATACCAACCTCCTACAAGAAAAAAACAAGTCCAAATCATGCAAATTTATTTTAATTATACAAGATCATGTCTTCAATCTCTAGAAAAAATGTAATAAAAAAATGTTATAAAATGATAGAATTATGAACTTAAGATCATCTCAAAAGTGTAATTTTGTTGTTGCTATATATATACATATATATATATATATATATATATATATAGATGATGTAATAGAATTGGAGAAATTTAAACAGTAATTTGCCTGGAACTAAATGTCAAGCCCATTGCCAATTTCACATAATATATACTATGGAACAATTAAAATAATCGTAACAAAGATGGAAAAAAAAGTATAATAAATCAATCATCTTTACACTATATCTCCAAAAAACAAAATTGGAATATGTCCTTACACTATAATTTTAAATAATTTATTGAAAAATTTAATTTTTAAAAATATATTAAAAATGAATTTAGAAATAAAAAATTCAAAATTCAGCAAAAATGAAGTGTTTTAGAATAGTGCACCTTCTAAGTACGATTTCCACTCCTCCAATATCTTTAAAGAAATTTGATAGTTATCATGCGCTTGGTGCTAACAAATTATTGTGTAGAACACACAATAATTTTAAGAAAATTATATTAAATTGCTATCAGATATTGGAGATAATGAATGTCTACTCAATACCTTACTCACCAATATAATCTTATTGTTTTATAAATATTAAGTGGGGCAAAACACAGTGCATCAGTTATTTTAAAAAAAATATAAAAGGAAATTATAAAAATTTTGCAATTTAACACGGCCCTAAAAAAAATATGCTGCAAATTTTATTGAAAAAAAACATAGCTATTAAAATAAAGTGGGTACATAGACATTCTTTGGTTTTTTACACAAACAAACCAAATAGTAATACAAAGGATATTAAAATACCAAAGTGGGTATATAGATATTCTTTGATATTATTATATTTAATTAGGTAGTCTTTATATAGACATTTTTTGGTTTTTCACACAAACAAACCAAATAGCCTAATATTATAGATATTAACATATCCTAAATAAAGGGTCAATCATCATTGTAAGATGGGGATCAAGATAGTATATGACACGCCCCTAATTTTATGGCACGTGAAACACATATATCATGAACATATATTTTCTATAAACATGAATATTCCAATCCTTTATCAAGGAAACAGATACATATAGGTTTTTCCACATAAATACCATATACAAATCAAGTACATATACATCAGAGTACAGCAGAAGCAAGGATCCTGCCTGTGGTGTTTAGAGCAACTCTAGAGTTCATTTATATTACAAATTAAACACTGAGAGCCCAGAAACAATTTAGGCTCACCATAAAAGTACGACACCTAATCGATCAAGAAGCTGTAGGACCAAACTCTGGGTCTTTATCTGAAAAACTTCTAAACCACGTGTAGTGAGTTTTACAACTCAGTGAGCAGATAATATCTCCTATGACCTCTTAGGTCAACATGTGAATGTACTCTTTAATTTTTAAACCTTATACATTGAAAATCACAAATCAGAGATACATCCATATGGGACCCGCTTTTCAAAATAATCTCTGTTCAAAATTCATAATCAGGTATTTTAAACCATATGCGGTACTGTATGAACAAAATTCAAATCATGTTCAAAATCATATTCAATACTGTAAAACCATTAATCAAATCATGTTATGCATCAAAACATTTCTCATAAAATATTCGGAGGATCCCAAATCAGAACCACCATACCAGAGTTTGACCCCTTCCGTACTTTGGTGGTATAGGATTTTTCTAAACTCAGCATCCCACTGAGGTTTGCCCTACTACCATTCAAGAGGACACGCGAAGGGACTCTGTATGGGTCTTTCCCAAGCACATAGCAAGGGATGGCAAATAACATCTCATATAACTGGCATCTCGCCATCATACAAATGGCATCTCGTCCATATATAGGAGGCATTCCGCTCTCCTTCACATATAATCTCCCGTGTGTTGGCCCTCACATGAGGCTAGCACCACCTCCCCTGCTAGCTGAGGCAATCAAGGTGCGCACCAGGGCTAATATCACCTGCTGTTAGCAAATAGTGTTTCCAATAGGATTCTTCCATGAAACCATAATCTCATATGCACATATGCCATATAATCTAGTATAAAATTTTCAATATGATATAGATTTTCAGTCTCAGAATATTCATCTATCAAAACTTCTCATTCAGGGGAATCATGTATACATGCCTATATCCGAGGCAAACATATCACTGTATAAATCAATGTCACATGCATAACATATTTACTTTTCCATGTAATGCGAAATACATTTAAAAATCATATGTTCAATGTGTTTCAACACTCATTTCAAAAGCCATACTCTTCTTGAACTAAATATCATATCTCAACCATTTCAGATATTTCAAACCATTTCATAAACATATGAAAATATAAATAACATGTAATCATGATCATTTATCAATGTAAAGTTCTAGAAGAGTAAAAACAAGCCATAAGACGAATTATCTACTCATAGTGTAAGGGCTCCAGATTGGACAGCCCTAAAATCTTTGTTTCTGGTCCGAATTCGATAAAATAAACCCTAAAATCAAGTTCGGAAGGTCTAAAAACCTTGAAATTGACTCCGAATTTGCTAAATTTAACCTCTAGGAGCTTGGTCAACGAAGGTCAACGTTAAGGATACTGTTTACCGCCAAAAATTACTATTCACCGCCGAAAAAATACTATTCACTGTCAGAAATTACTATTCACCGCCACTATTTATTGCCGAAAATCACTATTCACTGCCACAAAAATTTATGAAATCACCAAAACAAATTCATATCCTAATGTTTATCTAACTTCTGAATCCATCTACGGAGTCAGATTTCTAATTTGATACTTCTAAGTAAGAGTTTCAGAACTTACCTTTTACCGAGCTTTTCTCTATCAGATCTACGGCGATTCAACGGTTGATTTGAAAAATTGATTGGCCAAAATTAAAGTATTCTTCGTCCTGAATCCAGTAACACCTTCAATTTTGAGATCGGAAGCCAATAGGCACTCCAAATCGAGAGAAAAATTTGAAGGTACTATTCACTCACTATTCATGCACTATTCACACTTTCTCGTTTCTTCGAAATTCTGATTGTGTTCCCCCCAGTTTCGTTTATCAATTGCATCCTTTTTTTAAAAAATATAATAATTATTATTAAATAATTAATAATGAGATTTTCTTTTATATAAATTCGTATAAATTCTGTTTTTCATAATAAAATATCCCAAAATTTTTTAAAAATTTCTATTCTCATAAATCTTTAGTTAAACTCTTAAATCATACTTTTTCTTGATAAAAATCGTAATAAAACAAATTTTGAAATGAATATCTTTATTCATATTAAAAAAAAGAATATTTCTAAAAATACAACAAAAATTCATTAGAAGCCAATATAATTATTTTAAACAAAAAAATAATTATTTTAATTAAAAGTCTACTTACTTTTAGCAAGACATAACCATTTTAGAACAAATAAAAATATATTTGCTTATAGTAAAATACTATCATTTAAAAATAAAAATTATGCGCCAAAATATAAATTCTCATATTTTCTTTGTACTTCTTTAACCCATGTAGTAAATATACCTATTTTCTACGGTTCTTATTCCCATTTTAAAAATTCTCGCTTTTATTCCAAATTTTCTTTAATTGAAATTTTCGTTAAATTTTACAGTTATTACATTCTTCCCCCCTTAAAGAAATTCGGTCCCCGAATTTTATCACCATAGTTGTAAATAAATACTAACCTCATTGTTCAAATACATGCGGATATCTAGCGCGTATATCTTACTCTCTTTCCCAAGTAACTTCCTCATAAGAGTGATTTTTCATGTCACCTTCACTGTAGGTATTTTCTTTTGACCATAACTTCTTTACTTGTCTGTCCACTATTGCTACTGGTTATTCCTCATAGGTTAAATTTTCTTATAGCTGAATCTGTGGACACTGTATAACATGTGTAGGATCCGGTAAATATTTTCATATCATAGACACATGAAAGGCTGGATGAACATTACCCAATTCAGGAAGTAAAGTCCAATGATAAGTTACCGGATCGATCCTATCAAGGATTTCAAATGGTTCTATATATCGAGGGTGTAACTTTCCTTTCTTTCCAAATCTCATTACCTTTTTCATTGGTGAGTCCTTCAAGAATATGTGGTCACCAACTGATACTTTCTAGTGCTCAACATTCATTATCCTTATAAACTTTTGACCAGTATTGAGTTGCTTGTATTTCTTTTCTAATTAATTTCACTTTATACAAAGTACTCAACAAATTATGTATATACAAATAAGGAACTCTTAAACCATTATATATCTCATTCCTTTATATCCTTAAGCTCGCATGCATATATTTATAAGTCGATATTAAGAACCGTACACATAGAAGAACATATTCACATCCATATTGGATAACTATCTTTTCTTATTCCAGACTTCTATCAAGTCATCTTTAATTCTCACTTGTCAACATCATCCCATGAATATCATCACCTTAATCTATCATCTATTTTTTTTTATCCTACAATCCATTAGTCAATATGTTAAACATACATAGCAATAAATCTACTAAACATTTTATAACGTTTATGTACCATTGGTACATGTCTAACAATTCTAACTTACCTTATCACAGTAACTTTATACCCTCTTATTAATATCAATAAATTCATTATCAAAAAAAATTTTAATCATTTCTTCTATCATATCTAAAATCACTTCATTCTAACTTATATCAATCCCGTTTAATTCACCCAATCATTTCAAGAAGATTTTTCTCAACAATTACTCATACATGAATTCTCAACTTCAACATAATTCACATTCTAGATACTAAATTTGATTTAGCATAATATAAAACCTTAACACAAATATCTTAATTACTTTGCATTATTTCCGAACATAGTTATCAAAATATTCATCATATTTTCAAATTAAGAGTTCAAAGATTAATTTGAATCTTACTTTCCATATTTTATTCCTCAAGACCTTTAATACCACTAATTCACTTTATTACATTCCTCAAAGCACCATAAGGCCATCATTTGTATATTCCTTTCATCTAAAAATCGTTATATAGTTCGGTGTCCAAACTCACTATTTTAAGTTATAACTAGTTTAATATCCATCTTCCTCCAAGATTTCCTTCATTATTCACTTCTAACCAATTGAAATAACAAATTTCCTAATTTTGTCTTATCTATCCTCAAGTAAACCCAATATGCTCACATCCTCCTCTTATAATACTTTTTCATCACTAGTCAATCTTTAAGCAATCCTAACATATCTTACTTCCACTATTCATATCATGTTTGCCACTTACCCATTTCAATTCATTTTTCACACATTCATATATTTTCATGACATACTATCCAAATATCAAACATCACCCAAGTCACAATCTCGACAAACGAAATAGTCATTTACTCACTCACCTATTAGAAAATTTACTGTATTTTATGTAAAACTTCTGCCCAAAACTTCTTTAAAGGCTCTCTAAAAACAATCTGTAAACTATAGTTCTCGATCAGATATAATCGATATCAATACCTTATGAAGTCTTACTATCTTATTCAAAGACAAATTTGAACCTATCAATAATCACCCATATTAAGTCAAACCCCATTTTTATTCAGATATCTCTATCTGATATTGTAATATTGCAAGCCTTTGATGTTCTACTTTTACCTGCTAACAAGTTAATCATCGAGATACAAAATCAACTATATCTTTCTTCATGCCGTCCCACCAATAAATTTCTTTTAGATCTTTATGCATTTTAGTTACCTCAGGATGAATTGTATATATGGATCTATGAGCTTCTTCTAAAATTTCTTCCTTAAATTCTTCTTTATTAAATACACACAATCGCTTGCCCAATCTCAGAATTCCTTCAGAGTCTACAATAAATTCAATATCACTGTCATTCTTGACCTCTTAAATTTTCTTACATAAATAGGCATAATCGTTTTGTGCCTTTTTCACTTATTCAACTAAAGATGATTGAAACTGTATGAATTTCACATATACCACCATACAAATAATGCCTCTAAATTTTGAGAGTAAAACTACTGCTGTTATTTTCAAATCATAAGTCTAACAATTTTTGCTCATGTGGCTTAAGCTGTCTAGATACATATGCAATGACTCGACTATATTGCATTAACACACACCTTAATCCAATTCTCAATACATCACAATATATTGTGTATCCTTCAGTGCTTAAAGAAATAGACAGTACTGACACCGTAGTCTAACATTCTTTTAGTTTCTAAAAATTTCTTTCACATTCATCTTACTAGTCAAATTTTATTGCTTCCCTTGTCAACCTCGTCAAAGGAGCAACAATTTTTGAAAAATACTTAACAAATCTACAGTAATATCCTAATAAACAAATAAAATTACAAATATTTATAATTGTGGTAAGATGTGGCCATTGCTGCACTGCTTTTACCTTTTTAGGATTAACTTGAATATTATCCTTGGTAATCACATACCCTAGGAAAATAATATTACTAAGCCAAAAATTCACATTTTGAAAACTTAACATACAACTGGTGTTCTCTTAGAGTTTGCAAAACTATCTTTAAATGTCCTCATGCTCCTCAAAATTCCTTGAATATACCAAGATATCAAAATACAATAATAAATTGATCTAGGAATGGCTTAATTACTATTCATTTCTCTCGATTTTTCTCCAAAAATCTGCAAAGGAACTTCTGGCCTCTGTTGCCTCCCTCTTCCTTATTTATTTATTTATTTATTTATTTTTCCTTATCCTTAATTGATGATATCCAAATCTAAAATCAATTCAATTTTTGAAAAACGTTGAACCCTCTGTAGCTGGTCAAACAGAAAATCTATATAAGGTAATGAGTATTTATTTCGCGCTGTCATCTTATTTAACTGTCTATAATTTATGCATAGTTGCAGCGATCCATATTTTTTTTTTCACATATAGGTCTAAAGAACCTCAAGGAGGGGACTAAGGCGTATAAATCCCTTGTCTAACAAGTCTTACAACTGATCCTTCTATTCCTTGAGTTCAGCTGGTGTCATTCTATATGGGGGTATAGACACTGGTTGATTCTAGGAAGTAAATCAATATCAAATTCTATTTCTCATTCTAGGATAATCCAGATAATTCTTCTGGAAACACATAAAAAATTCTTTAACCATTGGAACTTGATCTACATTAGTATACTTTATGTCAACATATTTCACCACTGCTAAATATCCTTAGCACCATTTTTGTCATAACTTATGGGTTGCTAAAGCTGAAATTAAATTACTGGGTATATGCTTCCACTGATTGTTCATTACATGCAACTCTTTTACTAACTTTTATACTATTGATGATATCTTCATACTATATCAGCTAAAACGCACTTCAAAACACTCAAACAAGGTCAACCAATTTTGACTTTATTCTTTAACATGCTCATGCAATGTCTTAACAATCAATCATGAAAAGTTTATGTCTATCCAAGAGTCCTTCACATGAATGACCCATTTTGCATGCCTCAAATTTTAAATTTCTATGGACAAACCTTCCTTTCTCATAATGCTTATACATAATATTATTGAAAACCAAACTGTCTTCAAATCCTTTATATCAACAAAATCTATCATTGGAAACATTATCTTCATAGATTCCCTGCTCTCAAATTCAATCCATCCCACAGCTTGTCAAATCTATTTATATACATAAATTCCAACTCATCCATCC
The DNA here is from genome assembly GCA_037074535.1 of Gleditsia sinensis. Classification (NCBI taxonomy): domain Eukaryota; kingdom Viridiplantae; phylum Streptophyta; class Magnoliopsida; order Fabales; family Fabaceae; genus Gleditsia; species Gleditsia sinensis. The sequence continues at coordinate 12,209,344 of CM073464.1, read as the reverse complement.
AAGAAGAGATTTATATCTATTTCCAAAACACTCACTTTATCACAAACTGTTATCTTGAAGCTAACAACATCGATTACATCATAATCCACTATCAATATTATGTTAGGCATTCATCATATCGCTTCATATAAGCAAATCAACAACCAATTCAAACTTTCTTGACATACAAACAAGCCATTATCTTTGTGTTCGGATGAAATCTTCTTATTTTTAACTAATTCTTTTTCTTTATACCCAAGAGGTTTCTCTTTATCATTGTTCATCATCACGAGTTCAAAAATAGAACTGGTAGTCCACACTCAAGAAGCACTGTCTAGAATATACGAATCGATGTTTAAACATCGCATATCTAAGGAAAAGAGTCAGAAGGAAAAAGATGATGACAACCTATAGAATTCCACAGCAGCACCGTGAGTATAAATATGTCCGCGGTTACATACCCATATTCAAAGTCCTACAACAGAATTCTTTGCTCTGATAGCCACAGGAAAACCTAATGCTCTGATACCAACTTGTCACGCCCCTAATTTTAGGGCACGTGAAACACATATATCATGAACATATATTTTCTATAAACATGAATATTTTAATCCTTTATCAAGGAAACAGATACATATAGGTTTTTCCATATAAATACCATATACAAATCAAGTACATATACATCAGAGTACAACAGAAGCAAGGATCCTACCTGTGGCATTCAGAGCAACTCTAGAGTACATTTATATTACAAATTAAATACTGAGAGCCCAGAAACAATTTAGGCTCACCATAGAAGTACGACACCTAGTCGATCAAGAAGCTGTAGCACCAAACTTTGGGTCTTTATCTGAAAAACATATAAACCACGTGTAGTGAGTTTTACAACTCAGTGAGCAGATAATATCTCCTATGACCTCTTAGATCAACATGTGGATGTATTCTTTAATTTTTAAACTTTATACATTGAAAATCACAAATAAGAGATATATCCATATGGGACCCGCTTTTCAAAATAATCTCGGTTCAAAATTCATAATCAGGTATTTTAAACCATATGCGGTACTGTATGAACAAAATTCAAATCATGTTCAAAATCATATTCGATACTGTAAAACCATTAACCAAATCATGTTATGCATCAAAACATTTCTCATAAAATATTCGGAGGATCCCATATCAGAACCACCATACCAGGTTTGATCCCTTTCGTACTTTGGTGGTATAGGATTTGCCTAAACTCAGCATCCCGCTGAGGTTTGCCCTACTACCATTCAAGAGGACACGCAAAGGGACTCTGTATGGGTCTTTCCCAAGCACACAACAAGGGATGGCAAATAACATCTCATATAACTGGCATCTCGTCCATATATAGGAGGCATTCCGCTCTCCTTCACATATAATCTCCCGTGTGTTGGCCCTCACACGTGGCTAGCACCACCTCCCCTGCTAGCTGAGGCAATTAAGGTGCGCACCAGGGCTAACATCACCTGCTGTTAGCAAACAGTGTTTCCAATAGGATTCCTCCATGAAACCATAATTTCATATGCACATATGCCATATAATCCAGTATAAAATTTTCAATATGATATAGATTTTCAGTCTCAGAATATTCATCTATCAAAACTTCTCATTCAGGGGAATCATGTATACATGCCTATATTCGAGGCAAACATATCACTGTATAAATCAATGTCACATGCATAACATATTTACTTTGCCATGTAATACGAAATACATTTAAAAATCATATGTTCAATATGTTTCAACACTCATTTCAAAAGCCATACTCTTCTTGAACTAAATATCATATCTCAACCATTTCAGATATTTCAAACCATTTCATAAACATATGAAAATATAAATAACATGTAATCATGATCATTTATCAATGTAAAGTTTAAGAAGAGTAAAAACAATCCATAAGAGTGTAAGGGCTCCAGATTGGACAGCCCTAAAATCCTCGTTTTTAGTCCGAATTCGGTAAAATAAACTCCAAAATCTAGTCCGGAAGGTCCAAAAACCTTGAAAATGACTCCGAATTTACTAAATTTGGCCTCTAGGAGCTCGTCAACGTTAATGATACTGTTCACCGCAAGAAATTACTATTCACCGTCGTAAAATACTATTCACTGTCGGAAATCACTATTCACTGCCACAAAAATTTACCAAATCACCAAAACGAATTCATATCTTAATGTTTTTCTAACTTCTAAATCCATCTACGGAGTCAGATTTTTAATTTGAGACTTCTAAGTAAGAGTTTCAGAATTTACCTTTTACCGAGATTTTCTCTTTCAGATCTATGGCAATTCAACGGTTGATTTGAAAAATTGATCTATCAAAATTGAAGTATTCTTCGTCCTGAATCCAGTAACACCTTCAGTTTTGAGATCGAAAGCCAATGGGCACTCCAGATCGAGAGAAAAATTTGAAAGTACTATTCACTCACTATTTATGCATTATTCACACTTTCTCATTTCTTCGAAATTCTGATTGCGTCCCCCCCCAGGTTTCGTTTATCAATTGCATCTTTTTTTTAAAATATAATAATAATTATTAAATAATAATAATGAGATTTTCTTTTATATAAATTCATATAAATTTTGTTTTTCATCATAAAATATCCCAAAAAGTTCTAAAAATTTCTATTATCATAAATCGTTAGTTAAACTCTTAAATCATACTTTTTCTTGATAAAAATCGTAATAAAACAAATTTTGAAATGAATATCTTTATTCATATTAAAAGAAAGAATATTTCTAAAAATATAACAAAAATTCATTAGAAGCCAATATAATTATTTTAAGAAAAAAAATAATTATTTTAATTAAAAGTCTACTTACTTTTAGCAAGACATAACCATTTTTGAACAAATAAAAATATATTTGCTTATAGTAAAATACTATCATTTAAAAATAAAAAGTACGTGCCAAAATATAAATTCTCATATTTTCTTTGTACTTCTTTAACCCATGTAGTAAATATACCTATTTTCTACGGTTCTTATTCCCATTTTCAAAATTCTCACTTTTATTACAAATTTTCTTTAATTAAAATTTTCGTTAAATTTTACGGTTATTACAGTATAAATCCTAATAAACTTTGTAGAGAGTTAATTAAAGGATTAATAATATATTTGAGGTCCATATTTAGATTAACTGGTGTTGACCTATATTTAAATAGATTTTAATGAGTTAAATCATTCTTAACTCTTCTTTAATAGTAATATAATTTTCTTTTTGATGAGCCTCTAAAATTATATCATTAAGTGTTTCAGTGAATATTTTAATTCAAACTATTGTGATAGGTCTAATTGAAACTTGAAGTCGGTTCGCATTTCATTTCTATTTTTTAGCCCTAGCCAATTGCATCAAAGATTATTCATATATGTTAATGATAAATTATTATTAATGAAAAAGTAATCTTGACAAATTATGTTATATTTTAAACCAAAACCTTTTAATATTCATAAAGTCTTGGGGAACAAATTTGTACTCTATTGTCTACTATATAATACATACAAATAAGTGAAAGTAGTAAACATATTATTATTCAATATTTATAAACTTATGGTTTAAAGTATAAATAAATAAAAATTCTATGATTGAAAGATTTTTGTAATATAAATAGTCAAAATTTACTAAAAATATTTTTAGAGATAAATAATTTTAATACTTCGAATCAAATTAATCTTAATATAGAAAATAGAAAAAATTATTGTGTAATAAAAAATTAAATTTTTTATTATTACATTAACTGAGTGCTTCCATTTATCATATGAATAATAAATCTGTCTATTTTGTATATATATGGTCAATATTGGTAAACAATTTTTATTATTTTAATTTTTTTATACACTGAATAATAACTTTTTTATATACAAAAAAAAAAGAATAATTATTTTTTTCTTAATCTTTTTAACTTTTTTTAAAAAACTAAAGTACTGTTGGTTTATAATTTTCATTAGAATATAATTATAGAATACATTATGTTAAATTAGTTAATTAATTGTGTTAGCAATAAATTAGTTAATTAATTATGTTAGCACTATATATATATATATATATATATATATATATATATATATATATATATATATATATATATGTTAAACGATATATATTTAATTATTTATTAATATATAAATTAAATTATTATTTACTTATTTAATTATATATACATAGAGTCATGTAAAATAGTTAGAATTTTTATTAGCTTCTCTTCAATTTTTTTTTTCTCTTTCAGCTATAAAAACTTATTTTCATATTTTGCAATCTAAGTATTGACTTCACGTGAAAAATGATTTTCAGATGGAACAAATCATATATATATATATATATATATATATATATATATATGGGACAAATTATATATATTTAAATTTTATTATTATATAAATTAAATTATTATTTATTTATTTAATTATATATAAATAGAGCCCCGTAATCCAAAAATTTATTCATTTTTCTCAACTTTTCCAACAGCAAAAATTGTGCATTTTTATGTTGTGCGGCAAATTGAAAATGTCTGACTTGATGGGACAAATGAAGCTAGCTACAATTAGACTCAGCACAACAATGGATACATGAATTCTCCTTCTCCGCGGCAAAGTTCCCTCCTTTCCCCAATGTCATTGTTTTCCCAATCTCTCACATTTCTTAAATTAAACCTCTAACGTCACTTGCCTGAGACAACTTTCCCAAAATTTTTCTTCTCATTAGCGAGTCATCAGACACGGTTGCATGAAACCCATCTTTCCCAAAATTTTCTTCTCCTCATTAGCGAGTCATCAGAGCTTGGAGTCATCAGAGTTTAACACAAGCAGCTTCTCTAAGCTTCTCTGTTTTCTCCTTGTAATTTTTCACTTGTGGACATTTACAACAGGGCCAACGTTTTTGCAAAATTCAATAAGTGGTTGCTCAAGGTTAGGTTTTATTTTCTGAGATTCATTTTGATTTTATGTTGTTTTGCAATGCATTGTGAGGTTTGCTGCATTTTATGGCCGTAGATATTATTTTCTTGGTGAGAATACAAAGAAACGAAGCTAATATGTAGTTGCAAATAGGGAGTGGAGATGGTAGAAGAAGTGAGAGTGAGAAAGAGAAGCCAAGTCGTGTTTATCATTCCTTTTCTGCTAATAGTTAGACCATTTAATAATGAGAAGCCAAGCCATGTGTTTATTGTCCCTCTTCATCACTTTCTTTTGCTTGCTTCTTCTTCTGGTGTTGAAATAAAAGTCTAAGAGATTCATTAAAAACTTACCCCCAGGACCACGGAAGCTCCCTCTGATAGGAAACATACACCAGTTTTTTTTGGGTCTCAACCACATGAGCGCTTGAATATTTATATTTGAACCAAACTTTAAATTTTTTTCTCTTCAAAAAGTCTGGCTCATGATCAGCTCGCAGATCTTGTTTTATCTCATATTCCTAGTGAGGACGTACAGCCAAAATCATTGTTCATTAACTCTCTCTTTCTCTCATTAACAAAGAAGAAGAATATAGGAGAGTTAAAGCCTAATCATATAGAAGAATATAGAAGAATATCAAAGAGATTTAAACTCGCACATCATAAATAATTGTTAAAGCCTAATCATATTCTTTTTGCCATTTGAACCAACACAAGTTGGTGAATTCTGCTCTCCTATAATCTTATGATAATCATGCTTTTATTTGATTACATTTATGGATCGTTAATTTATTTGTTTAGTTTGCAATGTCTTACCTTAACCATCACAGTACAGGGGAAAGAGAAAATTACACCTACCTCCCCTGAAGTTTAGTTACTTGAATTATATTGAAGTCTCCTCTTATTTCAAAATAACAATTCATCTCTTGAGCTTTAAAATCATACTTTAAGTTATTTTTTGTCCCTACTGTCTTTAAAGTTAAAAAAAAATTTCTCCTTAGAAGCCACCAACAATAAGAAAAATTCTCTTTGATAGCTAATGTACTAATCTGGGCTTGTAAAATGCTTTCTAACAAACTATGTGACTTCTGTATATTATATTGGACAAAAAATAGAATTAGCAGGCAAAATCTAAATGTATATTATAAAGAAATCTATTGATGTTGAAAATGTTTTTGTCTCATAAATATTTTTCTCTTTTAGAATAAGGACACAAATACCAATCATATTATATTTCATTTAGTTTCTATCTAAATCTAATCATGTGTTAATTTTTAAAACTTTGTTAATCTTATATAAATATTTGTCAATTTAAATTTTAAGCAAAAACAATTATAAAGAAATTTTATCAGAGTATATATATATATATATATATATATATATATATATATATATATATATGTAGTAAAAGATGAAACAATCAAAGCTCATAGTTTATAAAATTAACATAGTTGAAAACTTCAACTACAAGAAGCTGATTACAAATAAACCAAAGATCAAAAACCATGCAGGGAAAAACAAATGTTTATTTAGGAGAAGTCAAAGAAAGTGAGAACTTCCATTTTCTTCATTAATGGTAGTTGATATATACATGTACAAAAGAAACAAGACTACGTTATCTAAGAAAGAGCCATACTTATTACAACTTACCCTTAACCACTCTTACAAATATATCTCCATAAATCAAGGACAATCACACCTTTTTACTAACTCATTTCAGCTACCTTCATCATTACAAAAAAATAGTATCTAACTTAGGAGTATATAGAAAAGTATTGATTTCAACACTTCTCCTTAAGCTTTTTCTTAGAGACTCCCAATTTGATCCTTAAATCTTCAAACTTTTATGCTATAAGAGACTTGATCATGATGTCAGTTAGTTGTTGTTCTGAACTGTAGCAAATGAGCTGCACTTCTCCTTTATTTTCAGCTTTCCTATTCATCATTTATATCTTTTAACCTATTTTTCTATTTCATTTTACTTGTTTTTCAACATAAAATCATCTTCTTTATCGAAGTGAATCTATATATCGTGAAAATAAAAATTATAATCAACTATATAAAAAAACACAATAAATTAATGTAAGAGAATCTTAATTTCCATTCCATCAACTTATTTCTACAAATTAAACGGAACTTAAATTTTTTCAAAAATTATCTAAATTCTAGTTAATTTTACAAATAATTTAAATATTATTTCAAAAGTTAAATATAAAATGAGAGATCAAAAATTTATATACACAATTTATAGATTAAAGACGGAATTGGAGACAAAAAAATATTTCGTCACTGAGATTTTGTCTCCAAATCCGTCTCTAAATTTTTTTCCCAAAATTAGAGACGGAATTGGAGATGGAATATTCCGTCTCTGTCCTTCTCTGGAGTCAGAGACGGAATATTCGTCTCTGAATTTAGAGACGAAATATTTTCCGTCTCCAATTCTGTCACGACCCTAATTTTAGGGCACGTGAAATCCATATACCATACACATATATTTTCCATAAATGTACATAATGTCATTCTTAATCATATAAATCAATACATATAAGTTCCCATACACATATACAATATACAGTTTACATCTATAAACACCAGAGTAACAGTAGAAGCAAGGATCCTGCCTGTGACGTTCAGAGCAACTCTAGAGTACAAATATTTTACAAATATAAAACATTGAGAGTCTAGAAACAATGTAGGCTCACCACTGAAGTACGACCTCTAGTCGATCACGTGGCTGTTGGACCAAACTCTATGTCTTTATTTGAAAAATAGATCCACATCGTGTAGTGAGTTTTACAATTCAGTGAGCAGATAATACCTCCTATGACCTCTTAGGTCAACATATGGATGTACTCATATAATAAAATTTATGTTATCAAAAATTACATTTCAGAAGTACATCCACATGGAACCCGCATTTTCAAATATTCTCTATTCAAAAATCATAATCAGGTCTTTCGAACCATAAGCGGTACTGTATACACAATGCTCATGTCAAGTTCAAAATCATATTCAATACTGTAAAATCATTAATCAAATTATGCTATGCATCAAAACATTTCTCATAAAATATTCGGAGGATCCCATATCAGAACCACCATACCCGAGTTTGACCCCTTCCGTACTTTGGTGGTATAGGATTTGCCTAAACTCAGCATCCCGCTGAGGTTTACCCTACTACCATTCAAGAGGACACGCGAAGGGACTCTGTATGGGTCTTTCCCAAGCACACAGCAAGGGAAGGCAAAATAACATCTCATATAACTGGCATCTCGCCCATATATAGGAGGCATTCCGCTCTCCTTCACATATAATCTCCCGTGTGTTGGCCCTCACACGAGGCTAGCACCACCTCCCCTGCTAGCTAAGGCAATCAATGTGAGCACTAAGGCTAACATCACCTGCTGTTAGCAGACAGTGTTTCCAATAGGATTCCTCCACAGAAAATACCATATGTACATATGCCATATAATCCAGTATAAATTCTCAATATAATACAGACTTTCCATCTCAAAATACTCATATGTCAAAACTTCCCATTCAAGGGAAACATGTATACATGCCCATATCCAAGGCAAACATATCACTGTAAAATCAATGTCACATGTACAACATACTTTCTTTGATATGTAATGCGAAATACATGTAAAAATTACATATTCAATGTATTTCAAAATTCATCTGTTATAAATTACCCATTCAGGGTTTATTACATATATAAGCCCTTTCTCTAGGCAATCATATATCTCTATAAATCAATGTTACGTGTATAAATATTCACTTTATCATTTAATGAGAAATACATGTGAAATCATATACACCATGAGTTCATAAATCCATTTTCAAAACTATACTCTTCTTGAACTGTATTTCAAAATATAAGCATATCAGATCATTTTAATGCATTTCAGAAACATATCACAGTGTGTATATCTCATAAACATAATCATATACATATTCAAGTATCAAGAAGAGTATAGGCAAGTCATAGGAAGAATCATCTACTCACAAGTAAGGGCTCCAAATTGGACAGCCTTAAAATTCTCGTTTCTGGTCTGAATTTGACCAAATAAGCTTCAAAAACGTGTCCGGAGGGTCCAAAAACCTTAAATGAGCTCGGGTGTTGTTCACCACCGAAAAACACTATTCACCACCACTATTTATCGCTGGAAAATACTATTCACCGTCACAAAGTTTTTTACCAAATCAACAAAATGAATTTATATCTTAATGTTTATCTAGTTTCTGAATCCATCTACGGAGTCAGATTTCTAATTAGAAGTCTCTAAGTAAGGTTTTTCAGAACTTACCTTTTACTGAGATTTTCTACTTCAGATCTACGGCGATTTAACGGTTGATTTGAAAAACTGATCGGTCAAAATTGAAGTACTCTTCGTCCTGAATCCAATAACACTTTCAGTTTTACTATCGGAAGCCCTTAAACACTCCAAATCAAAAGATAAATTTTGAGATCACTATTCACTCACTATTCATTACTATGCATCTTTCTGTTTTTTTCCTTTTCGATATTTCGTCGCCCCCGGTTTCAATTTAACATTCTGCTACTATTTTTTTAAATAGAATAATAATTATTAAATAATTAATAATAAGATTTTTTATTATAAAAATTCATATAAATTCCGTTTTTCATCATAAAATATCCCAAAAATTTCTAAAAATTTCCTTTCTCATAAACATTTAGTTAAACTCTTAAATCATGATTTTTCTTGATAAAAATCATAATAAAACAAATTTCAAAACAAATATCTTTATTCATATTAAAAGAAAGAATATTTCTAAACATACTATAAAAATTCAATAGATGCCGGTATAATTATTTTAAACAACACAATACTTCTTTTACTTAAAAGTCCACTTACTTTTAACAAATTATAATTATTTCTACATAAATAAAAATATTTTTGCTAATAGTGCGGCAAAACATAAATTCTCATATTTCTTTTATAATTCTTTAATCCATGTAATAAATATTCATATTTTCTACAGTTCTTATCTCTATTGTCAAAATTCTCTCTTTTATTCTAAATTTCCTTTAATTGGAATTTTCGTTAAATTTTACGGTTATTACATTCTTTCCCCCTTAAAGAAATTCGGTCCCCGAATTTCATCACCATAGTTGCAGATAAATATTAATCTCATTGTTCAAATAAATATAGATATCTAGCGCGTATATCCTCCTCTTAGGTTAAATCTCTTTGTAACTGAATCTATGAACACTGTATAACATGTGTAGAATTCGGTAAATATTTCCGTAGTATAGACACATGAAAAATTGGATAAACATTATCCAATGCAAGTGGTAAAACCAAACAATAAGCCACTGAACCGATCCTATCAAGAATTCAAATAATTCTATATACCGAGAGTGTAACTTCCCTTTCTTTCCAAATCTCATTACCTCTTTCATTGATGAGTCATTAAAGAATATATGATCACCAACTGAAAATTCCTAGTGCTCAACATTCATAGTCCTTGTAAACTTTTGACTTGTATTGAGTTTCCAGTATTGTTTTTCTAATCAATTTCACTTTATCAATGACATCTTAAAATAAATATAACTCCACTGAGTCATTTAATAGAACATTTGTAACACCTCTTACATAAGGTTTAAATCTTCTAATATCATTTTATTATAGACAAATTCTGCTAAGAAATCTCCTACCAATCTCAAAAACATATGCTTGAAGCATGCTCTCCAAGCTAGCATCATAAATTTAGATAAGTTATATTTTATCTATTGCATGTTATTCCAAATTAAATTTCCAAAGTTTAACTTTTCTCAATTCACTCACATATTAAGAAACCTATGATGTTCATGTAAAACTTCAAATGATGCCATTGTATATTGGCATGATAATTACTGATATGAGCAAGTTCAACTAGGGACAATTAATTCCTCCCAACTTTCACCACAATAATATAAAAATACTTAAAGCATAACTTCTAATGTATAAACACATCATTTAATTTTAGTATAAGTCATACTATAATCTAATAAAGATCCTTAGACTTCCCGAGTAACTCTCTTGAGATAATATATTCAATTCATACTTGCCAACAGACCCGCCAATGAAAAATTTCACTTGTATCTTCTTTTTACCATTATACTAGTACCATTTTTTTTATATCTCAGTATATCCTTATTACCTCAGGTTATCCATATTTACAATCTATGGCTTCTTTTGAAATCTCTTTTCTCAACAATTATTCATACGTGAATTTCCAATCTCAATATGTAGATACTAGTCTCAATTTAGCAAGGTATAAATCCTTAACACAAATATCTTAATCACTTACATTAGTCTCAGAGATGATTCTCAAAATATTCTCCATGTTTCTAAATTAAAAATTTTGAGATTATTTTAAATCTTACTTTTCATACTTTACTCTTCAAAAATTTCAACACCGTTAATTCCTTTGATTACATTCGTCAAAGCACCATTACATCATTATCCATCTATTCTTTTTAAAATTTCTATTACTTTAATCCACTAATCAGTTGAACACCATAATAACTGAGTTCCAAATATTAGAAATTATCTTTCCTTGAAATGAGGGAAAACAACCTTACATTTAATGCCAACCGTTAATGAGGGAGAATACAGTGAAACAGACGAAAAGCATAATAGAGAATGGTGCCAAAATAGAAAGTCAAAAATTTGGACAAACATTGAAAAGCATTAAAATCGGTGGCCGTAATTCTTGAAAATCTATAAACAAAATCTATCTACGATTTCGGCAAAAAATCGGTGGCCGCAAAAGCATATCATATGAAAAAGAGATATCTCTGAGCTTATAAAATCTGTGAAAAACAATAGCACATAGTTAACTGGTAGGATGCAGTTGATTGCTTTAGAATAGATGTAATCAATCAACTGTAAAATAACCAGTTCAAATTAAAATTTCTCAAAATAGCTAGTGAACTTATAAATCAATAATCGACTGGTAAGAATATTGAGAAAAACAAGATAAATCTTTTGATTGTCCCTCTTCAACAACTAACTGGTTTGCATTTTTCAATCTTTTTTTTTCTTTATGTGTTTAATATGGGTCACAGTCATAACTGCTGTATATATACATGATTGCCGTCATTTTTTGAAAATTTTATCTTCAATTTAGCTTATATTTATCAATCACTCACATAGTTGTTATATTTATGTCCGGCCTATTCACATAGCTATTATAAATATGCCCTTCTCTGAGTTCTATAAATGCTTACATTAGTATCTTTATCTTCATACTCAGAGTTAAGGTGATAGAAATTATGGAGGAAACCGCATTTCGTCAGTTTCGAAATATCTGTGTCTTTTGTGGTTCCAATCCTGGAAAGGACGGAGAATATGTGAAAGCAGCACAAAACCTAGGTATGGTGCTGGTTAGGAGAAAAATTCATCTAGTCTATGGTGGAGGTAACCGTGGGTTAATGGTATGTGTGTCTACAGCTGTACATGTAGGAGGATGCCAAGTTCTAGGTATTATTCCTACAGCTCTAGCTGCATCTAACATCGTAGGAAAGACAATTGGGGAAGAGTTTAAGGTTGCATCCATGCATGAGCGCATGGCTAGAATGATGAGCAATGCTGATGCCTTCATTGCCTTACCAGGGGGTTTTGGTACTTTAGAAGAAAATTTTCAAATAGTCTCTTGGGCACAACTAAATATGCATCACAAACCGATAGGTTTGTTAAATGTTAATCACTTCTTTGATGGTCTGTTATCTTTCATTGATCATGCTGTGGAACAAAGATTTATCCCACACTCAGCACGACGAATTCTCATTTCAGCTTCAGATGTTGAGGAGTTGATTGATGCTTTACAAGCATATGTTCATGTACCTGATCCAATCACAGCTCAAATAGAATGGACAACAGACCATAGCAGAAAGCACAAATTGGACTTGGATCTTCATCTGTAACTGTAGCAAGATGTGGACATTGCTGTACCACTTTTACTTTCTTAGGGTTATCTTGGATACCATCTTGCTAGCCACATACCTTAAGAAAGTACTATTACTAAGTCAAAATTCATATTTTGAGAACTTAGCATATAACTGATATTACCTTGGAGTTTGTAATATTATCTTTAAATATTGCTTATGATCCTCTGCACTCTTGAAATATTCTAGTATATTATCAATAATTATAATAACAAATTAATCCTGAGATGGCTTTAATACTCTTTTTTTATCAAGTCCATGAATGCAACTGGGCATTTGTCAAACTAAATGACATCACCAAGAACTCATAATACCATAACGAGTCCTAAAAGAAATTTTTCGAATATCCTCTTCCCTTATCCTCAATTGATGAGATCCAGATATCAAATCAAATCAATTTTTTTAAAAAATATTGAGCACCTTGTAGCTGGTCAAACATATCATCTATATGAGGTAATGAGTATTTATTCCACATTGTCACTTTATTCAATTTTCTATAATCTATGCATAGTCATAGTGATTCATCTTTCTTTTTCATAGATAGAACTGGAGCACTCCAAGTAAAAGTACTAGGGCTTTTAAATCTCTTGTCTAACATGTCTTATAACTATTTCTTTTTCAGTTCTTTAAATTCAGTGGGTGCCATTCTATATGGAAATATAGACGCTGGACAGGAAATAAATCAATACCAAATTCTATTTATTATTTCGGGGTAATTCTGGCAATTCCTCAGGAATTATATCAGAAAATTCTCTAATCACTGGAACTTAATTTACTCTGATATACTTTATATCAACATCTCTCATCATTGTCAAATATTCTTGACACCTTTCTATAATCACTTATGGGATGTTAAAGCAGAGATTAGATTACTGGGTATTTCACTATGATCCCCTTGTATCAAGAAAGAAAATTCCCCAAGAATATTGAATTTAATCACCTTATAGTGACATTTCAAAATGACATGACATAATGCCAATAAATCCATTCTCAATATCACATCACAGTCTACCATATCTAGACAACCGGGTACAACGAATGTCACATTCAGAAACCATCATATTTGGTATCTGTCTCAATTCTTTAAATTCTTTAAGACGCATATCGCTTTTACTTTCAAGCTGTAATTGATCCATAGATCCTCTTAAGATGTCACAATATTCAATCTATGTTATACTATAAACTTTAACAACTTCGAATAGAAATGAATTTGAAATCCTATAGAATCCCTCAGCAGCACTTGAAGAATAAATATGTCCGGCTCATATCGATACTAAAGGTCCTACTAAAGAATAATTTACTCTGATTGTCACAGGGAAACCTAATGCTCTGATACCAACTTGTCACGACCCTAATTTTAGGGCACATGAAAACCATATACCATACACATATATTTTCCATAAATGTACATAATGCCATTCTTAATCATATAAATCAATACATATAAGTTCCCATACACATATACAATATACAGTTTACATCTATAAACACCAGAGTAACAGTAGAAGCAAGGATCCTGCCTGTGACGTTCAGAGCAACTCTAGAGTACAAATATTTTACAAATATAAAACATTGAGAGTCTAGAAACAATGTAGGCTCACCACTGAAGTACGACCTCTAGTCGATCACGTGGCTGTTGGACCAAACTCTATGTCTTTATTTGAAAAATAGATCCACATCGTGTAGTGAGTTTTACAACTCAGTGAGCAGATAATACCTCCTATGACCTTAGGTCAACATATGGATGTACTCATATAATAAAATTTATGTTATCAAAAATTACATTTCAGAAGTACATCCACATGGGACCCGTATTTTCAAATATTCTCTATTCAAAAATCATAATCAGGTCTTTCAAACTATAAGCGGTACTGTATACACAATGCTCATGTCAAGTTCAAAATCATATTCAATACTGTAAAATCATTAATCAAATTATGCTATGCATCAAAACATTTATCATAAAATATTCGGAGGATCCCATATCAGAACCACCGTACCAGAGTTTGACCCCTTCCGTACTTTGGTGGTATAGGATTTGCCTAAACTCAGCATTCCGCTGAGGTTTGCCCTACTACCATTCAAGAGGAGACGCGAAGGGACTCTGTATGGGTCTTTCCCAAGCACACAGCAAGGGAAGGCAAAATAACATCTCATATAACTGGCATCTCGCCCATATATAGGAGACATTCCGCTCTCCTTCACATATAATCTCCCGTGTGTTGGCCTTCACACGAGGCTAGCACCACCTCCCCTACTAGCTGAGGCAATCAAGGTGCGCACTAAGGCTAACATCACCTGCTGTTAGTAGACAGTGTTTCCAATAGGATTCTTCCACATAAAATACCATATGCACATATGCCATATAATCCAGTATAAATTCTCAATATAATACAGACTTTCAGTCTCAAAATACTCATATGTCAAAACTTCCCATTTAGGGGAAACATGTATACTTGCCCATATCCAAGGCAAACATATCACTGTAAAATCAATGTCACATGTACAACATACTTTCTTTGACATGTAATGCGAAATACATGTAAAAATCACATATTTAATGTATTTCAAAATTCATCTGTTATAAATTACCCATTCAGGGTTTATCACATATATATGCCCTTTCTCTAGGCAATCATATATCTCTATAAATCAATGTCACGTGTATAAATATTTACTTTATCATTTAATGAGAAATACATATGAAATCATATACACCATGAGTTCATAAATCCATTTTCAAAACTATACTCTTCTTGAACTGTATTTCAAAATATAAGCATATCAGATCATTTTAATGCATTTCAGAAACATATCACAGTGTGTATATCTCATAAACATAATCATATACATATTCAAGTATCAAGAAGAGTATAGGCAAGTCATAGGAAGAATCATCTACTCACAAGTAAGGGCTCCAAATTGGACAGCCCTAAAATTCTCGTTTCTGGTCTGAATTTGACCAAATAAGCTTCAAAAACGTGTCCGGAGGGTCCAAAAACCTTAAATGAGCTCGGGCACTGTTCACCACCGGAAAACACTATTCACGCCGGAAAATACTATTCACCACCACTATTTATCGCCGGAAAATACTATTCACCGTCACAAATTGTTTTACCAAATCAACAAAATGAATTCATATCTTAATGTTTATCTAGTTTCTGAATCCATCTACGGAGTCAGATTTCTAATTAGAAGTCTCTAAGTAAGGTTTTTCAGAACTTACCTTTTACCGAGATTTTCTACTTCAGATCTACGACGATTCAACGGTTGATTTGAAAAACTGATCGGTCAAAATTGAAGTACTCTTCATCCTGAATCCAATAACACTTTCAGTTTTACTATCGGAAGCCCTTAAACACTCCAAATCGAAAGATACATTTTGAGATCACTATGTACTCACTATTCATTACTATGCATCTTTCCGTTTTTTTTTCCTTTTCAATATTTCGTCGCCCCGGTTTCAATTTAACATTCTGCTACTGTTTTTTTTAAATAGAATAATAATTATTAAATAATTAATAATAATATTTTTTTTATAAAAATTCATATAAATTCCGTTTTTCATCATAAAATATCCCAAAAATTTCTAAAAATTTCCTTTCTCATAAACCTTTAATTAAACTCTTAAATAATGATTTTTCTTAATAAAAATCATAATAAAAAAAATTTCAAAACAAATATCTTTATTCATATTAAAAGAAAGAATATTTCTAAAAATACCATAAAAATTCAATAGAGGCCGGTATAATTATTTTAAGCAACACAATACTTCTTTTACTTAAAAGTCCACTTACTTTTAACAAATTATAATTATTTCTACATAAATAAAAATATTTTTGCTAATAGCGCGCCAAAACATAAATTCTCATATTTCTTTTGTAATTCTTTAATCCATGTAATAAATATTCATATTTTCTACGGTTCTTATCTCTATTATCAAAATTCTCTCTTTTATTCTAAATTTCCTTTAATTGGAATTTTCGTTAAATTTTACGGTTATTACAAATTCCATCTCTAAATGGGTTTAGAGACGAAATTTGAGACGGATTTTTAGAGACGGAAAATTTCCGTCTCTAAATTACAAACCTTGCTATCCGTCTTTATCTTCTCAAATCCGTCTCTGTTAGAAATGGAAATTATTCCGTCTCTAATTTCCGTCTCTAAATCTCCTTTTTCTAGTAGCATTGAAGTATTTGAGATGTTCTTTCATGTTTCCTAGGCTTTTAAGTTGTGCATTGATTCCTATCCATATCTCAAGGAACTGTTCTAAGTCAACGGCACTTATCTAAATGAAAAATACAAAGGATCCCTGCTGATTGCCAATCTGCAAGATGGGGACAGGTATGCAGTGTGTGTTGCATTTGCCATTATTGAAGGTGAGACCAAGGTCAACACTTGGTAAAAGACAAGGAAGACATCTCCCTGATATCTGATACGAACACTTTGATAATTAAGTCAGTCAATGAGCCACAAACTGGTTGGTATCCACTGCTTGCACACCACATCTTTTGTATATGTCACTTGCTTGCGAATATAAGTTGTCACAATGGTACGCACGAATTAATTCTTGTTTAAGTGTAAGTGTATACTATCGTTATTAAATAATAAAATTTTTTTATAAGTGATTATAGATCAGGAGTAAAGTTACTAAATACTGTACTTATACTAATTCCAACTCTAATTGACTTAATTCAAAAATTGAGAATTTAAGAATAAAGTAAAGATTAAGAAGATAACAAAAAGTAAGTTTTACCTCAGAGGATTTAATCAATTAAACTCTAGGATTTCTTATTTTATCTTAATTAATTATTTTTGAATTACCAATCTTTTTAACTTAAAAATTATAATCTAATTGTTAGTTGGGTTAGTCTAATTTATTCACTAACCTTTCCCAAAGTTTAACAAAAATATTTTTAAATACTAATCCACTATATCTGTATATGAATTAAAATACCTAAAGACTTATTAAGATTTATGGCACTCCATTATGACTACATAGACTATGCAAATGTATTTTTACCTTGTATATAATTCATGATTAACTATACACACATAAATCACTTTATGATATTATTATGATTAACAGATCATCTAATTATTAGTTAATTAACTAAAAGCATTATACAACTCAATTAGAAAAATAAGTCATCAATTAAATTGATTGAAAACTATATTAGGACTTATTATTAAGCTACATTGTAGCTCTAGAAAATAGACTTAATTCATAACTAAAAAAATCATTTTAAAATAAAAGTAAAACATCTAAAATCAACATAAAAAAATGAAAAAGAAAATTAGTGATAAAGTTGGAACTCTAATCTTCCTTCTTAAAGTCAAAGGTCTTCTTCACTTCGTTCTCCACTCTGAGGTGATTAATTTTGCAACCTAAAGTCCCTTTTCAAAGTTTTCCCAATTATTCAATTCAAGTCAAATTCTCATTAAAGACTAACTTATCAGCCTAGCATCACGATGTTGGGAATCCAGTGCCACAATGCTAAAGTCTTAATCATAATGTTTTGAGTTTTCTTGCTTTGGCATCACAGCTCTGAGAATCCACCATTATGACATTAAGCCTTTTGGATTTGAACCTTGCTTTCTAGGAAATGTTGGCATTGCAACAGTCAAGACTACACCATAGGTGCATTAATTGAACCTTCCGTCTAGCTTCTTCATATTTCTTGCTCATATTTCTTTATTTTCTTTAAATTGTATCCATTCTTCAATTTTTTTTACCTACAAAAATAAACAAAAAATCAAACATATTTCTAAATTAATTTACTTAAAATCTAACAAAATTTTAAGTTAAAAATAGCTAGTTTATATGTATAAAACTCACCCATCACACATCAAGAAAAAGACTTTGAAGTTATTTTTTGAAAATGGTGAGTAACATGTTTGGTTGTTTTTCACCTTCAATTTAGAATAAGTACAATAAAAATTTTTTTTTTATCGATGCATTAAGCAAGTTATGAGTAGTTGAGCAGTGTAGCTTGCATGTCGAAGCTAGGAGATGGGTAGACAACATTCACCTTGAGCAGTGGTGTCGGGCATACAATGGAGTTAGCAATGGGGACACATGACGACAAATTTGGTCGAGTGCGTCAATGCTAATTCTGAAGAGTTCTAGGTTCTTGCTTATTGTTGCTCTTGTAAAGGCGACAATGTATAAGTTGACCGCATATTTTTGTGAATCGGCCACAACCCTCCAAGTACAGTTAGGCATAGGGTAAGAGTATCGTGAATACCTTCTCAAATAAAAGGCGATGAACCTAAAACAAACAATTGGTTGTAGAATGCATAGGTTCAGCCTTCATGGTACTACATTTGAGGTTGAAGAACCATACAATTGGGGTTGTCACCAACACGACGAAACATACAGAGTACACCTTAAAAGGCACAATTGAGATTGTGATCAATTTTAAGCATTGAGGTATCCTTATGTCCATGTGATTGCATCATGTTAGAATGTGAACCTTGGTTATTAATAGTACATGGATTTTGTTTATAGGCTAAACCACATGTTGACTACGTATACCATTATCAAGTTCGAGTAGACCAATGCAAAGCACTTTTGGCATTGACTTAAGATTATCCTCCGAATCTCCAACTTCAAATCTATCTAGAGCATCCATCAATGGGCTTTAAGTATAGATGGTACTTTTTTATTATATTTCTCAATATATGTTTTTATTTTATTATTTTTTTAATAATTTTTAATACTTTTTTTTGTAACAGGTGAACTGGAGTGTTGCAGAATAATAATGCAACACACAACCTCTGGGAGTACAAGCTTTGATTTAACCGTATAAGGTAGGATCAGGGACCAAAGTCTTAATTATAGTTGCTAATATTTTTTCAATGAATTTAATTAATATTTTTTGTCGTATTTTTTCAATGCATTTAATTAATCCTAATAGGATGTTCTTTTTCACTAATATTTTTTTCAATGCATTTAATTAATGTCAATATATTGTTCTTTTCCATCGTATTATTTTCAATGTATTTAATAAATTCCAATATACTTTTTTTATTTTATTCTTTTCACTACATTTAATTAATTCCAATATACTCTTTTTTTTCTCATTGTATTATTTTCAACGCATTTAATTATTACAATATACTTAATTTTTCTCATTACATTTAATTATATTTATTAATATTTTTCCATGCTATTGTCAAATTGTTTGGCAGCCGTACTTCACACTAGAGTTAATGATAGATATGCCTCTGCATTATCTTGATTCCAGCCTGATATCGAGAGCATCGATACCCTTCATTTTTTTCACATCATCGAGTGGCACCATCCAGACCGATGCCTATGCCAGTTTGGGATGGACTAGCCAATACATTCCAATCAAATCGACCTTGATCAATTGCATACCATGACGCTGTCAGGAAAGACACATGTGGATTGGTCCATCGAGCATTTGGAGTACATTCATGTGTGGAGCACGTAGATTGTGGTTTTAGGAATATTCTTAACAATCTTGATCGATGGGACAGGTACATTTTGACACCACCGATGTCAAGTCATGACCAGGCCAGAGCCGACTATGGTTATTATGCTAGCATAATATGTGGGAGATAAACAACATACCTGATGAAGAGCTTATGAACTCCATGTGTGTGGAAGAAAAGTGAAGTAGAGATGATTTACAACTTGCAAAACCCTAGCCCCCAAAAGAGTTTATGTTGTGTATTGAGAGAGGAGGGTTATACCCCTATTTATAATAGAAAATTAGGGTTTCCATGTAATTAAAATATTAATCAATCCTTTTCTCTTTTCAGTCAGTATTGTGATAGAAAACCAACTGACTACATAACGGGTTGCAAGTTGGGGCTTTTACTCAATGGGCTTATAAGTAATTAATTTGACCTATCACAGATTATTTATATTTAATCAAGTCCCAATCCATTATAAGTATAGGGTTGGGTCAAGGCTAATTACTTAGTTAATTCTGTATTTGGACTAATTTATTAATTAATGTTAATCCACATAAATTAATTCAACAATCTCCCACTTGGATAGCATTAATCAATTATTAGGACAAATAACATAATAAAAAAATTTAAGAAAATATTAAGTAATCAGTATACACTAAACATCAACAAAATTCAGAAGTGAAACATAAACACAAGATCATTGAATCTAATAGGGAAATAAATGATAGATACATGATCATTTAATCTGATAGGAAAACAAATGATATATTCAATCATAAATAATGTCTCAACATCTGAACATAATGGAATACGTAAATGGACTTTAACCATTCAAAGATGTTAAAATTACATCAAAAGTGTCTCTTAAAGACACAACTCAGACTCCCACTAGACCAAGGTATCATCAAAAATTTTAACAAGACCTATATGAGTTACATGATTTCAAAATACTCCTATGGCTAGGAATTTGGTCAACGGATCCGCAAGTATATGTTCACCAGGAATGTGAACCACTTGAGTTTGAGATTCAACAATCTTCTCTCTAACAAATAGGAGCTTAACATCAAAGTGTTTAGTACAACTGGATTTCCTGTGATTTTGAGAGAAGTATATAGCAGACGAACTATCGCAGTAAATGGTTAGAGGTCGTGATATAGAATCAACAAGATGCATACCAGATATCAATTTTCTCAACCATATGGCCTGACAAGTGGCCTCATAATAAGCGACATACTCTGCTTCCATAGTTTATGTAGCTGTGAGTGTTTGTTTGACGCTCTTCCATGAAACAGCTCCTTCAGACATCATGAAGATGTATTCAGAAGTGGATTTATGATCATCTACACAAGATACATAGTCTAAATCCATGTACCCCACAATTTCAAATGGATCAGACTTTCTAAAGGTCAACATATGGTGTTTTGTACCTTGCAGGTATCTCATGACCTTCTTTGCAGTCTCCAATGATCCTTGCCAAGATCACTTAAGTATCTACCAAGTACACTGATAGCAAATGCTATATTCGGACGAGTGCATACTGATGAATGAGTTTTATACTCATAAATTAAATATTTTTATCTTATCTTTTTGCCTTAATTAAGCATTTATATCCCTTATTTGTCTTTAGTTTTGTGTATTCTTATAGATGAAGAGAAGAATAGGAAATTGACTCAATTGGAGGAATCAAAGCTAAATTGTGATTCTTTAGAAATGATGTCTATAAATCAAGCAGACAAAATAAATTCATTAAGGATGGCAGAGTAAGGAGCATTATCTTTTTGTCTCTTGAGACGCATCCTAATGGATATATGCATCAATTCAATCTTGATTTATGACCACATTTCTAAAAGAATCGAAACATAAAGATTCAAGGCAAAACACTCAATGTTAAAAATTTGTTTGCTGCTTGCTTTTCAACTTGATCTTACTACAGTATTTTGGCCATATCTCAGAAAATACGTATATATTATGTACGAAATTTGGTAGATGAATAGCTGACATAATTTTAAACAACTTTCATGTTTATGTGATCAGCAAATTCAGATATCCAAAGGGCCGAAATTGGGCTAAAACAGAACATGTTTACTGTTGCAGTCCAGTCCAACCTTACTGTAGTGTTTGGGCCATATTTCAACAAATACATATCTAATGGACACGAAATTTTGTATGTGAATAGCAGATATAATTTTCTACAACTTTGATGTTCAAGTGGTCAGCCAATTCGGACATTAAAAGGGCCATAATTGGGCTATAATCGAACATGTTTACTATTGCAGTCCAGCCTGACCTTGCTATAGTGTTTCGGCCATAAATCACAAAATACGTGGCCAATGTTTGTCTACCTTATATGGATGGAAAGATAATGAAAATATCTACAACTCTTATGTTGATTGGATGAGCAGATTAGGTGGCTATCAAGGAGATATATCACGATGACTTTCGGGGCAGATAATGGAACACTATTGTCAACTTTAGTGCAATTTGCTACCCACCATTTTTGTCACCTACTTCCCTTGTTTTGTCTATAAATAGAGACATATTGTGAGCTAAAGGAAAAGGAGAAAGGCTGAAGAGGGAGCTTGGGGAATCTTTGTGGAATTTCTAAGTGTTTGTAATCCTTTTCTCTCTTTATACATTTTGTATCTTTACTTTCTTTCATAAGTTTTATCATGCTTCTTCATCTTTCATTTTATTTTCTTATCTTGATTATGGAGAACTAATCTCCTAATTCTAAGGTGAAAGGGTGAAACTCTTGGTATAAAAATAATAATTTATCTAACTCTTAATTTTAATGTTTATACTTGATGTTGTATTTATCTTCTTATTTACTTTTTTGTTATTTACTTTCTTAGAGGATGGCTTTGTTGCCCCTCTGTTATTTATTTTCTGCACTTTTATTATTTACTTTCTTGTTATTTACTTTTTTTAGAGGATGGCTTTGTTGCCCCTCTGTTATTTATTTTTTATGTTATTATTTTCTTATTATTTTTCTTCTGAGAGGACGGCTCTGTCACCTCTCTGTTATTTATTTTCTGCACTTTTATTATTTACTTTCTTGTTATTTACTTTTTTTAGAGGATGGCTTTGTTGCCCCTCTATTATTTATTTTTTATGTTATTATTTTCTTATTATTTTTCTTCTGAGAGGACGGCTCTGTCGCCTCTCTGCTATTTATTTTCTGCACTTTTATTATTTACTTTCTTGTTATTTACTTTTTTAGAGGATGGCTTTGTTACCCCTCTGTTATTTATTTTCAGTACTTTTATTATTTATTTTCTTGTTATTTACTTTCTTAGAGGATGGTTTTATTGCCCCTCTGTTATTTATTTTCTTGTTATTTCTTTTCTCAATGTATGGTTTTACCGTCTACTTTATATTATTATTATTGACTTTGTTTGTATATTTTTATTTTAAATTTTGTAAAGTGCAAATCTTGATACATTGTAGACAATCGTTGGCACAATAAATACTTGAATCATTCTTGATTTATTGTAGACAATATGATTGGCACGATGTATACTTGAATCCATTTTACAAAATTTATTTACTATTAATAATGCAATAAAAGAAGGCAAATACACTTCATCTATAAACCAAAGCGCGTTTAATGTAATATCTTCCGAATGGAACCTCATTTACGTGAGGATTCCATTTGAGTAATAAAAGAGTTAAAATTTATTATTATTTGATGTACCAAGAGTGAATCCCCTAACCTTAGCATGTTTCTTACTTTGAATACATTCATATTTAATTTCAGTATTTTAGTTCTTTACAAGCTCTGTTCAATACTCTTCTTGCAAAACAAACATTCTGGCAACTAGGTTAGAAATATTTATTTTGGATCTGAATTAAATTTTCTCAATTGGCAATCCTCGTGGGATCGATCTTGCATACCACTAAATCTATACTCCAAAAGATTCGTGCGCTTGCGAGTTTTAATAAAAATAACAACACATATATTAAGCTGCCAACAGTAGAAGCATATGGAATACTATTCATCTCAGTACTTTCAACATCATTTTGAGGACATTGAGATTTAGACAACCTTTCACCTTTTTGAATAGGTGCAGCACAAGGAGTTCAATAGTGCATATTAAATTTCTTTAGTATTCGATCAATATAGGTTTCCTGAGACAAACCAAGAATGCCACGAGATCTATCATGATGGATTTGAATCCCAAGAATAAACGAGGCCTCACCAAGGTCTTTCATATCAAAGTGGCATGATAGCATATGTTTTGTCTCATTCAGAAGGCTCACAAAATTGTTGGCTAGAAGGATGTCATCAACATAGAGCACAAAAATGATAAAATTGCTTTCATCAAATTTCTGATAAATGCATTGATCTGAAGCATTTTCAATGAACCCAAGTGAGGTGACAACCTCATCAAACTTCAGATACCATTGGTTAGAAGCTTGTTTCATCCCATAGATTGATCAATTCAATTTGCACACTAAGTTCTCTTTCCCTGATTCAACAAAGCCATCAGACTGAATCATATAAACTTCTTCAGACAAGCTTCTATTCAGAAATGCAGTTTTGACATCCATCTGGTCAAGTTCAAGATCAAATTGGATAACAAGGGCCATGACAACTTTAATGGCATCCTTTGTAGATACTGGTGAGAAGGTTTCTGTGTAATCAATACATTCTCTCTGATTATAGCCCTTGGCTACGAGTCTGACCTTATATCTTTCAATTTCACCAGCTGCCCCTCGTTTGGTCTTAAAGACCCATTTACAACCAACTGGTTTACATCCTTCTGGTAATTCAGCAAGTTCTCAAATATGGTTGCGATATATGGAGGCTATTTCATCATTCATGACCTTCAACCAATCAGAAGAATGAGGGCTTGACATTGCTTCTTTGAAAGAAACAGGATCTGTGTCATCAATAACATATGATTTGTACTCCTGCAAATAAACAATGTAATCACAGTGACAAAATAGGCATGGGCAAAATGGTATTTTCCTTGCGCAGATCAATAGTCCTAGGTACTTTACCCCCACTATCCAAGTCATCATCAAAATAAAATATTTGATCAGATTCGATAACTCTGGTAGTGTGAGTAGGGCAATATAATTTACAACCTCTTGATCCTGTGCAGTACCCAATAAAGAATCCACTAATGGTTCTTGAATCAAGTTTCCTGAGTTAAGGATTATATGGTCTCACTTCAGCCTTACAGCTCCATACATGAAAGTGCCTTAAGTTGGGCTTCTTAATAGAGAATAAATCATAAGGAGTCTTTGGTACAACCTTACTTGGAACTTGATTGAGAATGTATGCCGCAGTCTTCAAGGCATCAACCCACAAAAATTCTGGTAAAGAAGAGTGACTAATCATACTCCTGACCATATCCATCAAAGTACAGTTACGTCTTTCTGCAACTCCATTTTATTGAGGGGTGCCAGGCATTGTATACTGAGCCTCTATATCATGCTCTTGCATAAATAGAGCAAATGGCCTAGGATTTCAGCCTGTCTTAGTATACCTTCCATAATACTCACATCTTCTGTCTAATATGACACATTTGATAGTCTAGCCAATTTTCAACTCAACTGTCCTTTTGAAAGTTTTAAAGGCTTCCAACGATTCATATTTTTCATACAATAGATCAACCCACCCATATCTAGAATAGTCATCTATGAAAGTGATATAGTATCTGAATCCACCCATAGTAGCAGGGATAATGGGTCCACATATGTCAGTGTGAATTAGATCCAAAACGTTCTCACACCTATTTGCCCCTTTATTTCTAACTCTAGCAAGAAACTTTCCCTTGATAAAATCAACATAGGTATCTAAATTTAAAAAATCCAAATTATGTAGCACACCCTGTTTTACAATTCTTTTTAATCTTTCTCTAGAGATGTGACCTAAACATCGGTGCCACAACATAGAAGAGTTCTCATCAACTCTATGACGTTTGTGTCTGATAGCAACATTAACAAGAGCACTAGTAGAGTGATCATAACAAGTATTTAAATTTAGAAAATACAAGCCATTATGTAATAAAGTTGAACCAATAATGACTGATTTATAGAAAATAGCAATCTTTCCATTTCTTTGCAAAAGAGAATATCCACTTTGGTCCAACACAGAATTAGAAATTAAATTTCTCTTAGAAGAAGGAACGTAAACAACATTGTCTAAATTCAAAGTATGTCTAGAAGGTAAATGTAAAGAAATAGTTCCTATACATTCTATTGAAGCGGCACTTCCTTCAACTCCCAAAATGCTCTTTTCTCTTTCACTTGGCATCCTCTTACTTTTGAACCCCTGTAAAGAATTTGCAACGTGAACAGTTGCACTAGAATTCAACCACCAAGAGTTAGAAGATACCTCAAAACTATTGGTCTCAAAACATACTAGAGCTAGAGGAGCAATTACTAAATATGTACCTTCTTTCTCACGCTTATTCTTCAACTTATAATACTCAAACATCTTATGCCCAAGTTTCTTGCAATGGTGCCAATCACCTTTAAAAGTCTTTTTTCTTAAAACTCTTATGCCCTTTGCCACCTTTCTTGAACCCAAACTTCTTATTATCAGTACAAGACTTTGTTTTCTTCTCTTTCTGAATATCACCACCTGATTTACTCATTGGCCCATGAGAGAAATAATTAACAGATGGTGTGAAGGTATTTCTCTTTTTCAGTGACTCCTCTTTCTGAATAACTATGAAAATCAGTTGATCGACTGACCACTCTCCTTCTTGAGAATTGTAAGTAGTCCTCAGAATTCCGTATTGAGATGGGAGAGATTCTAGAATATGTCAGACCAAATAACTCTCTCCCAAGTCAATATTATAGGATTTCAACTTGTTGAAACAATTCACAAGCTTCATAATGTGTTCTCGGACACCTGACACTCCATCATAGCGAGTAGTGTCCAGTAATGATAAGTAAAAGGCCTTTTGAGTCTTATCAAATTTCTTGAATTTTTCTCCAATAGCTTTCAAGAAGTCAGCAGCTATATTGTTATCTAGAATACTCTGTCTGATGGTCTTATCCATAGTGTATTTCATCACCATCAGACATACTCTGTTGGAGTCATACCATTTTTCATGGTAAACTTTCTCAACAGCAGTAGAGTCTACAACAAGATATGTCAGTTTTGCCTTCCTAAGAGCCAAATCTTCTTTGGCAAGAACCAAATACATGTCCAAGAACTCCTTCCCGTCATCATAATTAGTCTCATTAAAAGTTTTCACTGCCAATAGTTGCATGGGTACAGAAGCTGAGGGAACATAATTAGGAAACATTAATTATGTGTGTCCATCATAATTATAAAATAAGATTTTCTTCAAAACTTAGCTTATGCAACTATATTCACAAGATTGTTTATCATAATCCCGCCAAAGGGTCCCAGATTACAATAAACCAAGAAAACTCATAGCACACTACAAATTTGTCTCATAAAAGGACTAACACAAGAATATACTCAATATCTCCATACCGATAGGGTACAATAGATATTAAAATATTATCTATTTACTGTTAATAGATTCATAGTAAAATATATCAACACAAAATATATTTTGATAATGTCACACTGAGAGGACATGTCTATTATCAAAATTATATATTCATTTAAATTCTAAAAGAATTCAAATTATTTGATCTCATAAAATTTTGCATAATTATACTTACGATAAGCAAATCCATAATTATACAAAACAACATTATATTTGTCGCCACATAATAATCCATCATTGCATAATTTACAAAACACATTAATTTAATGTAAGATATATTTAATCTAAAATATTTTGCATAATTATGCTCACGATAGGTAAGTTCATAATTATACAAAATAATAACATAACTACTTATATATAACAATATATTATTGCATAATCCACAAAATACATCAATTTAATGCAAAATATATTGTTTTAACTCAAGATTAAGATTCAAAATTTATTCTATGATCAAAACATAGGACCAGGGAGAGTACCAAATATATATATGTCAACAAAATTCAAAATAACATATATAAAAATTTTCAGGTCCAGAAGCTGAGAGTACAGTATCTAAAATACTGAATTATTTTTTGTATAATTCAAATAAAATATATACTAAAAATAAAAAATTTCACAAATTATACAGAAATTTATTAAATAAAAAATAAAAAGTTATGGCAAAAAAATTCAAAAGTGTTCATGCACAAAAGCGCTTTCACGCCCCACACGCACAAGGGCCCACGCGTGGGCAACCCGATTCCAGATCTCGTTTTTTACTCAACCAATACCCATGATTTTCATGTATATTGGCCTAATAGTCACGATAAACTATAACCCCAAGTCAATTTCCTTTTTAATCGAGCTAAAATTGAGATCTAGAGCCACAAAATTTGAAGGAAAACGTGCCCATGCACAGATTTGAAGCATGACTTTCACATATTATATTCATGATATCATGTAGATTATAAGCCCTCTATCAATTTTGAATTTTATTGGAGAAAATGAGAGATCTCAAATTGAGGTTAAATCTACGAAAAATTAAGTCCAATTTCATGAAATTTTCTTGATTCCTTCAGCAATTGATGATACAGATCATTAATCTAACATAAAAAAACCAAAATCTGAAATCTATTTGTTCAATATATGCTAAAACCGTAGCAAACACAAAATCAGGATTTTCTAGCATACCATTCATCAAACCTTAGGCTCTGATACCATTTGCTAGCATAATATGTGGGAGATAAACAACATACCTGATGAAGAGCTAATGAAATCCATGTATGTGCAAGAGAAGTGAAGTAGAGAGGATTTACAACTTACAAAACCCTAGTCCCCAAAAAAGTTTATGTTGTGTATTGAGAGAGGAGGGTTATACCCCTATTTATAATAGAAAATTAGGGTTTTCATGTAATTAAAATATTAATTAATCATCTCTCTCTTTAGTCAGTATTGTGATAGAAAACTAATTGACTACAAAACGGCCTGCAAGTTGTGGCATCTACCCAACGGGCTTGTAAGTAATCAATCTGATATATAACAGATTATTTATATTTAATCAGGTCTCAATCCATTATAAGTTTAGTGTTGGGTCAAGGCTAATTACTTAATTAATTATGTATTTGGACAAATTAATTAATTAATGCTAATCCACATAAATTAATTCAACATATTACACTTCAATGCCAAGTCAAGACTAGGGCAAGGTCGATTGTAGTTATTCTACGCTAGTTCCTATAAATGAAGGATCCAATTTTAGCTCGTTCTCAGATTTATTGATTGATCCATCAGCTTTATAGATGTGGCATAGTAGAGTGTCTCGAACGTACATGGTAGGGTATGCCTTGCTAGTAAGGCATGGCACTGCTTTTTTTTTAGGTGGAATTTAGATGAAGTACTATTTTTATTTTTTTGTATTGTGTCCGCACAACCCCCCCCACCTTTATCATATTCAGTATGACAAATTATCTTTTGTATTTGTGATCTTTTTATTTTAGTTGGGAACTAAGATCTTTTTCTTAATATGAGAATTAGAGAGTTTCAAACTCGGGACACCTTTTTTTGAAGAAGTACCATATTTATCACTTAGCTAACACATACGTCCTTTTTGTATTTGTGAGTATGCTTCATATGTAAATAGATTTCCACATGAACCTTCTTTAGCGTTTGTAATTGGAAATAGTAATTTTGTGTTTTCTACTTCCATCAATCACACGATTAGAAGTATGTAGTTATAGGTCTTATGGATCATTTCCACCAAGAAAAGGTGAAAGTTCTAAACGAGTTAAAAAAGGGGAAATTATTGTTCATTCAGCCGTCCACAGTTCTATCGATATTGATATGGCGGTAGTCCTTTACAACTTCATTCATCTATAAGTATTCGATATAGCACCTCTAACAGCATACTCTACCTTAATCCAATTTATAGATAATTCTTTTCATAGCTCAACTTTTAATGAAAATATCAATTAATATGATTAAGATATGAGAAGAACAAATTTTAAAGGACTATCATGTTGAATGAAAGAGTCTTAAAACTTAAGTAGCTTAGGAAGTTTTCCTAAGTACTTCACGTGAGATTCATAATATTGTTCAGTTCACAATTGCCTTCTTCCATAGGAGGCTCTTTTTCTGGGGACCTTATCTTTCTTTTCAAATATTTTGCACAGAATAGTGCATTAAATACATATTAAATGCATTTTCCCATACCTTGAGGCTTCTTAGAGTATATTAAATGCATATGCTTTTCACGTAGAAAAAATATACTATAATTAGACGGAAATGGACGTTTTGGTTTTTTATCCTTTTTTTATTTATTTATTTTAATAACAGTATATTTTTTTAATTAAATTAGATCATCAAAATTTTCAAAATTTAAAAGTAAAAAAGATCCAATTTTTATTTTGATATTTGAAAAATATATGTTTTAATTTAATTGTTATAAATTTTAATTTTTAAAACATTTTACTTAAAATAACAATGAATTTTTTCTATTTTTTGTTTTAAAATAAATAGTTCTTTTGATTTCTTAAAGACATATACATTTTTAATTTAATTTTTTTTATTTTACTTTATCAATTTAATCTTTTAAATATGAACTTACTTTAAAAAAACATTTTCAGATTTACTCTATTAATAAATATTTAACACTTTTTTTATCTGTTATAATTATATAATTTATGTGAAGATATAGTTTAGTTAAATAATTATTTTAATTAGTGAAGGTATAGTTTAGTTTAGTTTTGATTATTTAATTAAATTGAAATAAACTTATTGTTATTAAAATATATTAAAAATAATAAAATAGAGAAAAAATTTCAAATGCGGCAAATAATTGTGTTTAACACATTTTCTCATCTACTATAATTAAGAATTTACATAATTTAAATAAAAATATAATTTAAGTAAATTTTCATTTTGATTAGTAAACAAATTTATTAATTTTCTATTGATAAAATTAAAATTAAAATATATTTAAAGAAAAATAATTCTTTAAGTAAGATTTTTAAAAAATAATTTTTAAGTAATAAAAATAATTTTAGTGATATAATTAAATTAAAATAAATATATTATTATTAAAATAAATAAATAAAAAGATAAAAAAAATAAAAACATGACAAAAAGCTGTGTTTTGGACGCGCAGCTGAGGATCTATATCCTAATTAGACACTAAGCTGTGATACCAAAAATAAAATTTTGATTGATGATGAAGAATTAATATTCTCATAATTGGTCTTCAAAAGAAACTATATTTGGGGGAGGACATATATATATATATTTTTTAATTTTTAATTATAAATTTAGATTTACATGATAATCCAACGGTTGAACTAATTGTTAAATAATCTAATTCCTTTTACCAGTTCGATATCCAATTTAATTCCAATAATTATGGTTGATTCAACTCAACTAAAATCTTGGCTTCCTGGAGTTTAAATCTTTAAACATCCATTGATAGTCAAGAATTATTCCTAAAAGAAAACAATCAAATTGTCAGCTTAATTTGATTTGAATATATATTCAGAAATTGATCCTCTGTTCATGAAAAGAAAATATCAAAAATTCCTTATGAATTTAAACTTATATGCCATAATTTATTCATAGGATCCGACTTATGTACGTCGACTTCAATAATTTGGTAGGGTGATAAGGGTTCATTCACAGTTTTTTGGGCCAAATAATGTGCAATAAATTCGTCGTCATAGGGATCAAACCTTGAGTCTGATGGTCCAGAATTTTGATATTTCATAGCAGCACAGTAGAGCAAAAGAGAACTTGTGAGATAAATTAAGGTTCCCTTGAGTTCAATTCAATGGCACAAGACGAATAATGGAATGCTCTATAATCTATGAAGCACGGACACTCCGTTTAGGGGCGTGGTGGAGTGTCGAACACTCCATAGACACTAACACGCCCCGAACATGCCCTGGACAAGTGTCCCGTGTCCAAATTTTGAAAAAAAAAACATTTTGCCACGTATCAGACACGTTTTTGGACGTGTCCAACACAACTGTGGCACAAAAAAGCCCAGGTTCTCCCTCAGGTCACTAGCTTCTTCAAAGCCTAGCCATTTTTCATTCACAAACCTAAAACCCAAGCCCACAAGTCACCAGCCTTCACCGTAATACCCAGAACCCGGCTTCTCCCTCACGTTTTCGCATCTCAACTCCCTTTTGAAATCGAGTCTCTCTTCCTCTGCTGCTGCTCAAAAATCGTTGCTCGCTGTCGCTGTGCCTTGCATTTTCGCGTCTCTCTGCATCTATTCGCTGTGCCTCGTTGGTGCTCGCTCACGCATCTCACTTTTCTCCCTCGTGAAATCGTGTCTTTGCCTCTGCTCACATTTTCGTGTCTATTGTATTTTCCATTTTTGCTACTCGCAAAATCGCGTCTCTGTCTCAGCCTCTCAGGTATCTATCTCTTCTTCTCTCTGTTATTCCATCCTTGTTGCCTTCCATTCACTTGCTTGCTCAACTTATGCATTTTCACTTGCTTGCTGCCTAATGGGTGTTGTACTCGATGGGTTTTGAACTTATGCATTTTCACTTGCTTGCTGCCTATGCTGCCTATTCATTCCTTGCATTATGCCATTCACTTGCTGCCTGCATTTCTATCACTGCCATTTAATTTTTGGCTTTTTGCCATTTTGTGATGCACTTTTCTGGCTAAGGATTAACATGTGATTTTCTGGCTGAGGATTAACATTTGGTTTTCTGAAGTATATTTTGCATTGCACTTTTTTGGCTTTTGAGGATTAACATGTGGTTTTCTGGAGTATATTATGTATTGCACTTTTCTGGTTGTGATTAATTATGACTTCTATGATTTGCTTTGGTTGTGATTAATTGTGACTTCTGTTATTTGCTTATGTGATGGGTTGGTAAATGGCAGAGAATAGACACAGTAAAAAGGTTTAATAAGGATCTTGGTGATATGATTTTTAATTTTATTTTCATTTTATTTTATTTAGGATGTCTCAAAGTTCTGGTTCTAGTTCTGGTAATATAGTTTGTGGTGAAGATAATGTGCACAAAGATGATTACAAACCTTTGTGGAGGTTTGTTACAAAGGGAGAAAAGGAAGCAGGGGGTGGAGGAAATGTTCCTTTTACATGCAACTATTGTAGAAATGATTATAAAGGGACATACTTTAGAATTAGCTCATTTATTA
Source organism: Gleditsia sinensis (assembly GCA_037074535.1). NCBI lineage: Eukaryota > Viridiplantae > Streptophyta > Magnoliopsida > Fabales > Fabaceae > Gleditsia > Gleditsia sinensis. The sequence continues at coordinate 12,175,918 of CM073464.1, read as the reverse complement.
AAGTTAAGAGGGCTTGGTATAGGAGTATGCAGTAAAGTATCCAATAAAGATCTTGTTGATATGAAAAAATTAGAAAAAGATGCTTGTGAAAGGAAGTTAGCATCTATGCCAAAGAAAATTCCATTGTCACCATCTAGTGATGCATCAAAGATTGGCACATCTAGTAGCACTAGTTCTTCACTCCATTCATTTAGAGTTGGGAGTTTAGTAGTTGGAACCAAGAGAAGAAATGGTGTAGAAGAAGCTCTCTTGAGAAAGCATACCGTAATCAAGAGAGAGATGAATTAAGAGCTCATATTGCTAGAATGTTTTATTCAGGGGGCCTCCCATTCCATCTTACTAGGAACCCTTATTATGTGAGTTACTTCACTTATGCTTGCTTTCATAATTTGGGTGGCTTCATACCTCTAGACTACAATTTGTTGTCAAATTCTTTATTACAACAAGAGAAGGCACATATTGAGAAGATGTTGCAACCTATCAAAACAACGTGGAAGGAAAAGGGTGTCACCATTGTTTGTGATGGATGGTTGGATCCACAAAAATGACCTTTTATTAATTTTATGGTGGTGACAGAAAGTGGCCCTATGTTCATAAAAGCTGTTAATTATGAAGGTGAGTACAAAGATAAGGAGTTCATTGCAAATGTCATTCTTGGTGTAATTAGAGAAGTGGGAGTGGAAAATGTGGTTCAAGTTATCACTGATAATGCTCCAGTTTGTAAAGCTGCAGGGGTTCTTATAGAGGTTGAGTATCCTCATATCTTTTGGACTCCTTGTGTGGTCCATACATTAAATTTAGCCTTGAAGAACATTTGCAATGTAAAGAATAAGGAGGGTAATGAAGTTATTTTTAATGAGCTTGATTGGATAAGGGAAATAGCCGATCATGCCATGATGGTAATTTTTTTTATCATGAATCATAATATGAGATTGACTATCTTTAATGAGTTTATTCCTTTAAAGTTGCTTGCCATTGCGGATACTAGGTTTGCTTCAATTATTATTATGTTGAAGAGATTTAAACTTGTAAAGAATGGATTGCAATCAATGGTGGTTAGTGATAAATGGAATCTTTATAGGGAGGATGATGTGGGAAAGGCTCAATTTATGAAAGATAAAATTCTCAATGATGTGTGGTGGGATAAAATTGATTTTATTCTTGCGTTCACCTCTCCAGTCTATGATATGTTGAGAATGGGAGACACTGATAAGTCAAGTCTTCACAAGATATATGAAGGGTGGGATAGTATGATTGAACAAGTGAAGAAGGCAATATTTCGCCATGAAGGCAAACTTGATTCTGAAGAGTCCACCTTCTTTAATGTGGGGTATGATATATTGGTGCAAAGGTGGACTAAAAGCAACACACCTCTTCATTGCCTAGCACATTCTTTGACTTCTAGGTATTTTAATTCTTATTTTTTGCTAAGTTGTGTTTTTTTAATTTCATTGTGTTAATGATAATAATATATTATTTTAATTCTTTTTATAGATATTATAGTCAATCTTGGTTGGATGAAGCTTCTAATAGAGTCCCTCCACCCAAAGATGGAGAGATAACAAGAGAGAGAATGAAGTGTTTGAAGAGAATTTTTCAAGATCCTATTGACTTGAAAAAGGTTTATGTGGAATATGTGAAGTTCTCCACTTATTATGAAGATTTTGCTGAATCAGACTCTATTGATCAAAGAGGGGATATGGAGCCAAATTTTTTGTGGGCAATTTATGGTCACTCTACTCCACTTCTCCAAAACCCTGCTATTAAGATTGTTGGGCAACCATCTTCCTCCTTTTGTTATGAGAGAAATTGGAGCACATACTCATTCATTCACTTATTTAAAAGGAACAAATTGACACCAAAACGTGCTCAACATTTAGTATTTCTTCATAACAATCTTCGGCTTTTGTCAAGAAGAAGCCCACAATATATGCAAGGTGATACTAAGATGTGGGATATTAGAGGAGATAGTTTTGATGATGTGTCAGAAGATGTTGGAGTTTTATCGATTGCAAATCTATCATTAGATAAACCAGAGTTGGAAAAAGTTTTTTTACAGATGAAGGGAATGAAATTAATAGCGGTGATCTAGAAAATACTGAAGAAGAATGAACATTGATTGTATTGTAACTTATAAATTTATGACAATTTTTGGATATTAAGTTGTATTGTGAATTATAATTCATTCTATGTTATTGTGTGTTGAATTATATCTTATTCTATGTTATTGTTATTGTGTGTATATATATATTTTTTATTTTTTATTTTTTATTTTTTAATTCACGTGTCCTAAACGTGTCGTATCCTACATTTTTTGAAATTTTCGTATCCGTGTCCGTGTCGTGTCCCGTGTCCGTGCCTCATAGTCTATAATTCAAATTTCTATTGTGATTTTTTTTTGGGGTACATAAAAAGTGTGGGTTGAGGGAAAGACATCTTAGTTTAGTTAAGCTTCAATACTCAACAAGTACTTACATGATACTTACAAATAATCTATCATACTTATAAGACTTTCACAGATAACCTACCACCAGAAGACTAGATCCGAACTTGTTGAAAATTTTGAAAATGATCAACTAATTTTTTTATTAAAAAAATGAACAAATTAATGGTAGGTTGGGTTTGACTCTTAATAAATATATAGTTTACGGATCATATAATGAGTCCATTAAAAATTTAAATAGATAATAAATGGTTCTGCTTAAATTTCACCCAACTAATTTTAATCCATCCCAAACCCAACCAATTGACAATTATTATTATTATTATTATTATTATTATTATTATTATTCATGTAATTATCCTTGTACTCTTTGAATATAAGATTAATCTTATTTAAAATATTGAAGTTTTCTCTCTTTAAAAGTGTTTTTTTTCTTGCTAATTCAAAATTCTGACATTACAGAGGACCCTCAACTATAGAGCTCAAAATTGCTTACCTCTTTAGCCACAAATTTATGAGTATCGCCACCTCTTATTTGCCTTCAACATATAAGAAATTGTTTTATTTCACTTAATCTTTGTTCCCAATTACAATGTTTTTCCTAATTTATCAATTTTTGTAATTGACATTCTAATTTATTTGCTCATTTTCATTTAGTTCCTTACTATTTAAATTAAACATTAATTTAAATAGTAATTACGTGAAATTACCGAACAATTATTCTTATAAAGAGAAGGAAAAAAATGGAATATCATCAAATGAAGAAGTATTTTAGTTATTTTATCTAGTTATCGTTAAATTTAACATCTAATTTAGATGGTAAAGAATTAAATGCAATGGAGTAGATAGAATTGGAGATCTTTCATAAAAATTGATAATATAAGGTGATAATTGCAATTAGATACAAAGATAACAACAATAATAACCAAGCCTTTTTCTATTATGTGGGATCGGCTACATAGATCAAACGCTGCTATAGTGGTCTATTATAAAACTAGAATGAAAAAAAAAATATAATCTTGAAAAGATTATAATTGAATAAACTGATTCTTGAAATTTTCCCTAGCATTTAGGGATCAATAGAAATCTCCAAATTTAGGGCCGTATGGTTTACAAAATAAAATCAGGATTCTCGACAATAAAACATAGAAATGACATATTTTCACATTTTAGTTCAACTTTCAAAAATATATTATTGAGAGTACGCGCCATTACCAAAATAAAAAGAAAGAATAAATTATCATATAGTCCCATGGGAGAGGTGGAAATATTATTCCCATATTTTATTCCCACAAAGTAGAAATATTTTTTTTTAGGATAAAATCTTATTTTATCCATTTAAGTGTGTAGTGAAATTCAATTCAATCTCTATTTCTTTAATACAATTCTAATATTTCATAAACATATCTTTTTGGTACTTAGAACTAACTCCATTAAAAAATTTAATAGAAAGCGTTGATTTAGACAAATATAATATTGAACCTATTAAACTATCGATTCAAATAGCTAATTTAGCCAAAAGTTTCATTGTCACTCTAAAATGATGGCATCTAGCTATTTCACCTTTATTGGTGGGTTTTGATTGAGTCAAATTAGGTGTAATAGTCAGACGCTATTATTTTGGATAACATTAGTTAAGTTTGTTATTCGATGGATAGCTCAGCAAATGTGTTTCCATATCAATATCTTTTTCTTAATTTTGTATAAAGTTAGTCCTAAGAATTAAAAAAATGACCTTTATGAAATGGTTGAAATGCATTTGAACAAAAAAATCTTTAAGGATTAAATCAAATTTCATTGCAAACCTAAAGGACTAAAATAAGATTTTACCTTATCTTTTATAAGTTAAAAGACATTTTTTCTCTTTTACTTTATCACTCTTATATTTAGTTATAAATTTCAAATCTCAAATCTCAAACCCTAAATTGTTCATTCCCAAACCTTTAAACTCCAAACTCAAAATCCCCAAACCTTAAATCTCCAAACTCCAAAACTTCAAACTTCAAAACTTCAGTAAGAGTAATTTTGAAATTTTTTAACTATTTCTAAAAACTATTGATGCAAACCAAATGTAAAAATATTAAAGTCTCAAGAATGTAATAAAATATTTTAAAAAAATACTTGTGACGACCCAAACATGTTAATGTGATTCTTGATTCTTGCTCATTTCTTGAAATTCTTGATTCAGTAGACTAACACTTAAGCTAATCAAAAGAAAGGGTTTTAGGCTTTCAGTCGAATATAGGTCCAAAAGAAGTACACTTGCGTGTTTGTTGAAGGAAGCTCTGGGTTGTCACTTGGTTTTAGACTCTAAACCACCTCCACTTTACTCTACCCCACAATTTAGCAATATTAGGAAGAAATTTTTTGTCAGTTTCTCTCTTTCATCTTCCTTCTTCTATAAAGATATAAAATTTGGGAGAAAAACACACTAGCTTTCATTCATTTCTTTGTATATTTATACAACAATTTGGAAGTAAAATAAGATAACTATTACAAGATTTACGAAATTGTTTGAAATTCAAATATACAAATATGTGGAAAACTAGTTACAGAGATAGGGTTGTTGCATCATAAGATCACATTGGTGTGAGTAATCTAATATGCCCTCGCAAGACAGTGGAGGGAAAAGTGACACTAATCTTGGACATAAGATACTGGTGCCAAGGTCCAGACAGTGGCTTAATAAGAAGGTCAGCACGTTGATGACTAGAAAGGATGTGAGAGACATGAAGCTGCTTGTTGGTAACCATGTCACGAACAAAATGATAATCAATAGCAATGTGCTTTATTCACATGTGAAAAATAGGGTTGGCACAAATGTTGTCTGAATAAATATATGGGGTTTGAGAGAGATTAATACCCAATTCTGGAAGGAGATGACGAAGCCATTGGAGCTCAGTAGCTGTGGAGGCTATGGTACGATATTCAGCTTCGGTGGAGGATCTATCAATAGTCTTTTGTTTTTGAGAAACCCAGGAAATGGAATTACACCCAAGATAAGTAATGTAAGCCGAAGTGGATTTGTGGTCGAGACTGTCACTGGCCCAGTCTACATATAGTAGGCCGTGAGGTGGAGGTTGTCCGAGTGAGATGAATCCCATTGTTAATAGTAGTTTTGAGATAGCGAAGAACACGTTTAAGGGCTCATAAATGAATGTCTTGAGGAGCTGACATATATTAAGCAAGCTTGTTGACAGAGAATGAGATATTAGGGTGGGTGAGAGCTAAATACTGCATGGAGCCAACAAGAGATCGATACTAAGAGACATCACAAGTAGAGGCATCCGGTATTGGAGCAAGAAACCCAAATGTAGCCATGGGGGAGTTAACAGGCTTGGCACCCTACATGTTAGCTTTACTTAATAAATCACGAATATAATGATGTTGAGTGAGAAATAAAACCTGTGTACTAGGGATGATTTTGAAACCAAGAAAATGATGAGGACGATTGAGATCCTTAAGACTGAACTTCTGAGCAAGGGCAGCTTGAAAAGTATGGCGAAAATGGGTATCATTACCAATTAAGAGCAGGTCATCAACGTAGACCAAGAAATATGCAGTAATGTGATTGCATTTGTAGATGAACAACGATGTGTCAGATTTGGAGTTGGAAAAGCCATAGGTGAGTAAGAAATTCTTGAAAGCTTCATACCATGCGCAGGGAGCCTACTTGAGGCCATAAAGAGCCTTTTTAAGGCGACAAACATGATGAGGATAAGAAGGATGATGAAAGCCAGGAGGTTAAGACATATATACTTCTTCAGTGATGGTGTCATGTTTGTTCACATCCATTTGATAGAGGGGCCAAGCATGGGAAAGAGCAATGCCGAGAACCACCTTAATGGTTTGATGTTTCACTACGGGACTAAAGGTGTTTTGCAGCATTGATGGACACCCTTAGAGACAAGGCAAGCTTTATACCGGGAGATGCTGTCATCAGGATGTCGTCTAATGCAAAAGACCCACTTATTACCAATGACATTATATTGGGGCTGTGAAGGGACAAGCTCCCATGTTCCATTGGATAGTAAGGCATTGAACTCTTTAAACATGGCCTATTTCCACTTAGGAACTTTGAGAGCTTGGGAGACACAAGTAGGTTCCACTGCATTAGGGAGAGGATACTTGGTGACATGAAAAACCTTTTTAGGTTTAAAGATCCCAACTTTGGAGAAAGTAATCATGGGGTGAGTGGAGGGACAAGAGATAGTAGCAAAGTCAGTGTTAGGGGGACAGATGGGAAGGGAGTCTGGGGAAGGAGTGGGTTGTTGGATTTAGCAAAAGAAAGAGGAGCTGGAAAGGAGTCTCAAGGACGAGGAAAGGAAGGATTAGAAGAGAGGGAGGGTGTTTAGGTGAGTTTGTAAGGAATGTGAGTTATGAGAGAGTCACTGGGTAAGGAGGGAAAGAGGGTGGGAGAAGAAGGGTTGGCAAAGTCAGAGAAGGGAAAGGTGGATTCAACAAACTATGCATGACGACTAGAGTAAACCCAACGAGTGTGAGGATTATATCAAAGATAAACGCTTTGGTTGGAGGAGTAACTAAGGAAGATGCATGGGGAGGATTTTGGATCAAGCTTTGACGTAGTGTAAGGTTTGAGCCATGGGAAGTAGAGATAACCGAAGACACGAAGTTTGGAGTAATTTGGTGGATGATGAAACAAGGTTTCAAATGGTGTGGACATGTGTAAGAGAGGAGTAGGATGGCGATTGATGAGGTAAGTGGAGGTTTTAAGGGCATAAGACTAGAAGGAGTGAGGAAAGGAGCTTGATGGAGGAGGCAACGGGCTGTTTCAATAAGGTGGCGATGTTTATGTTATGATAGGCCATTGTGTTTAGGAGTATAGGGAGGGGTTATTAAATGGGAGATGCCATGAGTTGCCAAAAATGGTCTAAGTTTGAGAAATTCACCACCATTGTTAGTGTAAAGGTGTTTAATTTTATAGTTAATGTTATTTTCATTTAGAGCTTTGAACGTTTTAAAGATTGGAAGAACATCATATTTTAGCTTAAGGTGGTATAACCAAACATATTTATAAAAATGATCAAGGAAGATGACATAATATTTAAAATTATCACTAGAGAGTGTGGGAGCTGGTCCCTAAACGTCAGCATATATAAATTCAAGTGGACAAGTGGAGGTGATAGTAGATCGGATAAAAGGTAATTTATGACTTTTATTCGAGTGACAATGAGTATAATGATTGAAAGTTGAATTTGAAATAGACAGGTGATTAACACGTACAATGTGAGATAGAATCTTGAGAGTTGGATGCCCGAGATGCAAGTGCCACTGAATGAGAGATGGATGTAGTGCAACGTGATGAGCTTGATGTAGAGGAGAGGATGGAAGTTTGTAGACATTATCTTTATTCAATCCCTAAGAGAAGAGCTCTGGTGCTCAGTTGCTTAACCTCAAAATGAGAGGAAAAGAATTCAATAGAGACATTGTTAGATTTGCATAGTTGGGAGACAAATAAAAGATTTTTGTTGATGGAAAGAACACATAGAACGTTTGATAATTTTAAAGGAAGTGAGGGTGTCGCTACAAAATAGCTCATAGTCAACAAGAATGTCAAATAATCCATCAAAAGTTATAGGGGTTTCCTAGTACGAAGATAAGTTGTGAGCTCCTTGAAGGAAGGGCCAAGGCCACTTAGAGTGTAAATGACAAGATCAAGGTCATCAAGTGGATGGCCAATGAGAGAGAGTTCATTTACAAGTCCCTTAATGATGTTGAGGTATTCAGTGACAGAGGAGGTTCTTTTGGTGATGGATGTTAGCCTTTCTTTAAGAGACATAATTCTGGATTGTGATCTATTGGCGTAGGCATGTTGAAGTTTGGTCCAAGCTTCAGCTGAGGTGTCTACAGAGCTCATGATACTACGAGCATCACTATCATAAGAATTGAGAATAGCAAGATAAAGAAGCTAGTCTTGAAGAATCCAATAGATGTGTGCTGGATTGACTATTTCGGTATCACCTTGAGTAATGGTTAGAGGAGGACAAGGATGAGTTCCAGTAACATATCCAACTAGGTCATTGCCTATAAGAAGGGATCAAAACTATTTGTGCCAAGCTAGGTAATTGGTTCCATTAAGTTTGACAGGTAGATAGGTGATAGTGTTGATCTGAACAAGGTCTTTAGGATCAAAGGAAGTTGTGTTGGTTGTGGTGGCTATGGAAGATTCAAATGCCATGGTTGGATCAAGAGAGAGAAAGCTGCAGGTGAAAGTCTTTGTGGCTCTGATACCATATAAAGATATAAAATTTGGGAGAAAAACACACTAGCTTTTATTCATTTCTTTGTATATTTATACAACAATTTGGAAGTAAAATAAAATAACAATTACAAGATTTACGGAACTGTTAGAAATTCAAATATACAAATATGTGGGAAACCAGTTACAGAGATAGGGTTGTTTCACCAGAAGATCACGTTGGGGTGAGTAATCCAATATCTTCCTCCTTTCAAGGGTCCATTTCATTCAATGCACCCCATTTTCACACTTCCACAGCCGATACAACAAAATAATATGCCATCCCCGTGTTCAGCTCGAAGAGTAGTGCTTTTAGCATTCATGGTAATTAGCTTTCATTTGACTGCATATGGTTGTGATTTCTATCGGGATTTTGAAATCATTTGGCGTAATGGCCATGCTCATATACTCAATAGCCAGCTCTTAGCTCTGTCCCTTAACAAAGCTTCTGGCTCCGGTTTTCAGTCTATGAATAAGTATCTTTTTGGCAAGATTGACATGGAGCTCAAGCTAGTCCAAGGCAATTCTGCAGGCACAGTGACTGCATGTGCCTTTTGTATACAATGGTTGAGTCTACATTTTCATGTTTTTTAATATAGTTTGTTTCGATTGTAAATTAAAGTCAAATTTAATTCTATTTTCTTAAAAAAAATTGTGTCTTTCACTATATATAATTTTTAAATCGTAGTAAAATTGATAGGATTTCTTTATATAAATTTATTCAGTGACAAAGAAGACTTTGTTTATCATTCCTTATATTTTTTTTATGTAACTCTATATTCTATAAAAGAATATTATTGTAAAATAAATTCTATTTCTTTGTCCAAACAAATAAATTCACATATATTTTATTAAATTTAAAATTTATCCCAAACACAAAATTTAATTAACTAAGGATTTTTTTCAGTCCTGACACGAATATCCTTGCATCCTTTGGTATAAAGACGAATCTCTATCAACTACTAAGACTACTTCTCTTCACCTATGTTTTTTTAAAAAAAAAAGTAAAACTTGAAGCCCTCGACGACTAAGTTGAACCTTACTTACCACTTATTAATAGAAATTCAATTGAATTCTTGATAGATTGAAACATTTCCAATGTGTCGATCATATTATGTAGCTAATTTTGTACTTATCACACACTGTGCTGCATGTATAACAGTTACACTCGGAAGGGTCAACCTGGGATGAGATTGACTTTGAGTTCTTGGGCAATCTAAGTGGGGAACCTTACATTCTTCACACAAACATATACACACAAGGGAATGGCAACCGAGAACAGCAGTTTTACCTCTGGTTTGACCCCACTTCAAATTTTCACACCTACTCCACCTTGTGGAATCCTCAGTGCATTATGTAAGTAAAAATCAATCCCTTTAAAAGAAACAGCTATGATTTTGTTCTGCTGTTTCTAAGATACTTTAATTTGTTGTAGCTTCTCTGTGGATGGCACTCCCATTAGAGAGTTCAAAAACTATGAGTCAGTGGGTGACCCATTTCCAAACAAACTGGACTGGGCTACCAGGGGTGGGCTTGTGAAGACAAACTGGACAGAAGCGCCATTTACGGCATCTTTTAGGAACTTCAAAGCCAACGGTTGTGTATGGTATTCTGAATCTGGGGTATCTTGCTCTGCAAATTCTAGCTCCTTTGACGGAACATGTCTTACTGAAGAGTCGGATGCCGCGAAAATGGAGAAGCTCAAGTGGGTTCAGAGGAATTACATGATTTATAACTATTGCACTGACTCCAAGCGCTTCCCTAATGGCATTCCTCCTGAATCTGCTAACAGTGTCATCGTGGGATTATAGAATGAGACGATATGAGGCAGTGCGAATATGCAAAGATCAATAGAGAAATTTTGGTTTTATGTTAATTCTATCTTCTATTGAAAAGTAATCTAAAAAGAAAAAACTCAAATTCTAGGCGTACTTTGAATCTATGTACCTATATAATCTAGGAAGTCGATGGCAGTGCACCGGATGCAAATACAAAGGGTATGCTTGATCGTTGTTTTTTTTTCTTTTATTGAAAACAGAAAACATAATAAAAAATGTGTTTGATAGAGTTTAAAAAATATTTTTAAAATAAGGTAAAAAAAAGTATCAAAAATATTTTCATTATTTTTTAAAAAATGATAATGGTATTTTTAAAATTTTATAAGAGATTCTAGCTTAATGATTAAAAAACTAAAATAATCTCATAGGTAGATCAAACATCAAAATCAAGAAGCATTTATAATTATTTATGTCAATTTAATTTTAAAATACAAATAAATAATTTTAGTTTTATAAAATAAATGTATTTTTTAAATAATAAAAGCTTACAAAAAATAAATTTTAAAAAATAAAAATAGAAAATAAAAATGACAAACATTTTTTTAAAAGGAAACGTAGAGAGATTCACAAGGGCGTAGGTATTGTGATTTTGTCAATAAAAAAAGAATTTTGAAATATTTTTATCGTAAAATATAATTAATACATAAAAATATATATATTTAAAAATAATAATAACTTTTTTCTTGCCCGCAGCTAAACAAGCCTGGGAATTTGGCGGCGGCGGTTTTAGGTAAAAAGAATAGTTGATGCTTAGCCCATCATCACAGAACCGCGTGCCATTATTTGGGCATGCGTCCGTGTCAATAACAACCCTGTCCACAATCTACCCACTCCTCAGCCAACTGTGACCAGCTTGATACTGAACCTTCTTTTCTCTTTCCTTTCCTCAATGCTCCCCACATATTTTTTCCCCTATAAATACCATTCCAAGCATGCCATTCTCCATCAAATCCCAAGCCTCTCCATCAAAAAACCATTTCATTCATTGCCCATTTTCATTTGAAGCAGCTATGGCTTCTCCAAGAGCTCCACTGATGCTACTGATTTTCATAATTGGCCATTTTGTGATTGCCTCTGCTGGCAACTTCTATCAAGATTTTGATATCACATGGGGAGATGGTCGCTCTAAGATACTCAACAATGGAGAACTTCTTACTCTATCCCTTGACAAGGCTTCTGGTTCAGGGTTTCAATCCAAGAAGGAGTACCTTTTTGGCAAAATTGACATGCAGCTCAAGCTTGTTCCTGGCAACTCTGCTGGCACCGTCACTGCATACTATGTAAACCAAAAATCGTTATTTTACCATTTGCATCAAGCTTTATTATTTTCTTCAATACTTTAGCTTTGGTTTCTAATAAATTTATAAAATTTATGCCGTTCAATTTCAGCTATCTTCAAAAGGAGCAGGTTGGGATGAGATTGACTATGAATTCTTGGGCAATTTGAGTGGTGACCCTTACATCCTTCATACCAATGTGTTCAGCCAAGGCAAGGGTAATAGGGAGCAACAATTCTATCTCTGGTTTGACCCAACTGCAGATTTTCACACCTATTCCATTCTTTGGAATTCACAGCGCATTGTGTAAGTTTCTTATAATTTAAGAACTAAGAAAGTGAAATGTAGTTTACTCTATAGTTAATTCAACTTCAACATATATAATAAAAAAAAAGCAGTTTGGTCTCATGCCTGTGTGTTTACTCTATAATTTAAAATGAAAAGTTTACTCTATAATTTTTGCAGTTTGTTTGCTACAGGTGAAACTAAGTAACCTTTATATCCTGTATGTTTCAGCTTCTCAGTGGATGGTAACCCGATTAGGGAGTTCAAGAATTTAGAGACAATTGGTGTTCCATTCCCCAAAAGCCAACCCATGAGGATCTACTCTAGCCTCTGGAATGCTGATGACTGGGCCACAAGAGGTGGACTTGTAAAGACAGACTGGAGCCAAGCTCCTTTCACTGCTTCCTACAGAAACTTCAATGCCAATGCTTGTATTCAGACCTCTGGAACATCATCTTGTAGTTCAGGCTCTTCCTCTTCTAGCAATGCATGGCTCTCACAAGAGCTGGATTCTACTAGCCAAGAGAGGCTGAAGTGGGTACAGAAGAATTACATGATCTACAATTACTGCACCGACACAAAACGATTTCCACAGGGCCTCCCTCCAGAATGCAACTCCGCTTGAAAGAACAAGACTTTGGTTGAGAATTCAGTCTTCCATGCCCTCTTATGGTTATGTAATTAGATAATGATATTTTTTTTTTCATTCATTGTACAAGTCATCCTCTGTTACATATGGTTATGTAATTCATTACAGAAAATTTTGATAAAGAATTAATATGTTAATGTTTTTTCAATTCCAAACTCAATATAGCGTTGAGTATATATATACACACATGAAACAGCGGATGACTTGTACAATGCTTTTAAAGTGAGTTAAAAACAGACTGAACTATTGTAATTAGACTAACCACAGACTTGGTAGTCTATAAGTCCAGTCAAAAAAATTAATATGGGTTTTAGAATTAGAATTTTGAATTTTGAATTTTGAATTTTTTTAAACCCAAATTAAATTTGAGCAATGTTGCAACTTTGTTCTCAAAATAGACTTAAGCTGAGTTTAACACGAATATATATATATATATATATATATAACAAATTAATTAATTTTTTCATGTAAAAGATATATAATCTTATAGTTTTTAAATTTTTTTCATGTTTAAAAATGTGTATTATTTTATATGTCTTTTCTTTTAAAATCAGTTATCCTTTTTTAAGATTTTAAAAATTAATTTAAATAAAAATATTATTTTGGCTTCAGCTTAGGGCTCGAGTGTTTTATATTCGCTCAGACACAAATATAAATCTATGTATCCTCAAAGGATACTATAGTCTTCAAAGAATTAAATTTAAAAAAAATGGAAAGATTATGTTAGAAAATATATTTTAAGAATTAAAATAACAATTTTTACAAAAAGAATATTTATAGATATACCGCTTAAGCAGTTTTACATTTCAATAGCTATTGTTAGTAGAAAGTTCTTAAAAGAAAAAAGGTTATGTAGAAAGAAAATAGTTTCTTCTTTATTAACAATTCATTATTTACCTTAGCAAAAAACAAGTTAAGCTCTGATTAATATATTAAGTTAACTTATCCCCATTGGCTAGCTTATGGAATTGGAGGGGACAAGCTAGTTCCTGTTTAATTAATTTGAGTAGCCCTTGTCACCATTTTGCACTAACCACAAATTTTCATCTGAAATTAAAAATCCAAAAGCTCGTCCTATGAATATGATGCTCCCATTACCAAGATATTGGTTTGGTTGTGCGTTGCTAGAACCAATAATAATAATAATAAAAGCAGCAGTTGTCCACCATAGAGCTGAGTGCACCTTCTCCTGTTCTTTCATCACCTTTGGATTCTCCTCTATCAATACTAGTGCAAGTTGTCTTGCGCAATCATCCATATAAGCCTTCACATCCTTTTTCTGCCATTTCAAAGTTAGCCATGGCATCTTCTTCAAGGATAATGATTCTCTCTCTTTTGGTATTGAGCACCTTCATGGCAACCTCAGCTGGTTAACGTCAACCAAGATTTTGATATCACTTGGGGCGATGGCTTAGCCAAGATATTGAACAATGGCGAGATTCTCACTCTTTCCTTCAACAGAGCCTCTAGCTCGGGCTTTTAATCCAAGATTGAATATCTTTGACAAGATTGATATGCAGCTCAAGTTAGTCCAAGAAAGAATATCTTTGACAAGAATAAATATCTTTCACTGAACTGAGTCTTTTAAATGGCTACTTGAAACATTTTTGGAGGCACATAGAAAAAAAATGCCTCTTACAACCTTTACTGATCAAGACCAAGCAATGGCAAAGGCTTTACGTGTGGTGATGCCAGAGGTTTCGCATGGTTTATGTTCATAGCATTTGATGCAAAATGGCATAAAACATTTAGGCAATCTAATGAAAGATGACTCTCTTTTTTTGACAGAATTTAAGAAGTGTATGTATGGATACGAAGAGGAACCACAATTTGAAATGGCATGGAACAACTTGCTGCCAAAATATAACGTACATGAGAATGCATGGCTTGGTTCTTTGTATAAGATGAAAGAGAAATGAAGGGCTTGTCATAGGAAGAAAGCTTTTACAACTGGCATACGAAGCACACAACTTAGAGGAAGTTTAAATTTTGATTTTAAGAGTTGCATAAAACCGTAGTTAGACATCGTTCAATTCTTCAAGCTATTTGATATGGTTGTAGGAGATAAGAGGTACAATGAGTTGAAGTGCAAATTCAAGTCATGTCATAGAGCACCCAAATTGAAAATAGAGAATTCACTTATGTTAAAACAACTTGCCTAGATTTATACTTTCACTACATTTGACTTGTTCCAGAAGGAGTTCGACCTATAAGCGGCTGCATACATAAAGTATAGAAATGAAAGTCAGTCAATTTTTGAATATGTTGTCGATATGGTTAATCAAAAGGGAGAATACCAAGTTTCATTTGATCCCATCAACAAGTTCATTCCCTATGGCTGTAGGAAGTTTGAAACTTTTGGCATATTATGTTGTCATGCATTGTAGATATTTGACGTGATGGATGTTAAAAGACTCTTCGATCACTACATAGTAAAGAGATGGACAAAAGAAGCTAAAAGCAGTGTGATCCATGATATAATGGAAAATGAAATTGAGGAAGATCCCAAGATTGGGAGTACCCTACGTTATAGACAATTTTGTCCGAAACTAATAAGATTAGCAACTGAAGTGTCTGACTTACCAGAATTATTTTTTATGATAAATAAAGCTGTAGATGAGCTTACATGAAAAGTCATGTAGCTTCATTTAAAACATAGAGGCCTAGACGATGCGAGTGGTGCAATTACATTACCAGCTAGTGAATATGGTGTATAAGTCAAGGGCTTGAAGAGGAAAATTGTGATAAAGAGTAAGAGATGATTGAAGAGTTAGGTTGAGTTTCAAGCTAAGAGAAAAAGAAGAATTTTGAGAAGCAATGATTCGCAAGTATGTCGAACTATGCTATATTTCTATTTTTAGTTTTACTTATATTTTTGCATTGGTTGTATTTTACTTCATTTGGACTAATCATATTTTTACAGGACTGTGAGCCGCAATATGAAAATCAATCAAGAATATCTTCTTCTACAACTCAACCACCTTCTGTATACACCCAATCATATAGTGAAAGTAATTTTAGTTATAGTAGAATGTTGATGGTGAGAGAATTTGTTGTGCATTAAAATGATATTTGTTTTCATAATTTTATTTACAATTAATGTTAATGATTCTTGTCCTTCTTTGGAGCCATTTTCGATGCTCACAATCTTGTTAGTTGAATTACTACATTGTACAAATGCATAATTTGTACAGACCATTGATGTAACCTACTCATTGTAAATGTTGACAAGGAAGACCTGTTCAATGAAAGATACTACTTATAAAATGTGTCTCTTTGCTTTGAGCAATTAGTGTTATCTGAATAAAAATTTTGGTCAATCTATCATGATCATTTAGCAGCAATGAAACTTAGCAATAAAACTTTTACACATGCATGCTTGATGCATTCAGTGGGGTATCATTTGCAATAAACCAATATGACACAATAATTCAACATCAATAGCTATAAACCAATATGACACAATAATTCAATATAACAGCAATCAACTTTCATTCAGTAGAAAATTGTTTTTTTACCATGTCTTGGGTTAACATAAATTTAAACTACAAATGTAATAAACTATCTATGTGTAGATTCATCCTCTGCCTGTTGAATCTCATCATGCTCTCCCTCCATAGTTTCATAATTAGCTGTCTCTACATTTAGCCTAACTCCCAACTATGCCATCTCAAATCTACAGAGCATCATAGAAAACTCAATCATGTTACATTCAAAACCCTATACTTAAGTGCTTATACCAACTAAAGATTGTTCAATGGTTGTCAACCTGTTATTTGTAATCTCAAGGATCCCTGTTATGTGCTGCAGCATAAATATACTTGATAAAGATTGGTACTCTGATGAATGCTCCAAAGACCCAAGAGCTTCTATCTTAAGATTATCTTCATTGTTTTTTTTCCTATACCATTGACCATTTCTCGTCATATATCCCATTCAGTTGAGGTTATATTCATTAAAAGCTTTAGGTATAATTATCTGGCCATCAATAGGTTCAATTCTAGACAATTTAAGTAGTTTTCTAATTGCATGGGCATATGGTAGACCCTTGTTAGATTGTTTTTGTACAATAGTCACAAACTTCAACATCATGTATGGGTAATCAATCTCTCTCCCCTATAGCCAACAGTACACCAAAACTTGTTCAATCTCACTTAAGTAAGAGTAAGTTCTAACTTTTGGCAATAACATATGACTAACTATATAGTAAATTATGTTAGTGTTTACACTCAAATCTTTGGCGTAAATTTTGCTACTAGAGCATGCTGAACCTAGAATGCTTTCCACCACATTTTCTCTCTTATATTAAAGAAGACCAGATAGATATTCATCAAATTGGCATGCCTCATTACTTGACTCTAGAAGCCCAACTACTCTACCAAATAAGTTTTTATTAAAACTAAGCTTCACTCCTTTGACCATAGAGATGAATTCTAATGACTACTCATTATATGTTAAATTCGTAAAAAAAACTCATATGGTTGTTGGGGAATATAAGGTGTTGGAGGTAAGAAATTGCTTTATTTATTGATTTTTGATTAAATGACTCAATTCAAACCTTTCTCTAGCCAAGAGTTCCATATTCAAACACATACCATGCAACACAGTTCGGTGCATGAACATTTTCTAATATCTTCGTTGCTCCTCTAATGTGGTGAGTAATGGCTAAGTAGCTTTAGCAAGAGTGAAGCTTCCAAATACCCTTGGAGTAGAGCCTCCTGATACCTTGGGCCTTTTGAATGAAGTCTTCAGTGCCATTGCACTCAAAATGGAATGGAATATCAAACTTTGGATTTTTGGTGTTGGATGAACCTTAAGTGTGTAAATTCTCATATTTCTCTAGTCAAATGGTGAGGAAATTTGGTTTTGAGCATAGAGTTTTGCTTTAAATAGTGTCTAAACACAAGTAATCAGTGTAATTTTGGTTAGATTTGCAAATGATGGCAAAGGGTTGAGAGAATTTGGGGATTTTGGGTTAAAGGTTACCAAAGAATGGCAAAAAAAATTGGGGATTCTGGGTTTAATGGAAAAGAAAATGGGTACATCAGGCGACTGATTAAAGCATTAGTCACCTGATGCATTTCTTTTCTACGAAGAGGCACTGGACCAGGTGCCTGGTTTGGCACCTATTTTCGGACCACAAAGGAAACAAGTGATATATATATATATATTATAATTGAGTGGTCAACATCCGGCAAAATTTTCCTCCTTTCCCCGAATGGTCTTTGGCCAATATTTTTCCCCCTTCCTTCACTTTTTCGAAACCCAGCACCACTGTTTCTTTAAACCCAACTTTCCAAAACATTTCCCTCTCCTCATCAGAGCATAGCACATTTTATTGTCCTTATCGTAACTTTCCACTTAAGCAGGACATTTGCAGCAGATCTAACTCTACTGCAAGACCCAAATCGTGGTTGCTCAAGGTTAAGTTGTATTTTGATGTTGCTTTGTATTTTACTAGTAATGCATGGTCGTGTTTGCTGCGTTTTCTAGCTGTAAACATTATTTTTTGGGTGAGAAAATAGAAAATTTCTTTGGGGGAAATACTAATTAAGACATTCTAGTATGTCATTGAAGTGCTATTCTTTAAGCAAAGAAAATACAGCAAAGCAACTATTTGTGCAATAACAAGGTGTGATTTCAAAGGATTCCATGAAAATTTATGGTATGACATATTTAAGTGGCTCAGTGAAGAAAGTGAACATGCTCTTTGGAACTATTCTTGAAAGTTGTTTATGAGAGATTTCAAAGGATTCCATGATTTCATATCTCTCATCTTAGGGATCTCTCCTGTTGAAATATAGTGCTTCTTAAATTTAAATGTAGGTCATTGCAATTGGTATTCTTTTTTAATGTAATGAATTCAATTCACATTATTATTTATTACTATTCTTTAGGCTTACAACCAACTTTAATGAGTTTGAATATTAGAGATATGGTTTATAAACTAGAGCTCTCACTAGACACTAAACTTCATCCATTGTTCCATGTCTTTTCTTTAAAAGTATTGTGTGAGAACTTGCTACTCTTCCTTCGAGTTTATCAAAAGTCCCATATCCCCAACCTCTAATTATTCCTTACTAATGTCTAGTTCATAGCATTCCTCAAATATTAATCCATTGGTAGCATACTTCTCCAGCTTAGGCTTGATGGAAGACTACTTCATTTATGCAGCAACATGTTCCACACTTCACACTTGAAGACAAGTCATTTGGAGGAGGGAAGTAATGTTGGCATACCTCTTGAGTACCCTTGTTTTGCACATGGAAAATTCAGAAATTAATTTTTCTAAATTAATTATCATTTGTTAATTATTGTATTTTCTGTAATTTTGATTTTCTATTATTAATTTTTAGTATTAATTTTTAATTTATTTACTGATTAATTTTATGTTGAGTTGAGGAGGTTACCCTCCATTTTTCCTGTATTCCTTATTTTTAGGTGGTGGTTACCCCACCAAGCTTGTATTTAAAATTTTCAATTCTTCAATAGAGTTAGCATAAAAACTTATGACAAATTTCTAAGTACTTATCTCGGGATTGTAAGTTCTCCCTAAAGAATCAGCACAAAACAACTCCCCCAGCCCCTTCTTTTAATTATAAAAAAAAAAGTAAAAGTCAAATATTCTCTGTTCACCACAAACAACAAAATTTCATTAAAAATATGATCTAATCCAAAAAAAAATGTGGACATCAAAAATGCTAAAAATAGAAAAAAAACAAGTTTAAAAACAAGTTCTAAATCAAAGCCAGAACAATTATTCCAGAAGATGAAGCAAAAGAATCATAAAAGTTCCAGCAAATAGTCAGGAATAGGTCTGTTCTGCTACTTAAAGAAACTCCCACACTTGAATCGAGTATAATTTATCAACTAGCAAAATATTAAACATGAACACAGGAAGATGCATAATTAAATGCAAAGGATTTGGAAAAGAAGACAAAGATTGTAAAGAAATAAAACAACATAACCCCAATTTGATGGAATAAATCCAAATGTAGCCTAGATGCAGAATAAAATCTTGATGGTCAGGCCCAACTTTTATGGGCTTAAAGATTAACAATTTTTAAACATTATATCTAATTACATCATAGAAATTTGTACCAACAAATTTAAAATGTAGACGAAAATGATTCCATTATTATTCATGCTTTTTTAAATGCAACAATGTTTCCATCTAATAATATGACAATTCAACTTAAATTTTGTCCCTTTTTCCTTTTCATTCAGAATATTAACATTTAAATTTGTGATATTGTACCTAACATGGGTGCTACAGTTGAGCATAAACTTTGTCTCTCATGGGCATAGCATATAGATGGATGACTATGTAAAAGCTAAAATAATAGAATTTGAACTCATGCCAACTATGTCTTGTTCTCAAGTAGAGAGATTGAAAATGTCAGCATGCTATTTGGGAATCAAAAAAAATAAATGATAATTTTCCTATTGTGCTATATGTACATGATGCAAAATTGATGATGACTTGTTATTTTACTTATGCATAACTGCCCTCCTTTGGTTGCATTCAAATGATAATTTTTTCTTGGCCAGAGGGTTATACTTGTGCACGTACATGATATTGGGGACATAGTTATTGAATTAATGCCTTCATTATAGTTGTACCAAAAAAAAATGCCTTCATTATAGGAAAACCTTATGAAGTTGGAAGTTATATGCATGTTAAGCAACAATTTATTATAGTTTGCAAGACCTTCAACATGAACAATTGGTATGATTTAACCTTTCTAGAGTTTGATTGATACTATTTTCTTGTTAGAGGAGTAATAAGAGTGTGTGATATCCATCTTTTCTCAATAAACTTAACTAAACCATTTACTTATACTAAAGAAAAATTAAACAATCCATTGCTGCAAGAATGTTTTCATGATGTGCCTTATAAATGTATTCTCTCAAATTTAACTATATTAGGGAATTCATGTCCCATAATCTTGCATCTATGCTACCCTCAGCCTTTAAGATAAAGTAGGAGTTTATGTGCTATAATGTACAATACTATGCTATAATGCATTCCTTGGTTGGTATTTGGATATTCTAGTAATATATATTGTAAAATAGCCAATATATTATTACATCATGCAAATATCCTAAATTAATTTTAATTTAGTCTGTGCAATGGAAAGGTTTAATTTTAATATTTTGGTATTTGGATATTATAGTTATAAATATGCTGTCTGTGCAATGGAAAAGTTTAATATCACCTTTCTGTCATTTGTAAACTATTATGACTCAAACTTTTTATACAAAGGTACAACAGGGACATATATAGATGGTTCCCCTTTATGTTGAATGGACTTCAAAATGCTAACCTTTTGGTCCACCTTCTGTAATAATCGTAAAATTTAACGAAAATTCCAATTAAAAAAATTTGGAAAAAAAGAAAGAATTTTGAAAATAGAGATAAGAACCAGTGAAAATAAGTTTTACATGGATTTACAAAATAAAATATGAGCATTTAAGTTTTGGCGCGTAATCTCTATTTTTAAATGATAGTATTTCGCTATAAGCAAATACATTTTTATTTGTTTAAAAATGATTATGTTTTGCTAAAAGTAAGTAGACTTTTAAGTAAAATAATTATTGTGTTGCTTCAAATAATTATACTGGCCTCTAATGAATTTTTGCCATATTTTTAGAAATATTCTTTCTTTTATTATGAATAAAGATATTTATTTTGTAATTTGTTTTATTGAGATTTTTATCAAGAAAAATCATGATTTAAGAGTTCAACTAAAGGTTATTGAGAATGTAAATTTTTAGAAATTTATATGAGAAAATCCTATTATTTAATTATTAATTATTTATTATTATTATTAAAAAAAAGATAAAACAGAAGTTAATGTCGAACCGTCTGCAGATTTCTGAAAAATCGAGAGAGAGAAGAATAGTAAGTAAATAGTTAGTGAATAGTAACTTTCAACTTTCTCGCTAGATATAAAGTGCCTATTGGCTTCCGATCTCAAAACTAAAGGTGTTACTGGATTCAGGACGAAGAATACTACAGTTTTAACTGATCAGTTTTTCAAATTCACCTTTGAGTTGCCGTAGATCTGAAGTAGAAAATCTCCGTAAAAAGTAAATCCTGAAACTCTTACTTAGATATCTCCAATTAGAAATCTGACACCGTAGATGAATTCAGAAGCTAGATAAACCTTAGGATATGAGTTTTTTTCGGTCATTTGGTAACTTTTTATGTGACGGTGAATAGCGATTTCTGGCGTAAATAGTTGCAGTAAATAGTGATTCCGGTGGTGAATAGTGGCAGTAAATAGTGTTTTTCGGCGGTGAATACTGACCAAACTCCCGGAGTCATTTTCAAGGTTTTTGGACCCTCCGAACACGTTTTTGAAGCTTATTTGGTCAAATTCAGACTTGGAAAAGAACATTTTAGGGCTATCCAATCTAGAGCCCTACCCTGTGAGTAGATAACTTTTTTTATAACTTGCCCTATACTCTTCTTGAACTTTAATTGTATAATTGATTATGTTTACAAGTGATTTATGTTTTTATATGTATCTGAAATGGATTAAGGTATCTAGAATTGATTATTATCAGAAATATAGTTCAAGAAGAGTATGGTTTTGAAAATGAGATTGTTGAACTCATTGAATATGTGATATTGTATACGACACATTGTTTTATAAGTTATTTGATTGCCTTGGAGAAAGGGCATATATATATATATATATATATATATATATATATATATGTGTGTGTGTGTGTGTGTGTGTGTGTGTGTGATAAACCCTAAATGGGTAATTTATAATAGATAAATTTTGAAATACATTGAACATGCGATTTTTACATATATTTTTCTTTATATGGCAAAATGAAAAATGTTATGCACATGATATTGATTTATATAGTGATATGTTTGCCTCGGATTTGGGCATGTATATGTGATTCCCTGATTGAAAAGGTTTGATAGAGGAATGTACTGAGACTGAAAGCTCTGTTTTGAATGATATGTAAAATTATAAGTTGCCGAATATGATTGAATGGCAAGCATAAAGCTCATGGCGAGTTGTTTGATAATTATACATTGCATTTGATGGATGTGCACTTTTATACATTTATATATATATATATATATGTATTGATGAATATTGATGGGTTATATGGCTTGAAACGGTATTGTGAAGGAAGTATTAGTGGTAATGTGAGGAGGCAGAAAGGTGATGAACTCACATTCCCTAATTACCTATTGTGATTATGTCAGTGGTAATGTGATAAGGCAAAAGGGTGATGAATTCACATTCCCTGTTGACCTATTGAAGTTGTAGTCAATGGTAATGTGAGGAGGCAGAAGGGTGATGAACTCACATTCCCTGTTGACCTATTGAAGTTGTAGTCAGTGGTAATGTGAGGAGGCAGAAGGGTGATGAACTCACATTCCCTGATTACCTATTGTGACTGTGACTATAGTAATGTGAGGAGGCAGAAGAGTGATGAACTCACATTCCATGTTTATCTATTGAGTATATTGAAAGTTGTGACATACTTGAGCATTATATAAAAAGAATGAATTTTTAATGCATATTAAGTTTGATTTAAGATCATATTGTATTATATGTGGTTACAAATATTTGAATGTGATTTGAACTGAGAAAATTTGAAAATGCGGGTCCCATATGGATGTATCTCTGAATTGTGATTTTCAATGTGATAAGTTTAAAAATAAAGAGTACATTCATATGTTGACCTGAGAGGTCATAAGAGGTATTGTCTGCTCACTGAGTTGTAAAACTCAATACATGTGGTTGATATATTTTTCAGATAAAGACCCAGAGTTTGGTCCTGCAGCTTCTTGATCGACTAGGTGTTGTACTTCTGTGGTGAGTTTAAATTGTTTCTTGGCTCTCGGTATTTACAAATGTAACATAAATGTACTCTAGAGTTGCTCTGAACGCCACAGGCAGGATCCTTGCTTCTGCTGTACTCTGATGTATATGTACTTGATTTGTATATGATATCTGTATGAAAAAACCTATATGTATCTGTTTCCTTGATAAAGGATTAGGATATTCATATTTATGGAAAATATATGTTCATAATAAATGTGTTTCACGTGCCCTAAAATTAGGGGCGTGACACCTTCATATATTGTAATTTTCTTCAAATTTGCAGTTAGGTTGCCTTAATTATTGTTCCATGTTAACATTGACATTGATGCAACTGCAGGAAAAATTGGTGGACTTTCTCAAGTATTATCTTTTTATCCTATTGAAGTTTCATTTTAGCTTATGGCCTTCTAGTTTGCCTTCAAAAAAATTTAAAATAAATTCAAATTGAATAACAAAAAGAAACTAAGATAATTATAAGGGTAAGTGAAGTTTGCCTATATACAAGTAGCAGTTAAGTATGTTGCCTCTATTGTTATTGATACTGACGTGTGCTGGGATTGCCTACTTTGTGAAGTTTATTATTTGATTGGTGCACAACACTTTTTTGCATAATTTCTTCTTTGACTACTTTCTTTATCTAGAGCTCGTGTTTTGTTTAATGCATTGAGTTTTTTGATTGGAACTGGGAAGAAATAAGTTTAATAATTTAGTTGCAATGGAACATGTTATTTAATTCAAATTTTGTCTTCTCTTCACAAACATAAGCATTGAAAGGTGTAGAAAAAAAAAGGGCAAACAATGGGTCTGAACAAAGAGGAAAGGGAGCCTAAACCTTTTAGTTGCTCATGTGAATCCATTTGGTGGGTTACATTTTAATATTACATAATGTTTCATTACTATCCATCTTGTGATGCAGGTTCCACAAAAAATTCATAACACATTTTTTTCTCGACTTATCTTGTCCCAGGAGATGTTGAAAACAACACCAAGAAACAAGATGACTAGATTTGGAGACAATAGCAATTGATTTGTACATAATACAACAGAGTTGTTGCTTTAATAAAAAAAATAATTCTACTATTGCAATAATTTTCGTCTGGATCAAAATTTTGTCACTTAAGATTACTTAGTGTTGCTTCATTGGTGATGATAAGGAATATGATATAGACCATCATTTTTGTAAATGCATTTTATATCTGAAATTTGTATTAGATTTTGTCTTCTTCTTTTTTACTTTCACGGAATTTGGTGCATATTAGCAATTTGCATTTAAACAATGCTTGATCTTGTCCGTATCTATGTTAATGGAAAAAAATTTATTAATATTTATGTTTCTTTTTATTTCATTACATATAGTCAGGCTTTTATTACAAAAAATAATGCAAACGTAAATTAAAACAAAAAATATAAATAATTATATATTGTCATATTTTTATTACAAAAAAAAATGCAAATTTAAATAATAACAAAAAAATTAGAAAAAAGTTTCAGTGGCGACTTAACTAAGTCGCCACAGAAAATAGTTTTCATGGCAAAAAAGCTCGCCACTAAATGACACCTTTAGTGGCGACAAATTTTAGTCACCACAATTAAACGTAGCACATGAAGAATTAAAAGTTAATTATTCCATGGTGACTTCTTCGAATCGCCACTAAAAAGTGTCTTCAGTGGCGACATAACTTGCCACTAAAAATTAATATGCAACTAAATCACCTTTAGTGGCAATTGGAGTCGCCACAAAAAACTGACTATTCTGTGGCGATTTCTTTAAATCGCCACTAAAAAAGATCTTCAGTGGCGACATAACTCGCAATTGAAAATTAATATGCATTTGAATTATCTTTAGTGGTGCTTGGAGTCACCACAAAATATTGACTATTCCATGGCGGCTTCTTCAAATCGCCACTAAAATGGTTCTTTAGTGGCGACATACCTCGCCACTAAAAATCAAATATTTAGTGGCGACTAAATGAAGTTGCCGCCAAATATTTCAAATTCAACAACGACCTTAATATGTCACCACCATTAACAATATTTAGTGGTGACCTTTATTGTTTGTGTCAACTATTTTGTTTCAGTGGCGATCAAAGTCGCCATTGAAAGTTATATTTGTGACGACCCAAAAAGTCACCATTGATACTTTTTACTGATGCCCGTATAGGCAACGAGCTTTTGGAGGCAAAAAGTCACCACATAATAGTTTTAGTGGCCATTTCTTAACTTTCGGTGGCGACTACCGAATTTCTTGTAGTGTATATTGAATTAGTGTACTAAATAAAATGGATATTTCTATTGTAATTTTGATGTTACTATTATTTTTAAATTATATAACCGGCGAGGGAGGTATAGATAGGTTTTAGAAATAGAGAAGATATATAGATGTGAAAAATTGAAGGAAGGCTGAAATATTTTACTCTTAAATTTAAAACAAGAATTTATCACTCACTCATAAGAACCTAAATCCGTAACTTCATTAAGAACGAACATACAATTTCAATCAAATTTCAAGATGAAATAAGATATTTTAAGGGATATATCTAGCCAAGGCATCCATATAAAGGCTAGAGGTTATATATGAATTAGAATATAAACTACTTTTTTAATTTATTGATTCTACTGAAACTTAAATTCAAAACCATAAACCCTAGAGATGAAATTATTTTTTATGCTACCAATCACACTTATAAATCAGCATAGTTACATTTTTGAGGTGACACTAACTTGTGATATATTTACCCTCAACTACTAAAAATAAGAGGAAAAAAAATTGGAAAAAGAATTAAATGAACAGCAAGGCATCACCTCTGTATTTGATCTTCAGAAGTAAGAGTTTGATGGAGAAATTACATAGATGTGTATGGTCAAGTTCTTTTTGCATTAATGGTTGACTTTTCAATTATTAATAAAAAATTTCATTATAGTAAGCTATTTCCAAATATGAATTCGCTTTTTTATATTTTTTATGTTAATTTTTTATAATAATTTTTGTTGGTGTCTATGTTAATGACTTCAAAATAGTTATAGCAAATTTAACACTAAACACATAAGAGGATTCATTCCATGAAAGTTACCTCAAATTTAAAATACAATACAAAAATGTTTCTCAACAATGAGAAATCCTAATTAAACTTATGAGACCTGCGATACTAATTATCTTTTTTTGGATTATTTTGACCAACAAAAGCTGAGAAATCTTCATAAGTGAAATCAGCAGTGTCTATACTAAGATCATAACTAGTGAAGGAAACATTACTTGGTAGGTCTTGGGGGACTTGGTTAAAATGAAAGTCCTGGGAAACATGGCTAGTTTAAAGGTCTTGGATTCGGCTAAAGGGGAAGTTTTGGGAAACTTGGTTAAAGGGATGACCCTCGGGCACGTGGCTAAAGGAATGGTCTTGGTGAACTTGGCTAAGAGAAAGGTCTCAGGGGCCTTGGTTAATAGGAAAACATACTGAGATGTCTTTTGAATTGACGACAATATTACTACCCCATCTTTTGTGCTCTTGTACATGTTTACCAAGATTCCCTACCTTACCAGGTCTCTTTTTGGAGGACACATCAAATTGTTTACCATCATCCTCGTTCTCATAGGTCTTTTGAACTTTCTTCTTATATATCATGCACAGAACAATGCCATCAAGTTACAAAAAAATGACAAATAAAATGTTAACAAACATGTCAAAAAGTCACAAATTAAGAATATATATATATATATATATATATATATATATATATATATATAATGAAATGAGTAAACTAACAATTTGATTCCTTAATTTATAGATTCATATAGTTTTAATCTATAAATTTTCTTAAATGTACAAATTAATCTATGAAATTATCTAAACATTACACTTTTGTTATTTTGCTAATACTTAAATATATCATACTCAACAAATTCAAGAGATAAAGTTAAGTAGATTTGTAACTCCAGAGATCACATTATACGTTTACTCTAATCAAATTCAAATTCATACCCTCATGTCATCCGGACTAGTCCTTGCATGTGTTGGAGCACTACAAGAAAAAAGGGTTTTTGTGACAACTAAAGTTGTCGCGGAAACCTTAAAAGTCGTCACTCCTTGGCCGCTAAAAGCGTTGTCGCTAAAGGTTTTTTGTGACAATTTTTGAAGTCGTCACTAAAGCTACACTTTCAGTGACAACTAAAATCGTCACTGAAACCTACAAAACTCGTCACTAAAAGGCAAAATTCGTCACAAAAAACTTACAAAGTGGAATTATAAAGGTCTTTTATGACCACTTCAGTCGTCACTAAATGTATCTTTAGTGACGACTTTTATGGTTGTCACTAAAGGTTTCCTGAATCTAATCCTTTAGTGACGATATAGGTTGTCACTGAAAAGGAGTTTTAGTGACGATTTATAAAAGTCATCACTGAAAGCCTTGAACATAATGAGTTTTAGTGACGATAAAAGTCGTCACTAAAAGTATTTTTAGTGACGATTTGTAAAAATCACCACTGAAAGTCTTGACGTAATAAGTTTTAGTGACAACTTATATCGTCACTAAAAGTGTTTTTAGTGACCACTTACATAAATTGTCACTGAAAGTATGTTTTTAGTGACAATAAAAGTCGTCACTGAAAGTGTTTGAACTATATATAACACACATTCTTTATTTTTAGTGACAATAAAAGTTGTCACTAAAAGTATTTTCAGTGACAATTAACATTAGTTGTCACTAAAAGTTTTATGTAAATAGGAATTCAGTGACAAAAATAATTGTCACTAAATCTTTTGTACTATTATTATTTTTTAACCATTTGATTTTCTTTAAAAATAAAACCTATATTGTAATATCAATCGAAATAAAAAGTTTTAATAAAACGATATATATTAAAATAATTTTAGCTACAACAAAAATTTGGTGATAAGTAACAACTATATGTCTGTTAACAGAAAATTAAAATACAAATAATAAAATATCGAAAAAATAAAAAGCATCAAGTCTATGGTTCTCTTGAAGTTGCTGGTGTTGAATTCGTTGTAGAATTTGGTATAGCACTCCTTGTTGGCAGAATTGAAATTTGTCCCTATTTACAACACATGAAAACAAATTAATAATTAGCAAGTAATACAAAGTACAAGCTAATTAAATAATAACAATTATTATATATACTTTTAAATAATTTCTAACTATAAAGGAGAGCAAAACACGAGATATGTTATGCATGGTCAACAGGGACCTTTAATCATTATGTTATATGTATGACAAGTATGTTGCAACCCTTTAGCAAGCAAACAAGATAAAAGACTCCAGAAAGCATTCAGTTTTCCAGCATTGCATATTCCATAAAAAATAATTGTAAATCACAATATCAAGAACCAAATTCATCTTCTCCATTGCCCCAAACAATGATATTGCCTCATAATGAAGTATGCACTTGAATAGTCCATTTAATATAATGGCACAAGTCTAGAGACTGGGATCTTGGCCATATGTATGCATATTTAAAACAGTTCTTTAGCAGCTAGTGGTCTACCCACTTGGCAAAACCCACCTATAAGAGTGGTCCACGTGATAACATTTGGAATGAATCCTTTATTAACCATTTCATACAAGAGATACATTGACTTGCTGATGTTTTTGATCTTACACCATCCATGGATCAATGAGTTATAAGTTACAATGTTTGGTAAACAACCCCTGTCAGACATCAATTTAAATACTTTCATGGCTTTATTCATTTGCTTTTGAATGCAATATCCACTAGGCAAAGCATTATAGATGATAACACCAATCAAAGCATTAAAGCTAATATGTTATGCATGGTCAGACCTTTGAAGAATAAAGTGAAAACCCTAGATAGAAAGTTACAATGTTTGCTAAACAGCCCTTGTCAGACATCAATTTAGATAATTTTATGACCTCATTCATTTGCTTTTGAATGCAATATCCACCAGCCAAAGCATTATAGATGACAACACCAGTCAAAGCATTAAAGCTAATATGTTATGCATGGTCAGACCTTTGAACAATAAAGTAAAAACCCTAGATAGAAAGTTACAATGTTTGATAAACAGCCCCTGTCAAACATCAATTTAAATACTTTCATGGCCTCATTCATTTGCTTTTGAATGCAATATCCACCAGCCAAAGCATTATAGGTGACAACACCAGTTAAAGCATTAAAGCTAATATGTTATGCATGGTCAGACCTTTGAAGAATAAAGTGAAAACCCTAGATAGAAAGTTACAATGTTTGGTAAACAACCCCTGTCAAACATCAATTTAAATACTTTCATGGCCTCATTCATTTCCTTTTAAATGCAGTATCCACCAGCCAAAGCATTATAGTGACAACACCAGTCAAAGCATTAAAGCTAATATGTTATGCATGGTCAGACCTTTGAAGAATAAAGTGAAAACACTAGATAGAAAGTTACAATGTTTGATAAACAGCCCTTGTCATACATCAATTTAAATACTTTCATGGCCTCATTCATTTGCTTTTGAATGCAATATCCACCAGTCAAAGCATTATAAGTGACAACACCAGTCAAAGCTTAAAGCTAATATGTTATGCATGGTCAGACCTTTGAAGAATAAAGTGAAAACTCTAGATAGAACTAAGTATGGTGGTGGCCTAAGAAAGAAAACGAAGAGAGAAAATAAGAAATAGTAATTCAATAGATCTAATTGAGTACATAATCAGCAAAATGTCAATAACAATAGAAATACCAAAACTAATCAAACAGAAAATAGTAACAGCAAATCCAGTGGTACAAGTAGAGTTTCTATGACAAACAATGCTAACACTCAGAACTATATATGATTTGCAATCACACTCAAAAGGGCAATAGTAGTACAAGTGGAGTTTCTATGACAAACAACTTGTTTCAGAAAACATATATCCACAAAAGCATGCCTTATCAAAAAATCTAATATAAGCAACTGAATTTGTCAACCATGATATTGAAAACATGACAACTTGTATAACCATAAACATTCCATAAATATAATATCAGTGATAGTGGCCTAATCCTCTCTAAACCAAGCTTCTAGTAAATGACAGTATCGTATCAACAAATGATTTTATTTATTTTATAACTACCTGTTGGATAGATGCGATTAAAGAGGTCATTTGTGCTTGTAGCCTTTCTTCAATTTGTGTTTGTAGCCTTTCTTCAATTTGTGTTTGCAGCTGCGCTTGTAGCTGTGCATGCATCCTTTCTTCTCGTAATTTCATCTCTTCATGCATCTCCTCACGTAGTTCTGCAACAACCTCTTCACGTATTTTTTTTTGCTCTTGAAGATGCTCAGAAGTGATTTGGCCAGAAGTTCTTTTGGAAGGAGGTCTAACTCCATGTCCTTTACCACGAACATACCACGTCTTTTGACCAAGAACTTGTATCAATATTGCTTCATTACTCAAACCAGGAGCATTTTCTTCAGATTGCTTGGTTACAATCTCTTTTAGTTGGCCCTATATTTAAATCAAATATGCATTTAGAATAAGAACAATATAAATTAAAAATTATAAAAATTAATAAAAATTAAAAATTATACATGAACTTCTTGGGACTTTTCATCCAACCATATAACTTCTCCATCTTTAGTTCTTCGAGTATGTTGAAACTCCCATATCTTGTCAAGTGGTGCTTTTTCTCCAGTTTCAAAATTTCTCTACAATAAAATTGCACGACTACTTAACAATAGAATGAAAACAAGCATATCAAAATATCTTTGACAATAAAGCATTTTAAAATCTCACCGTTGATTCCTCAACTTCGGTGAACGATCGCGATCCACAAGTATGTTTTGTTGTTAGTTTGGCCCTATTCTGTGCGTTTGTTGAACTTCTATCCTATAATGAACTCCACAGCCATTGTTGTTAACATATGCTGTATTAGAATGCTATATAAGAAAGCTATAACTTAATACCTTAAGGTTAGC
Organism: Gleditsia sinensis; assembly: GCA_037074535.1. Lineage (NCBI taxonomy): Eukaryota > Viridiplantae > Streptophyta > Magnoliopsida > Fabales > Fabaceae > Gleditsia > Gleditsia sinensis. The sequence goes on along the minus strand of CM073464.1, from coordinate 12,144,388 downwards.
TGAGCCAAAATAACTGACCAAGTGCCTCCATTCATCATAATTAACTGCAGGAGGTGTATGTTCCAAACTTTCTTCGTCAGTATTGTACGCAGAGTAGAAATTGTGCAGGCGACTCCTCCAATTTTTGTATGACCTTTGTGTAGTGGCATTGATGACTGCATTAAATCGTCGCTCCATATTTGCACCAACCTTAAAATTTTCCTACAATAATAAACCCAGAAGTGTTAAATTCAAAAAGTTATTATAGATATAATATAATTATGCTAGCTATTACCTTTACTTTCAACAAAATCTGTTCTCCACATTATTCCCAAATTTTAGTCCAGTCCCTCTCCTTCAAGGGACAAGTGCATCGTGTGATGTGTCCAATGTAATTAGTGAGCTCTCTCGATCCTTTTCCCACAGCTCGAAGGATATCATCAGGAATTTCAATTTGAATTTTTTGTCCATTTTTGGTTTTTGAATCTACTGTAATACATTTGTATGATCCCCTTACATTCTTAGCTACACTACAAGAAGCTGTGATTCACATAACAATAAGATATCAATCACAAAATAGTAAATCTTAATTAATGGGTGTAAAATATTTCATTTGATTACCTGCACTACTAATTGGACGCCTTGAAGTTGGTGTGGCAGGTTGTGATTGGCTCTCCTCACGCTGTGGCTGCATACATAACTGTGGAGTCCCTATATTAGTTGTAGCTGTAATAACCGTAAAATTTAACGAAAAATTCCAATTAAAGGGAATGTAGAATAAAAAAGAGAATTTTGACAATAGAGATAAGAACCAATGAAAATATGTATATTTATTACATGGATTAAAGAATTACAAAAAAAGAAATATGAGAATTTATATTTTGGCGCGCTATTAGCAAAAATATTATTATTTATGTAGAAATAATTATGATTTGTTAAAAGTAAGTGGACTTTTAAGTAAAAGAAGTATTGTGTTACTTAAAATAATTATATCGGCCTCTATTGAATTTTTATGGTATTTTTAGAAATATTCTTTCTTTTAATATGAATAAAGATATTTGTTTTGAAATTTGTTTTATTATGATTTTTATTAAGAAAAATTATAATTTAAGAGTTTAACTAAAGATTTATGAGAAAGGAAATTTTTAGAAATTTTTGGGATATTTTATGATGAAAAATAGAATTTATATGAATTTTTATAAAAGAAAATCTTATTATTAATTATTTAATAATTATTATTATATTTATAAAAAAAAATAAAAAAAAAACGAAAGTTGATAAACGAAAACTGGGGGCGGACGATTTCAGAAGAAAAAGAAAGGAAAAAAAAGAAGAATAAAGGAATAGTGCATGCATAGTGAGTGAATAGTAATCTCAAATTTTATCTTTCGATTTGGAGTGTTTAAGAACTTCCAATCTCAAAACTGAAAGTGTTATTGGATTCACAACGAAGAGTACTTCAGTTTTGACCGATCAGTTTTTCAAATCAACCGTTGAATCGCCGTAGATCTGAAGTAGAAAATCTCGGTAAAAGGTAAGTTCTGAAAAACCTTACTTAGAGACCTCAAATTAGAAATCTGACACCGTAGATGGGTTCAGAAGCTTGATAAACATTAGAATATGTAATTTTTTTGGTCATTTGGTAACTTTTTATGTGGCGGTGAATAGTAATTTCTGGCATGAATAGTGGCGGATGAATAGTAATTCCGGTGATAAATAGTGATGGTGAATAGTATTTCCGGCGGTGAACAGTACCCCGAGCTCATTTAAGATTTTTGGACCCTCCGGACACGTTTTTGAAGCTTATTTGGTCAAATTCAGACTAGAAACGAGGATTTTAGGGCTGTTCAATCTGGAGCCCTTACCTGTGAGTAGATAATTCTTCCTATAGCTTACCTTTACTCTTCTTGAACTTTTCATTGATAAATGAGTATGATTACATGTTATTTATATGTTCATATGTTTCTGAAATGGTTTGAAATATTTGAAATGATTGAGAAATGATATCTAGTTCAAGAAGAGTATGAGTTTTGAAATAGATTTTGAAATGCTTTGAATACGATAATTCTAAATGCATTTCACATTACATGGCAAAGAAAATATGATATGCATGTGGCATTAATTTTACAGTGTTATATTTGCCTCGAATATGGGCATGATTATATGATTTCTCTGATTGGAAAATTTATAATAAAAGATTTTGTACTGAGACTGAAAGCTTTGTTTTGAATGATATGTAAAGTGGTAAATTGCCGAATATGATTGTATGGCGAATTGTTTGATAATAATTCATTGCATATGACGGATATGCACTTTTTTTTACATGTTTATATATTCATATAAATATATATATGTATTGATGAGAAATGACGAGATTATATGGCTTGAGACGATATTGTGAAGGTGGTATTAGTGGTAATGTGAGGAGGCAGTAGGGTGATGAACTCACATTCCCTAATTACCTATTGTGATGATGACAGTGGTAATGTGAGGAGGCAGAAGGGTGATGAACTCACATTCCTTGTTGATCTATTGAAGTTGTACTCAGTGGTAATGTGAGGAGGCAGTAGGGTGATGAACTCACATTTCCTGATTACCTATTGTGATTGTGACTATGGTAATGTGAGGAGGCAGAAGGGTGATGAACTCACATTCCATATTTATCTATTGAGTTTATTGAAAGTTGTGACATACTTGAGTATTATATAAAAGAATTGATTTTTATTGCATAACAAATTCGATTTAAGATCAATTTGTATCATATGTGGTTACAGATATTTGTATGTGATTTGAACTGAGATGTTTTGAAATGCGGGTCCCATATGAATGTACTCCTGAATGTAACTTTTCAATATGAGAAACTTTGAAATGAAAAGTACATCCATATGTTAACCTAAGAGGTTATAGGGGGTGTTATCTGCTCACTGAGTTGTAAAACTCACTACACAATGTGGATCTATTTTTCAGATAAAGACACAGAGTTTGGTCCAGCAACCAAGTGATCGACTAGAGGTTGTACTCCAGTGGTGAGCCTACATTGTTTCTAGGCTCTCAATGTTTTTTTTTATTTGCAAAATATTTGTACTCTAGAGTTTCTCTGAACGTCACAGGCAGGATCCTTGCTTCTACTGTTACTCTGTTGTTTATAGACGTAAACTGTATATTGTATATGTGTATGGAAACTTATATGTATTGGTTTATATGATAAAGAATGTCATTATGTTCATGTATGGAAAATATATGTGTATGGTATATGGATTTCACGTGCCCTAAAATTGGGGTCGTGACAAGTTGGTATCAGAGCATTAGGTTTCCCTGTGACAATCAGAGCAAAGGATTCTTTAGTAGGACCTTTAGTATCGATATGAGCCGGACATATTTATACTTCAGGTGCTGCTGAGGGATTCTATAGGATTTCAAATTCCTTTCTATTCGAAGTTGTTAAAGTTTATAGTATAAGATAGATTGAATATTGTGACATCTTAAGAGGTATCTATGGATCAATTACAGCTTGAAAGTAAAAGAGATATGCGTCTTAAAGAATTTAAAGAATTGAGACAAATACCAAATATGATGGTTTCTGAATGTGACATCCGTTGTGCCAGTTGTCTAGATATGGTAGACTGTGATGTGATATTGAGAATGAATTTGTTGGCATTATGTCATGTCATTTTGAAATGTCATTATATGGTGATTAAATTCAATTATTGAGGAATTTTCTTTCTTGATACAAGGGGATCGTAATGAGATACCCAGTAATTTAATTTCTGCTTTAGCAGTCCATAAGTGACTACAAAAAAGTGCCAAGGATAGTTGGCAGTAGTGAGAGATGTTGATATAAAGTATACCACTGTAAATTAAGTTTTAGTGGTTAGAAAATTTTCTGATGTAATTCTTGAAGAATTGCCAGGATTACCTCGAAACGTAAAATATAATTTGGTGTTGATTTACTTCCTGGAACTCAACCAGTGTCTATACCTATATATAGAATGGCACCGACTGAACTCAAGGAATTGAAGGATTAGTTGTGACACTTGTTAGACTAGGGATTTATATACCCTAGTACTATTACTTGGAGTGCTTCAGTTCTATCTATGAAAAAGAAAGATGGATCACTATGACTATGCATAGATTATAGACAATTGAATAAAGTGACAATGTGAAATAAATACTCATTACCTCATATAGATGATATGTTTGACCAGCTACAAGGTGCTCAACATTTAAACAAAAAAAATTGAATTGATTTGATATTTAGATCTCATCAAATGAGGATAAGGGAAAAGGATATTCGAAAAAAAAAAAAATTTAGGACTCGTTATGGTATTATGAGTTCTTGGTGATGTCATTTAGTTTGACAAATGCCCAGTTGCATTCAAGGACTTGATAAAAAAAAAGAGTATTGAAGTCATCTCTGAATTAATTTGTTATTATAATTATTGATAATATACTAGAATATTTCAAGAGTGCAGATGATCATAAGCAATATTTAAAGATAATATTACAAACTCCAAGGGAATATCAGCTAAATTAAAAGAAAAAAAAATTTCAAAAATGACGGCAAGCATATATATGTACAGTAGTTATGACTTTGACTCATATTAAGCACATAAAGAGCATAAGATAAGATATCACCAGAAATCTGCCTTTTTCTTGCTGTCTTTGATGAAACATTGATGTCTTGATTTTTGTAGAAAAGTTGTAGGTGATAGCCGTCATTGTAAAAAAAATGAAAATGAAAATGCAAACCAATTAATTGTTGAAGAGGAAAAATCAAATGGTTTATTTTGTTTTCTCAATGTTTTTGCCAGTCGACTATTGGTTTATAAGTCAATTAACTACTTTGAGAAATTTTAATTTGGACTGGTTATTTACAGTTGATTGATTATATATATTTGAAAACAACCAACTGCATCCTACCAGTTAACTATGTGCTCTTGTTATTCACAGACTTTATAGGCTCAGAAATATTTCTTTTCCATATGATATGCTTCCGCCGAATAACAATATCTTTAAATTAAATTTTGGCACATATATTCAAAATTTGCGGCCACCGATTGCGGCCACCGATTTTCGTCGAAATAACAGCTAGATTTTGTTTACAGATTTTCAAGAATTACGGCCACCGATTTTAATTTCCTGTCAATGTTTTGTCCAAACTTCAACTTCCTATTTTGGCACCATGCTCTATTACGTGTTTCGCATTTTCTGCTGCTTTGTCTTACATTATATTTGGAATTAAATGCAATATTCTTTTTCCTTATTATAAGGAGAGTTAATCTCTAATCTTTGGAACTTAGTTATTATGGTGTTCAACTGATTAGTAGATTAAAATAATAGAGATTTTGAAAAGAATAGATGGATGATAGTCTAATGGTGCTTTGACGAATATAATCAAAGAAATTAACGGTGTTGAAGTTTTTGAGGAGTAAAGTATGGAAAGTAAGATTTAAGTTAATCTCGAAATTTTTTTTTTAATTTGGAAACATGGAGAATATTTTGAGAATCATCTTCGAGAATAATATAAGTGATTAAGATATTTGTGTTAAGGATTTATACCTTACTAAATTGAGACTCATGTTGAGATTGGAAATTCATGTATGAATAATTGTTGAGAAAAGAGATTTCAAAAGAAGCCATAGATTGTAAATATGGATAACCCGAGGAAAATAAAGATATACTGAGATATAAAAAATGGTACTAGTATAATGGTAAAAAGAAGATACAAGTGAAATTTTTCATTGGCAGGTATGTTGGCAAGTACGAAGTGAATATATTATCTCAAGAGAGTTATTCAGGAAGTCTAAGGATCTTTATTAGATTATAGTATGACTGATACTAAAATTAAATGATGTGTTTATACATTAGAAGTTATGCTTTAAGTATCTTTATATTATTGTGGTGGAAGTTGGGAGAAATTAATTGTCCTTAGTTGAACTTGCTCATAGCAGTAATTATCATGCCAATATACAATGGCATCATTTGAAGTTTTACATGAACATCATAAGTTTCTTAATATGTAAGTGCATTGAGAACAGTTAAACTTTGAAAATATAATTTGGAATAACATGCAATAAATAGAATATAAATTATCTCAATTGATGATGCTAGTTTGAAGAGCATGCTTCAAACATATGTTTTTGAGATAGGTAGGAGATTTCTTAACAGAATTTGTCTATAATAAAATGATATTAGAATATTTAAGCCTTATGTAAGAGGTGTTACAAATGTTCTGTTAAATGACTCAGTGGAGTTAGATTTATTATAAGATGTCATTGATAAAGTGAAATTGATTAAGAAAAAGAATACTGGAAACTCAATACAAGTCAAAAGTTTACAAGGACTATGAATGTTGAGCACTAGGAATTTTCAGTTGGTGATCATATATTTTTTTAATGACTCACCAATGAAAGAGGTAATGAGATTTGGAAAGAAAGGGAAGTTACCCTCTCGGTATATAGAATTATTTGAATTCTTGATAGGATCGGTTCAGTGGCTTATTGTTTGGTTTTACCACTTGCATTGGATAATGTTTATCCAGTTTTTCATGTGCCTATACTATGGAAATATTTACCGAATTCTACATATGTTATACAGTGTCCATAGATTCAGTTAAAGATTTAATTTATGAGGAACAACTAGTAGCAATAGTGGACAGATAAGTAAAGAAGTTACGGTCAAAAGAAATACCTATAGTAAAGGTGATATGGAAAAATCACTCTACTGAGGAAGCTACTTGGGAAAGGAAAAATGATATATGTGTCAGATATCTGTGTTTATTTGAACAATGAGATTAGTAATTATCTGCAACTAGGGTGAGAAAATTCGGGGACCGAATTTCTTTAAGGGGGGAAGAATGTAATAACCGTAAAATTTAACGAAAAATTCCAATTAAAGGGAATGTAGAATAAAAAAGAGAATTTTGACAATAGAGATAAGAACCAGTGAAAATATGTATATTTATTACATGGATTAAAGAATTACAAAAGAAGAAATATGAAAATTTATATTTTGGCGCGCTATTAGCAAAAATATTATTATTTATGTAGAAATAATTATGATTTGTTAAAAGTAAGTGGACTTTTAAGTAAAAGAAGTATTGTGTTGCTTAAAATAATTATATCGGCCTCTATTGAATTTTTATGGTATTTTTAGAAATATTCTTTCTTTTAATATGAATAAAGATATTTGTTTTGAAATTTGTTTTATTATGATTTTTATTAAGAAAAATTATAATTTAAGAGTTTAACTAAAGATTTATGAGAAAGGAAATTTTTAGAAATTTTTGGGATATTTTATGATGAAAAATAGAATTTATATGAATTTTTATAAAAGAAAATCTTATTATTAATTATTTAATAATTATTATTATATTTATAAAAAAAACAAAAAAAAAACGAAAGTTGATAAACGAAAACCAGGGGCGGACGATTTCAGAAGAAAAAGAAAGGAAAAAAAGAAGAAGAAAGGAATAGTGCATGCATAGTGAGTGAATAGTAATCTCAAATTTTATCTTTCGATTTGGAGTGTTTAAGAACTTCCAATCTCAAAACTGAAAGTGTTATTGGATTCACAACGAAGAGTACTTCAGTTTTGACCGATCAGTTTTTCAAATCAACCGTTGAATCGCCGTAGATCTGAAGTAGAAAATCTCGGTAAAAGGTAAGTTCTGAAAAACCTTACTTAGAGACCTCAAATTAGAAATCTGACACCGTAGATGGGTTCAGAAGCTTGATAAACATTAGAATATGTAATTTTTTTGGTTATTTGGTAACTTTTTATGTGGCGGTGAATAGTAATTTCTGGCATGAATAGTGGCGGATGAATAGTAATTCTGGTGATAAATAGTGATGGTGAATAGTATTTCCGGCGGTGAACAGTACCCCGAGCTCATTTAAGATTTTTGGACCCTCCGGACACGTTTTTGAAGCTTATTTGGTCAAATTCAGACTAGAAACGAGGATTTTAGGGCTGTTCAATCTGGAGCCCTTACCTGTGAGTAGATAATTCTTCCTATAGCTTACCTTTACTCTTCTTGAACTTTTCATTGATAAATGAGTATGATTACATGTTATTTATATGTTCATATGTTTCTGAAATGGTTTGAAATATTTGAAATGATTGAGAAATGATATCTAGTTCAAGAAGAGTATGAGTTTTGAAATAGATTTTGAAATGCTTTGAATACGATAATTCTAAATGCATTTCACATTACATGGCAAAGAAAATATGATATGCATGTGGCATTAATTTTACAGTGTTATATTTGCCTCGAATATGGGCATGATTATATGATTTCTCTGATTGGAAAATTTATAATAAAAGATTTTGTACTGAGACTGAAAGCTTTGTTTTGAATGATATGTAAAGTGGTAAATTGCCGAATATGATTGTATGGCGAATTGTTTGATAATAATTCATTGCATATGACGGATATGCACTTTTTTTTACATGTTTATATATTCATATAAATATATATATGTATTGATGAGAAATGACGAGATTATATGGCTTGAGACGATATTGTGAAGGTGGTATTAGTGGTAATGTGAGGAGGCAGTAGGGTGATGAACTCACATTCCCTAATTACCTATTGTGATGATGACAGTGGTAATGTGAGGAGGCAGAAGGGTGATGAACTCACATTCCCTGTTGATCTATTGAAGTTGTACTCAGTGGTAATGTGAGGAGGCAGTAGGGTGATGAACTCACATTCCCTGATTACCTATTGAGTTTATTGAAAGTTGTGACATACTTGAGTATTATATAAAAGAATTGATTTTTATTGCATAACAAATTCGATTTAAGATCAATTTGTATCATATGTGGTTACAGATATTTGTATGTGATTTGAACTGAGATGTTTTGAAATGCGGGTCCCATATGAATGTACTCTTGAATGTAACTTTTCAATATGAGAAACTTTGAAATGAAAAGTACATCCATATGTTGACCTAAGAGGTTATAGGGGGTGTTATCTGCTCACTGAGTTGTAAAACTCACTACACGATGTGGATCTATTTTTCAGATAAAGACACAGAGTTTGGTCCAGCAACCAAGTGATCGACTAGAGGTTGTACTCCAGTGGTGAGCCTACATTGTTTCTAGGCTCTCAATGTTTTTTTTTATTTGCAAAATATTTGTACTCTAGAGTTTCTCTGAACGTCACAGGCAGGATCCTTGCTTCTACTATTACTCTGGTGTTTATAGACGTAAACTGTATATTGTATATGTGTATGGAAACTTATATGTATTGGTTTATATGATAAAGAATGTCATTATGTTCATGTATGGAAAATATATGTGTATGGTATATGGATTTCACGTGTCCTAAAATTGGGGTCGTGACAGTAGCCTGGTTAGCACCTCTAGACCCACGTCCGCCTCTTCCTCTTCCTACCATCTTTAAAGCAACCTATTGCAAATTATAGACTATATTGGAAGTTCAATAGATTCAATGAGAGAATGCAACTTTAATACAAATAAAATGTGCAATGAAACTTATTACTTTCAATAATGATGCCAATCTAGAAAAAAAAAAAAGAACAAGTGCAATTAAGTGTCAATTAAGTGTATATTACAACAACAATGTGCTACATTATGTTCTATGGCATTTTACATAGACCATATGTAAAGCAACCTATTGTAAATTATAGACTATATTGGAAGTTCAATAGATTCAATGAGAGAATGCAACTTTAATACAAATAAAATGTGCAATGAAACTTATTACTTTCAATAATGATGCCAATCTAGAAAAAAAAAGAACAAGTGCAATTAAGTGTCAACTAAGTGTATATTACAACAACAATGTGCTACATTATGTTCTATGGCATTTTACATAGACCATATTTAAAGCAACCTATTGCAAATTATAGACTATATTGGAAGTTCAATAGATTCAATGAGAGAATGCAACTTTAATACAAATAAAATGTGCAATGAAACATATTACTTTCAATAATGATGCCAATCTAGAAAAAAAAAAGAACAAGTGCAATTAAGTGTCAATTAAGTGTATATTATAACAACAATGTGCTACATTATGTTCTATGGCATTTTACATAGACCATATTTAAAGCAACCTATTGCAAATTATAGACTATATTGGAAGTTCAATAGATTCAATGAGAGAATTCAACTTTAATACAAATAAAATGTGCAATGAAACATATTACTTTCAATAATGATGCCAATCTAGAAAAAAAAAAAGAACAAGTGCAATTAAGTGTCAATTAAGTGTATATTACAACAACAATGTGCTACATTATGTTCTATGGCATTTTACAAAGACCATATTTAAAGCAACCAATTGCAAATTATAGACTATATTGGAAGTTCAATAGATTCAATGAGAGAATGCAACTTTAATACAAATAAAATGTGCAATGAAACTTATTACTTTCAATAATGATGCCAATCTAGAAAAAAAAAAGAACAAGTGCAATTAAGTGTCAACTAAGTGTATATTACAACAACAATGTGCTACATTATGTTCTATGGCATTTTACATAGACCATATTTAAAGCAACCTATTGCAAATTATAGACTATATTGGAAGTTCAATAGATTCAATGAGAGAATGCAACTTTAATACAAATAAAATGTGCAATGAAACATATTACTTTCAATAATGATGCCAATCTAGAAAAAAAAAGAACAAGTGCAATTAAGTGTCAATTAAGTGTATATTATAACAACAATGTGCTACATTATGTTCTATGGCATTTTACATAGACCATATTTAAAGCAACCTATTGCAAATTATAGACTATATTGGAAGTTCAATAGATTCAATGAGAAAATGCAACTCTAATACAAATAAAATGTGCAATGAAACATATTACTTTCAATAATGATGCCAATCTAGAAAAAAAAAAAGAACAAGTGCAATTAAGTGTCAATTAAGTGTATATTACAACAACAATGTACTACATTATGTTCTATGGAATTTTACATAGAGCCTTCCGATAAGAATTCTCCTTCATCACTTTCTTCATCTGTTGTTTCATCTTCTTCATCATCATTAATGAAATCAACTTCCCTGACACTTCTTTCTTCACTCTAATGATTAACACTTTGAGGTTGAACATCATCCCTACATAATATCACTTTAACATCAACTTGATCCTCACTGTGAATAAACCATGTTTCTACATTTTTTACATTGACACCTAATTCTGCTTCCTACCCTTATTTCACTATACGCCCAATCAAGAAAATGATCCAGCCCTTGTATGTATCTTGGATCAGCTCTATTCTTTACATCTAACCAACTTTTGTCCATAATATTCCCTATAAAATTTGTTGGAGTGGAAGTTAGCGATTGAAAAAAATAAAGAAACATATTTAGACAAGATAAAATATATGTATATTGGTAGAATGGAATGGAATCATGTTGACAAAGGTAATACAATTGAGATCCTAATGGCATAACATGAAAATGATATCTAATAAGATAGTTTATCGAGTGCTAACTAGAAAATGATGGTTTATCTATCATGTCCAAGAATGGCTTTAGGGCATACGAAGAGTAGAAATTCGAAGAGATGGAAGGCATTGACATTATTCATGCCTAAAATTTTAGACTTATTCAAAATTCATTGTTACCTTTTCCAAAACAAACAAAGAATATGACACCATTTTAATATGGCATAAAAGTTCACTATCATGTGTCACATTGATATTTTCCATTATGATTCCTTTAAGCTGCAAAATTATATATACACCTAAAATGTTGTGTGAGGAAGTAATTAAAAGTTAATTCCTAAATTAAATATGGCAAAGATATTGCATAGATAATGCTACACTAACATGATAAAACATTGACAATGAAAATTGATAAAATTATTTGATCACCAATCTAATTACAAAGAAAAAAAGAGTGGGTTATATATATATATATATATATATATATATATATATATATATAATGCCATAAGATCCCAATAGTCCTTGGTTTTGAGCTTTTTGAATTAAACTAATTTTTTCCTTTCTCACTTTATTATAATAGATCTTCCCTTGGTTGTCATTTCTGCATGGAAAGAAGGTCCCATTTCGATCGAATAATAGGGTCTTTGTGTATTGTCAAAGTAGCCCTACTTGAGTTATTTTAGTAGACACTCATAAATGTAGGTTTTACTTTTCTTATATTAAAAGGGATGCCTATAGTCTCGGTATAAGAAAGAGCCACTGTTGAACAAGAATAAGGTTCTGTATTTTGTGCAATTCATGTTTGAAATTACAAGTGACCGTTTTGACCCAAAAAGATTTAGCTTTTCTTAAGTATTCTGAATTTTTAGTTCATGATAATCCAATGCTTGGCATAATTAATTCATATGGTCTTATCAGCTTGCAATGAGAATACTGATAGGAATGAATCATCTAAAGATGATATTGATCTACACAACAAAACCATAGATCCCCTGGCAGAGGAGTAGCAGAAATTCATTGAGTATGGGGTTTATGAACTGCTTCATATTATGGGGGACATCAAACATAATTGGAGTTGGGAAAGTGAAAAAGGCACAATAGCATGGCCTTTTTTTCCCAATGCATGTGCCACAGGAGTAGCAACCTGTAACCTATTGTACAAAGTTTAAGTATAAGTTAGAGAGAGAGAGAGAGAGGAAGGTCTTGAATGATAAAGCCCTAAACCCCAAATCTCAAACAATAAAGCCCTAAACCACAAAGATCAAAACTCTAAAACCTCAATCTCTAAACCAAAATCCCTAAATGGAAAAATTTCAAATCCAAAACCTCACTCAAAAATGCCAACCCTAAGCCTCAAACCTTAGACCCCAAACCAAAAAAATTAAAACCTCAAACAACAAACTCCAAACCCATTATAATATAATGTACACCTCTCTGTTTAAATGAGATGTTAAGTTTAACATCCTGAATGTCATGTGCACATATATACGGGATTCCTATACCATTTAACTAACTAAAAAATTATACTATATTCCTCTCCTAACTCATTTATACTCCCAACCACCTCGACATTAATTAAGGAAAATAATCTTAGGATGGGATATAAGTACGTAAAGGGAGGGAGAAATATAATGAACTCTTTGAATTGATTGAACGATACACGAGTTATGTGTTGGAACATTGGACTTGACAACTAATTTGGATGGGGGTGCTTATTGCAACAAGGGGATACACGAGTTATATTCCTTTCTTTACGAGGGGGTTCAAGCCCTGTATTGGATCACTTGGTTTATTTGTCTTTGGTATACTTATGAACTTTTCAAACTATAGGTAAAGGATTTTTCTTGTACAGCCTTAACCTACCACATCACAACATCACAACAGAGTGACATTCAGTAATAAAAAAAAGTTTCTTTAATATGGGTGGAATTCCCCGAATCATACAACTATCAATTGGCAAGTTTATGTAAGCATATCCGATATCAAACATGTCATTTTTATGATTAGTCTACCTAACAGTTTTGACTTATGGAATGAATATCAAGATGGATTTTCATTAAAAAAAATCCCAAATAGCTAACAAATCCCAGTAGAATGGTGTTATATCTTGTTATCAATATTACCTATCTACTTTTTTTTACCCCCACTAAATCATCTCATTAATATTATAAAACGCCACCCCACAATATAGTGAAGAATTAATAGGCACTTGATAGCTCATCCACTGCGCTTGACAGCACCATGTATGTTCAACCCAAAACCAAACCTCGATCAAATAGGCACAAGCAAACCAAAAACTAATCAGCCCAAAATGATGGAACACCACAGAGTATAAGAAAGGAAGAAAGCTGGAGAGATATATCAAGAAAATAAAAATCAGAACACATGATTGTGGCTCATTCAACAGTTAATAGGATCATTCAACCAAGAAAGGAAGAAAGCTGGAGAGATGTATCATGCCCTAGCATTCACTATAGCCTCCCAAAATATGCTCAAATGCATAACAAAAACACCATTCCCAACTGAAATTTCAAAGCCCCCAAACCGATTAAATAGAAGGTAAAAAATGAAGGAGCATTGCACTCACTACCTTAGACTTGAAATCTCCAGCAATGTCCCCCACTAAGCTGCAGAACCGAGCTCCTTTCTCACCTACGAAGCTGCTGCTTTGAGGACTTTTCACTGGGAACCTAAAATGGCTGTCAGCGGAGAGTTGAGCACAAGAAAGGGGCTTCACAGTTAACTTGAGAAAGCAGAAGGAGGGAACGCAGAAGGAAGGCGCTCTGTTTTTCGTTTGAGCGGGATTCTGCTTTATGAAATATGCTGTCTTTTATTTTTTTAGTAACCAGTGAGAAATGGAAAGCAGATGCACAATAAATGGAAAGCAATTTGGGTGAGAAATGCTATGTCTTTTCCTGAAGTATTCCTGAAATATGCTCAGTTTTTACTTATGGGATAAGGAGCCGTTGGGTCAAATCTTCTTAGACTTGACATCTCCAGATAGCTTGCTGATCAGTAGATGTAAGTAGATATTAGATCCAATTTAGGTGCAGATATTTAGAAGAAATTTTAAGTAGATATTAGATCCAGATAGCCGTTGGGTCAAAATATAGTATACAATTCAATATATGACTTCTATATTACATGATTACTTGCATGATCATATATATATTTTGATGCACTTAGTTTAAAAATAACAAAAAACGAAGAGATATTAAATAAATAAAAATGTAATACCATATCAAATCATGAATTTTATCTAGATACATTCCCATTTTATTTTTTATTTTACGATTAAAAAAATATAGTAGTGTATCTAATTATGAGTTTTGTATACATTCTCTAATTTATTTTTCTTTTTGAAAATTCCACTTCTTGCATAACATTCTTTGAAAAAATAAAAATAAAAATAAAAATATAAAAGCTTCCACTTAGGTATACAAAACATATAACAAATTATCATTTGTTTTTTCTTAAATTTTTATTAAAATAAAAATAAAAAGGTTCAAATTTACACTCTATTTCATTGATTTTATTTTTTTCATTTAAAAAGAAATTTTTATCCTTATATAGCAGTTAAGATATCTTTGAACTAAACTCCAAATTAAATCCCATAATATATTAAATATAAATTTTTTTATATTGATTTAATATATTTAAAATTTATTTTTAAAAATACATTTTAAGAGAATCAATTCTATGTTGACAAGAATTAATCTCATTTTGTCACCACTTTTAATATTTAAAAAGATTTCAAATGTAATTATTTCTGCGCGCAATATTATTTGAAGGACATATGTATTCTATTTTATTTTTTTCAATAGATTATTTTATTTTTCCTACAATTTATTCCCATATTTTATTTTTTTAAATAAATTATCTAAAAAATTATTGTCTCCTTAAAACTATTCCCACTTTTGATTTTTTGACAAAATTTTTCAACAAAAATTTAAAGAAAATTATTTTAAACTAATTATATTTTTAAATGTTATTATGAATTGGGATAAGCTCTTACACACAATGGCTTTCTCTAAAACTGACACTCCATGTTTTATAAAAGTAAAATGGATATTTATGGCCTTTGATCATCGATTGATAATATTGCCTTTATCTAGCATTCAGTTGGGAGAGTGATAATTTATTGTAATTTACTGATTGAAAATAAAGATCATATTAAACAGGTTATTATTCATGTTTTATATTATGTTCTTTTGACTTAGCTAATAGATAGAATAATAATTTGCCTCCCTATACTCATCTTGGTAGCTTGTGATTGACAATTTCTTTGATGAAAACTTTAATTCTTCCTAATTTTATTGGCTTATAATTCTTTTCTCCATTATCTAGGCTTTCAATGACATTAGTGACAACAGATTTTTTTTAAAACAGTCTTTCTATTTTTTTGCTGCATTTCTATTTTATTTTTTCAATAGATTATTTTATTTTTCCAACAAATTATTCCCATATTTTTTTTAAATAAATTATCTAAAAAATTATTGTCTCCTTAAAAATATTCCCACTTTTGATTTTTTGACAAAATTTTAAAATTTTTCAACAAAAATTTAAAGACAAAATTATTTTAAACTAATTATATTCTTAAATTTTATTTTTTTCTTCAATTTTTAAAAGATAAAATAATTAAAAATAATTTATTCAAAATTTTAAAACTTTAAAAATATAATAGAAAATAATTTTTAAAGAAAAACAATATTTCCTCTTAAAATTAGAACATAATCTATGATTTGGTGTATTTTCAACTTTTAGTGACAACCAAGTCGTCACTAAAAGGTTGAAGCAGAAAACTTTTATTTTTCAACTTTCAGTGACGACTAAGTCATAACTGAATATACTCTTTTAGTGACGATCTCAAAAATTTGTCACAAAAACTTATAAATTAACAATTTGTGACGATTTTTTTGTGACGACTTATAAAGTTGTCACTGAAAGGTTTTGTTTTTGTGACAACTTTTAAAAATCGTCACTAAAAGTTATACTTTCAGTGACAACCTTTCAAAGTCATCACTAAAAGTATAACTTTCAGTAACAACCATTTTAATTGTCACTAAAAGTCTTTTTTAGTGACAACTTTTTTAGTTGTCACGAAAAAATGGTCACAAATTGTCAGTTTTCTTATAGTGGAGGGTTATTTATCATGTATTCATACATCATCCAGTTTATCTTCCCACCTTTAAGAGTCTCTCCACCTTTAGGAGGTTTTCCTTCGTAGCATTTCAAGGTGGTTTTTGTTCCAATCTCATGACCCTTATGCATTATAGGTCTTCCAACTCCTGTGGCTCTCCAATATCCGTCTCTTGCAAATCGATCTGGTCTTCCTCCATTTTTATACTTTCTGTCTCTTGAAGTGAAGGAATATGATTTACTGCCTTGGGCTATGTTACATTCTTCTGCAAAGTTAAACCAAATTAATTTTATTATATGCTTTTCATATTAAGATAGGTATAGTTCTATCCATATAAATATATTATTTAAAAATCTTATGATTGATCATAATTATAAAATTGATTTCATATATAATCAAACTATATTTGAAGTTAAAAACGTAAGTGAAATACACTAATTAATCAAAAAAATAAAGAACACAAGTCTCATATTCTCAGCAATTCAGTTGATTTGAATCTGCAAACATCATTTATACTATTTACTTGAACATGTATGTCAATTTATTTTTTTAATAATTAAGATAATTAAATATTTTTTTATATTAAAAATAATGGAAATATAGTGAGAATTTACAAATTATTGAATAATTACCCACTACTTTATAATTAAATAATATATTATAAATAACTAAATAACAACTTACCCTCCTATGTCAAGACACAAGATCTTAATTAGGGCCTTTGTTTTTTTTTTTTTAGAAAAAAAACATGTTTGACAATGTTATTTTTTATTAGAGAAATATCGGGATAAAATTCTTTTACGACAGTGTTAATTATCTTTTTTTTATATTTATCGTTAAAATTTGGGGGCATTTAATGCGGCACAAAAATAAAATTAGACAAAAGCTCAATAATTCTATTTTTCATCTCCCTTTCGATGCTTTTTAGTAATCTGCGAATGGGTAAAGCCACAGCCAAACCAAAGTCAGTAGGAAGCAATCTAAGAAGAAAAAACCTCAAATTCTAGACTTACTTTTAACCTAAGTACCTGCATATATAAACTCAAATTCTTTTTTTTTTTTAATTTAAAACAGAAAACATGATTAAAAATGTGTTAATTACTAGAGTTAAAAAATATCTTTAAAATAAGGTAAAATTTAAAAAAAATGTCTCGGATATTTTTAGTTTTTTTAAAAATATAATGGTATTTTTACAATTTTATAAGAGATTGTAGTGCAATTATTTAAAAATTAAAATAATCTCATAGTTATATGAAACTCGATGTTAATACATAATCATGATTTCTGCATTATTATTTATATGCTGGTATATGTCCATATATTGTACGTGTCTGTATCATAGAAAAATTGATACCCAAGTGCTATTGATGTAATATTATTTGTTAGATTCTGTTATGACCCATGGCACAGTGGTCATGTATTCCTATACAAATTCTATAAATTTATCCCTTTATAAGAACTACATGATATTGAAGAATAAGATACACGAGTTTTGCTCACTACCTCTCTTCCTCTTGATAAATATTCAACTTGGTATTGAGCACTATGGCAATGCCACTAAGATCATCCACAACCAAGTTCTCCTCAAGTCAACCATCTAAAGGCCTTTAAAATACCCTCAATTTTTAACTCCTTCAACCAAAGTTGTTCGATCAAGTTGGATCGTACCAATTATCTATTATGGCAATTCCTCGTTTTACCAATAATTCGAGGGAACATATTGGATGGTTTTCTTCTTGGCACCAAAGCATGTCCACCTGAATTCATCTCTAATGTAGCAGAGACCAATCCTGAATATGAGGAGTGGATTGCAACTGATCAACTCTTACTTGGATGGCTTCTCAACACCATGTTGATAAATGTTGCCTCAGCTAATGCATTGTAGCTGTTCGAAGGATCTTTGGAAGGCTGCTAAAGATATGTTTGGAGCACATTCTGTCACGTCCTTAATTTTAAGAACGCGAATAACACTACTGTCCGATAACTCTATCTTTATTTATTTGCGATCAACTTCATATTATGACATAACAAGATAATATCATAAATTCGCAAGTAAATTTCCAATATAATAAATTATACATGCCAAACAGCCAAAGGCACACTTAACAAAAATTACAACGGAAGCAAAGATCATGCCTATGGCGTTCAGAGCAATTCTAGAATACAAATACATTACAATTTTAAACAACGAGAGCCCAAAAAAAATTTAGGCTCACCACAGAAGTACGACACCTAGTCGTTCAGGAAGCCGTAGGACCAAACTCTTGGTCTTTATCTGAAAAACATATCAACCACGTGTAGTGAGTTTTACAACTCAGTGAACAGATAACACCTCTTATGACCTCTTAGGTCAACATATGAATGTACTCTTTATTTTAAAATTTGTCACATTGAAAATCACAATTTAGAAGTACATTCATATGGAACCCACTTTTCAAATAAACTTTGCTCAAATTCATATGCATATACAATTTATAAGTAATGCTGTAAGAACAGTAATAAAATCATGTTATGCATCAACATAATTCTTATGAAAACATTTGAAATATCCCATATCAGAACCACCATATCAAAGTTTAACCACTTCCGTACTTTGGTGGTATAGGATTTGCCTAAACTCAGCATCCCGCTGAGTTTTGCCCTACTACCATTCAAAAGGACACGCGAAGGGACTCTATATGGGTATTTCCCAAACACACAGTAAGGGAAGGCAAATCATAACTCATATAACTAGCATCTCGCTCATATAGGAGGCATTCCGCTCTCCTTCACATATCATCTCTCGTGTGTTCGCCCTCACACGAGGCTAGCACCACCCCCTGCTAGCTGAGGCAATCAAGGTGCACCAAGGCTAACACCACCTGCTGTTAGCATACAGTGTTTCCAATAGGATTCCTCCTTAAAATCCATAATCTCATATATTACATATTAATCAAAATAGAGGTACTCTTTAATACAACATTTTCATTTTTAGTATATTTCTCTGTCAAAACTTTCCAATCAAGGGAATCACATATACATGCTTATGTCCGAGGCAAATATTTCACTGTATAAATCAATATCATATGCATAACATCTTTCCTTTGCCATATCATGAAAAATACATGTAAAAATCACATATTCAATATATTTCAAAATTCATTTCAAAAACCATACTCTTCTTGAACTAGATATCATGTTGCAACCGTTTCAGATATTCTAAACTATTTCAGGAACATATAAAAGTATAAAAAACTTGTAAACACACTCATTTATCAATTTAAAGTTCAAGAAAAGTAAAGGAAAGCCATAGAAAGAATCATCTACTCAAAAAATTAGGGTATCAAGTTGGACAACACTAAAATCCTCGTTTCTAGTCCGAATTCAAGAAAATAAACCCCAAAATCGAGTCTAGAAGGTCCAGAAACCTTGAAAATGACTCCGGATTTACGAAATTTAGCCTCCAAGAGCTCGTTCAATGCAAGTCAACGCAACAGGGTTCGGTTACACGCGCTACACGCGCCACCAGGGAAGACTGCGCGTGGGATTCACTCTCCGAGGAAGATTCGGCGCGTGGGGGCGTGTGCAAAGCAGTCTGAACCTAAAATTTGAGATCCTAAGGTTTCAGCACCTTTTGGATCGTTCTACAGTATTAGTTTTTGCGTTTGAGACCCACAGATAGGAGTTTCGAATATTACCTTTTTAGGCGATTTTTTTTTCAATTTTCCAGCCCATCTCTAGCCAATTCTCCAGAAACCAATCAAATGAATTTGTAGAACTCTTCGTCCTGAGTCTGTTGGTGGTGGTGGTGTCGAAATCCGAGATCCGGATGCGGAGAAATCTTAGACAGAAGTTAGAGGGTTTCGGGAGGAAAATTTCTGAAGAGAGATAGAAAAATCTAAAAATGATCAATTTCTTGAGTGGTTAAAGCCCTTAAAATATCTCGAGGGACCTTTCTACAAAAATTCACTTTTAGAGGGAGGTCCTTGCAAATTTTCCTTATTTACATTTTAACCCTGAACCTTTTAAGAAATTGCATTTTGACCTAAAAATGTAAATTCTCATATTCTTTTTTGTAATTCTTTAATCCATATAATAAATAAATTTATTTTCACCGGTTCTTATCTCCATTTTCAAAATCCTCTCTTTAATTCACAATTTTCTTTAATTTGAACTTTATTAAATACGGCTATTACACATTCAAAATCACGAATCACTATGATTCATAGTGAGTTACAATGCACACAAAAAAGGTATATGAAAATGGAGGAATATCTTAATAAGATGAAAAGCATTGTTGATAATTTAACTTTGGCTGGCAGTCTAATTAATATAAATGATTTAATTGCCCAAAATCTCGTTGGTTTGGACTCAAAATACAAGCCAATAGTGGTTCAATTAGCTGAGAAAGATTATTTAAGCTGGATTGATCTTCAAGTAGGCCTAATGACTTATGAAAATAGACTTAAGCAACTTACTACTTTTTCTCATTTGCCTCTTGCTAATCCTTCTATGAATGTTAATAAGACAGATAGTCTTCAAGCAGATCGAGGGAATTGGAAAAAATTTGGACGTGGTGGAAATAAGGGATTTCAAGGTCGAGGAAGATGCCATGGAAATAAGCCTGTATGCCAAGTGGGTAACAAGATTGGACACGTTGCCTCACACTGTTATTATCAATATGAAAACAACTACATGGGTCACTCTCAAGGTTCATTTCAAGGACAATATCAAGGAGGTCATCTCAGATATAATTAGAAGAACAATGCAGCTGCATATTTTGCATCATCTCATACTTTCAATGATCATGCCTGGTTCATGGATAGTGGAACAACAAACCAATGACCCTTACAAGATTGAAATCCCTACCAACAGTTATGATAAGACTAATCTATAGTAGGAAATGGTGAGATAACTACAATTCTTCAATATGGTAATTCAATACTTAAGTGCTCTAAATCTGATGGCTCATTGCAATTAAAAGATATTCTTCTTGCACCAAAAGTGACTAAAAATTTGATTAGTGTATCCAGACTAGTCAATGATAACAATGTATTGATTGAATTTGACTCTACTAGGTGTTTTGTTAAGGACAAATAGACGGGGAGGACTTTGATAAAAGTGAATCTTAAAGATGGTCTATATGAGATTGAGCATTCATCTCTAGTGCCAGGATCATTGTACTCATCCAATCACGACTCTTCAGTGTTTATAATGAAAAAAAAACTTTGGCATAAAAAATTAGGACATCCATCTAATCACATATTGACTCAAATATTAAAAGAATGTAATGTTTCAGTTAATATAAATAAAATTGAATTTTTCTGTGAAGCATGTCAAATGAAAAAATCTCATTCACTAGCCACTGTACCCTTAGAACTGGTTCATACAGACCTTTAGGGGCCTACTCCCATTGGATTTACCAATGAGCATAGATATTACATACACTTTATTGATGGCTTCATTAGATCCATGTGGCTATACCCCCTAAAAATTAAGTGAGAAGCACTAGATGCATTCATTTAGTTTAAGAAATTAGTTGAAAATATGCTTGACAGAAGAATCAAAACTGTACAAAGTGATTGGGGAGGAGAGTATCTTAGCTTTGTTTCCCTTCTACAAGACTCTGGTATTAATTTTAGACACTCTTGTCCACATACCTCAGCACAAAATGGAAGAGCAAAACATAAACATAGACACATAGTCCAAGAATGGACTAACTCTCCTAGCCCAATCACACATGCCTCTACACTACTGTCTTGAAGCCTTTTAAACTGTAGTTTATTTATTAATAGAATGCCTACACAAGTCTTGAAAGGATCATCACCATATCTGATGCTGCATGGAAAACAACCAGATCACAAGTTTCTCAAAATATTTGGAAGTGCATTCTATCCATGTCTTCGACCTTACAATGAACACAAACTTTCCTTTCATACACATAAATGTGTGTTTATAAGCTATAATAGAGCACATAAGGGCTACAAATGTCTTACTCCTACTGGAAAAATCATAATATCTCGTCATGTAGTGTTTAATGAGCATGAATTTCCCTTTACTCATGGATTTATAAAACTGCT
Source organism: Gleditsia sinensis (assembly GCA_037074535.1). Lineage (NCBI taxonomy): Eukaryota > Viridiplantae > Streptophyta > Magnoliopsida > Fabales > Fabaceae > Gleditsia > Gleditsia sinensis. Next base: position 12,121,777 of record CM073464.1, on the reverse strand, counting down.
CCTATGTCACTCTTTCCATTTATCTATTCAGGTAAAAGCCATATCAAGACTTACTTGTAGAACTCAGAAAGCTCATCACAATCAAATAGTGCCACTGATCCTGAGAGATCCTAAACCCTCACAAGATTGAAATCCCTACCAACAATCCCTCTTGAAGTAATCGTTCCTCATATAACAAATACAGAAGGTGAAGCTATTGATTGCCTACATGAATCTTCTTCCACTAACAGCAGCACTGATTAGTCTAAACAAGATATTTTGGAGCCATCAAATACTCATCAAATGACTACTCAAAGTAAAAGTGACATCTTTAAGTCTAAAACACCTTTCGTTGGCTTCGCTTAGAAACTTGAAAACAAAGAACTAACAAGTGTAGAGGAAGCTTTAGAACATCCCAAATGGAAAGAAGCAATGATGGCAGAATACAATGCTCTAGTTAGAAACAAAACCTGGGTACTAGTTCCTTTCACTGGACAACAAAACTTGGTTGATTGCAGATAGGTTTTCAAAACTAAATATAATTATGATGGATCAGTTTCAAGGAACAAAGTGAGGCTTGTTGCAAGAGGTTTCCAGCAAACAGCAAGAATAGATTTCAATGAAACTTTTAGCCCTGTTGTCAAGGCAACCATTATCAGGTTAGTCTTAACCTTAGCTGTCTCATTCAATTGAAAAATCAGACAACTAGATATCAACAACACATTTCTAAATGGTCTGCTACCAAAAAATGTTTTCATGAAGCAACCCACTAGATTTATAGATTCAGAAAAACCTCAACATGTCAGCAAATTGGTGAAAGCCATTTATGGGCTTAAAAAGGCTCCAAGGGCCTGGTTCAAAAGACTAAGAGATACGTTGCTCAAGTGGAACTTTTTTAACACAAAGGGAGACTCCTCATTATTTATATATCGTGGAAAATATAAATTTATCCTCACTTTAATTTATGTAGATGACATCTTGGTCATTGACAATAATATGACAGTAATAAATAGTTTTATCTCTAAACTGAATGGTATCTTTTCACTCAAAGATCTTGGACCCATCCACTACTTTCAGGGATTTGAAGCTTATTGTGACAAAACTGGGCTACTCATCAAACAAGAAAAATACATTACTAGTATCCTAGAAAGTTTTAACATGGTCAATGCTTTTACTACGCCTTCTCATATTTCCACAGGGAAAACACTTTCAGCATTTGATGGTGATCCACTAGAAGATCCAAGTCAATATCGTAGGCTCAAAAGAGCCTTGCAGTATCTAACAAATACACATCCTGACGTTAGCTTCATAGTCAACAAGCTGAGTTAGTTTTTAAGCAAACCTACCTCAGTTCACTGGTAAGATGCTAAAAGAGCATTAAGATATCTAAAAGGAATAACAAGGTTTGGCTTATGTATCAAACCTTCTGACTCTCTTGACCTTGTTGGCTACTCTGATGTAGATTGGGCATCATGCCCTGATGATCATAAGTCTGTTGGTGGGTACTGTGTCTTCTTTAGATATACATTAATCGCCTATTCCTCTTGCAAGCAACAGACAACTGCCAGATCTAGTACTAAATCTGAGTACAGGTCACTTGCTGATTTAGCAGCAGAAATGTCATGGCTTCAGTCTCTTCTGTTAGAAATTGGCTTCCCTGTACAAAGTATTCCTATTGCTTGGTGTGATAACATAAGTGACAAAGCATTAGCTTCTAATCCCATATTGCATGCTCGAACTAAACATATAGAGATAGATGTGCATTTTGTTCAAGATAGGGTCCTAGTTAATCAATTGTCTATTCGATATGTTCATTCTGTGGATCAAGTTGCAGACTATCTCACAAAGGCTCTAAGCCACTCTCAATTCTAGTTATTAAGAGACAAACTCGGAGTGTGCTGTTCACCCTCTCATTTGAGGGGGATGTTAATACATAATCACGATTTCTGTATTATTATTTATATGTTGATATATGTCTATATACTATACGTGTTTGTATCATAGCAAAATTGATCCTTAGGTGCTTTTGGTGTGATAATATTTGTCAAATTCTGTTATGACCCGTGGCAACTTTTTAGTGGTCATGTATTCCTATACAAATTTTATAAATTTATTCCTCTGTAAGAACTACATGATATTGAAGAATAATATACACAAGTTTTGCTCACTACTTCTCTTCCTCTTGATCAATATTCAACTCTCGAAAATCAAGAACCGTTTATAATTATTTATGTCAATTTAATTTTAAAATTAAAATAAATACATTTTATTTTTATAAAACAAATGTATTTTTTAAATAACAAAAGCTTACAAAAAATAAATTTTAAAAAATAAAAATAGAAAATGAAAACGGAAAACATTTTTTAAAAAGGAAACGTAGAGAGATTTACAAGGGCGTAGGTTTTCTGATTTTGTCAATAAAAAGGAATTTTGAAATATTTTTATCGTCAAACACATTTAAAACATAAAATATATATATTTAAAAAATAATAATAACTTTTTTCTTGCCCGCGGCTAAACAAGCCTGGGAATTTGGCGGCGGCGGTTTTAGGTAAAAAGAATAGTTAGTGCTTAGCCCATCATCACAGAACCGCGTGCCATTATTTGGGCATGCGTCCGTGTCAATAACAACCCTGTCCACAATCTACCCACTCCTCAGCCAACTGTGACCAGCTTGATACTGAACCTTCTTTTCTCTTTCCTTTCCTCAATGCTCCCCACATATTTTTTCCCCTATAAATACCATTCCAAGCATGCCATTCTCCATCAAATCCCAAGCCTCTCCATCAAAAAACCATTTCATTCATTGCCCATTTTCATTTGAAGCAGCTATGGCTTCTCCAAGAGCTCCACTGATGCTACTGATTTTCATAATTGGCCATTTTGTGATTGCCTCTGCTGGCAACTTCTATCAAGATTTTGATATCACATGGGGAGATGGTCGCTCTAAGATACTCAACAATGGAGAACTTCTTACTCTATCCCTTGACAAGGCTTCTGGTTCAGGGTTTCAATCCAAGAAGGAGTACCTTTTTGGCAAAATTGACATGCAGCTCAAGCTTGTTCCTGGCAACTCTGCTGGCACCGTCACTGCATACTATGTAAGCCAAAAATCGTTATTTTACCATTTGCATCAAGCTTTATTATTTTCTTCAATACTTTAGCTTTGGTTTCTAATAAATTTATAAAATTTATGCCGTTCAATTTCAGCTATCTTCAAAAGGAGCAGGTTGGGATGAGATTGACTATGAATTCTTGGGCAATTTGAGTGGTGACCCTTACATCCTTCATACCAATGTGTTCAGCCAAGGCAAGGGTAATAGGGAGCAACAATTCTATCTCTGGTTTGACCCAACTGCAGATTTTCACACCTATTCCATTCTTTGGAATTCACAGCGCATTGTGTAAGTTTCTTATAATTTAAGAACTAAGAAAGTGAAATGTAGTTTACTCTATAGTTAATTCAACTTCAACATATATAATAAAAAAAAAGCAGTTTGGTCTCATGCCTGTGTGTTTACTCTATAATTTAAAATGAAAAGTTTACTCTATAATTTTTGCAGTTTGTTTGCTACAGGTGAAACTAAGTAACCTTTATATCCTGTATGTTTCAGCTTCTCAGTGGATGGTACCCCGATTAGGGAGTTCAAGAATTTAGAGACAATTGGTGTTCCATTCCCCAAAAGCCAACCCATGAGGATCTACTCTAGCCTCTGGAATGCTGATGACTGGGCCACAAGAGGTGGACTTGTAAAGACAGACTGGAGCCAAGCTCCTTTCACTGCTTCCTACAGAAACTTCAATGCCAATGCTTGTATTCAGACCTCTGGAACATCATCTTGTAGTTCAGGCTCTTCCTCTTCTAGCAATGCAAGGCTCTCACAAGAGCTGGATTCTACTAGCCAAGAGAGGCTGAAGTGGGTACAGAAGAATTACATGATCTACAATTACTGCACCGACACAAAACGATTTCCACAGGGCCTCCCTCCAGAATGCAACTCCGCTTGAAAGAACAAGACTTTGGTTGAGAATTCAGTCTTCCATGCCCTCTTATGGTTATGTAATCAGATAATGATATTTTTTTTCATTCATTGTACAAGTCATCCTCTGTTACATATGGTTATGTAATTCATTGCAGAAACTTTAGTAAAGAATTAATATGTTAATGGTTTTTCAATTCCTTCCTCTCTTAGGACCTTGGCAACCAAACACAATATAATGTTGAGTATATATATACACACATGCAGATGCTTTCACTCTATTTCTACTTCATTTAGTCAATTTTTAGAGTGAAAAATTGGTTGAACTATTGTAATTAGACCTAACCACAGACTTGGTAGTCTACCAAGACCAGTCAAAAAATTAATATGGATTGATGGTTTTTAGGATTAGAAATTTGAAATTTGAACTTTGAATTATTTTCTAGCCCAAATTAAATTCGAGCCATGTCCGGACTTTGTTCTCAAAACGGAAAATATATCTTTATTTTGCAGAAAATAATCTGCTATATATATATATATATATATATATATATATATCAAATTAATTAATTTTTTCCATGTAAAAAATATACAATCTTATAGTTTTTAAATTATTTTTATGTTTAAAAATATGTATTATTTTATTAAAAGTCTTTTCTTTTAAAATCAGTTATCCTTTTTTTCTTAATTTAAAAAAAATATTATTTTGACATGAGATCAGGTTCGAGTATTTCATATTCAAGCTACGCTCAGACATAAATATAAAACTATGTGGCCTCAAAGGATAATATAGTTTTCAAAGAATTAAATTAAAAAAATTGAAAGATTAAATTAGAAAATATATTTTAAGAATTAAAATAACAATACAAATATACCACTTATGCAGTTTTACATTTCAATTGCTATTGTTAGCAGAAAGTTCTACCAAAAAAAAAAGCTATGTAGAATGCAAATAGTTTCATCTTTATCAACAATTCAATATTTACCTCGGCCAAAAAAAAGTTAAACTCTATTTAATTCTTTAATTAAGTTATCCCCATTGGCTAGCTTATGGAATTGGCGGGGACAAGCGACTTCTGTTTAATTTGAGTAGCCCTTGTCCCCATTTTGCACCAACCACGAATTTTCGTCTGAAATTGAAAATGCAAAAACTCAACCTATAAATATGATGCTCCCATTACCAAGATATTGGTTTGGTTGTGTATTGTCAGAATCAATAATAATAATAATAAAATCAGCAATTATCCACCTCACAGCTGAGTGCACCTTCTCCTGATCTTTCATCACCTTTGCATTCTGCTCTATAAATACCAAACAAAGTTGTCTTGCACAATCATCCATTTTAGCCTTCACATTCTTTTTCTGCCATTTCAAAGTTAGCCATGGAGCCTTCTTCAAGGATAATGATTCTCTCTCCTTTGGTATTGAGCACTTTCATGGCAACCTCAACTGGTAACTTCCACTAAGATTTTGATATCATTTGGGGAGATGGTGTTATGATAACAAATAGTAAATGGGAAATACCAGTCTGATGTATATTATTTAAGGAAAAAAAACACTAAGAATAAATCCCAGTGTATAGTACATCAGCTAAGGAGCTTTGAATAGAAGTTTGCAAAGGGAAAAGATAAGAGAAATACAGAGGGAAGAAGAGAATAATCAGAGAGATAACAACATAACCATTCTCCCTTCTCCACCATTACCAGCGTCTTCTTATTCCCTTAGCTTCCACGTGTTCTTTCTCTCTCCCTTGCTCCTTCTCACCGAGTGGTCCTGCATGGATGAAGTATTAGTCTTCACGTGGTCTGGGTGGTCCTGCATGGGTGAAGCATTAGACTCCACATGGTTTGGGTGCATAACGGTATTTGGAGACATAGGCATATCATTGCCGCCTCCATTAAAAAGGACCTTGTCCTCAAGGTCAAAATGTGGATGAGCACGACGGAATGCCATGAGGTCTTGCCATGTTGCCTGTGCGCCATCCAACTCAACCAGGATTTGTGATATCCACGTCCCATTTACCCAAACAAAACGTTGGTCCGGTATCCTTATAGGTAACATCGTATGATCATCCACAGATAGAGACAATGGTAATGGCATATATTGTGACGAGGGGTCCCCGATGCACTTCTTAAGGAGAGAAATTTGGAAGACATTGTGGATCTTTGCTAATGGGGGAAGCAACAGTTTATAAGCGACCTCACCGATGCGTTCTACAATAGAAAATGGGCCAAAATACTTTAAACCCAACTTTTGAGTATGGCGCAAGGCTACAGAGTTTTAGCGATATGGTTGGAGTTTGACAAAAACTATGTCGCCTAAATGAAACTGCAAGTCAGTTCGACTAGCGTCAGCATACTTTTTCATTTTCGCTTGTACATGCAAAAGATTACGTTTGAGAGTCTCCAATACTTCATCACGCAACAGCAACTGAGTCTGAATATCCTTGTGATCACCAAAAGCTGGAGTGTAACGTAAAATAGTGGGCGAATCTCTACCATATACAATCTTGAAGGGTGTCATACCTGCTAAAGTGTGGTACGCTGTGTTGTACCAATACTCTGCCCATGCCAAGAACTTAACCCACTGCTTAGGTCGGTCAAAAACATAACATTGCAAGTACATTTCCAGACACTGATTAAGGGCTTTGGATTGGCCATCCGTTTGGGGATGATAGGAAGAAGACATCCGCAATGTTGTGCCCTGTAATTTAAATAAACTTTTCCAAAAAGAACTGATAAAAATCTTATCTCGATAAAACACAATTGATGATGGAAGGCCATGTAATTTCACTATCCCATTAAAAAATACCTCAACTACCTGATAGCTTGTAAAACCCGATTTCAAAGTAAAGAAATGAGCGTATTTGGATAAGCAGTCAATGACTACCAGTATAACAAAGTATCCATTCGAAGGAGGGAGACCAGTGATAAAATCCATTGCAACCTCATCCCAAACCTAAGAAGGGACCAGCAAAGGTTGAAGTAACCCAACTGGGGATAAGTGAGAGTGTTTAGCTTGCTGGCAAACCATGCGTTCTATGACAAATTTCTTAACATCAGTTCGTATATAGGTCCAGTAAAATTGAGCTGCAACTGGGGCAAAGGTGCGAGCCACTCCAACGTGACCGTCTATCGGGGAAGTATGTAATTCATGGAGAATGGTGTGCTGGATGTCCTTCGTACATGCAAACACAACTACTCTGTTTTTATAAAATAACAGACCATCCCTCGTGGAAAAATGAGGAACATGTTCAGACTAACAGCGTGATATCATCTGCTAGAGCTCGGAAGCACCCTGGCTCGCTTGTTGGATTGCTGAAAATATAGTAGAATGAGGAACTGAATAAGCTACAGCAAATGAACATGATAGACCATCCACAGCTAAATTGGCAGCTCCTGGTTTATATTCAATCGAGTAGCGAAAACCCATTAGCTTGTGTAGCCATTCCTCTTGCTCAGGGGTTTGAATAGTTTGATCATTCAAATGCCGCAGACTCTTTTGATCAGTGCGAATTCTAAAAAGGTGCCCATATAAATAATGCCTGAACTTTGATACAGCCTCTGAAATTGCATACATTTCTCGGGCGTATGCAGACTTGGACTGCATTCTAAAAGCCATTTTCTTTGAAAAGAAAGTAATGGGATGGCCATCTTGGCTTAAGACGGCACCTATGCCGATCCCAAAGCATCGGTCTCAATGATAAAAGGCTTGCTAAAATCTGGAAGACGGAGGATAGGTCTTTGTGTAAGACACTGTTTTAAGTTTTGAAAATCCTCTTCCACAGCTAAGGACCATAAGAAGGCGTCTTTTGTAGCAATGAAGTCAATGGAGTAGCTATGGATGAATAGTGATGAATAAACCGTCTATAATAACCAGCCAAACCCAAAGATGTACGGAGCTGTTTGATATTTACAGGAGTTGGCCACTGAGATACAGCCGTCAATTTGGAAGGATCCATTTCAACCCCATTGGTCGAGACAATGTGGTCGAGATAGTCAATTTGGTCTGACCAAAGGAGCATTTAGACAACTTGGCAAATAAATGATGGGTAAGTAAGATGTCTAGAACAATGGTGAGATGATCCAGATGCAATGGCCACAAAGCATTGTAGACCAAGATATTGTCGAAAAAGACGAGAACAAATTTTCTCAAGTAAGGCCGAAAAATATCGTTCATTAATGCTTGGAAGGTGGCTAGCGCTTTGGTAAAACTGAAAGGCATCACCAGCCATTCATAATGGCCATTATGGGTGCAAAAAGCCGTTTTAAATCGGTCTTCGGGCGTAAGTAAAATCTGGTGATAACCAGAGCAGAGGTCCAACTTTGAAAAATAAACAACACCAAAGAGTTCATCCAGTAATTCGTTTACAATACGGATGGGAAAACTGTCTTTAATGGTTACCGTGTTCAATGATCGATAATCTGTATAAAAATGCCAAGATCCATATTTCCTTTTAACTAAAATAACAGGAGCTAAAAAGGGGCTTGAACTGGGTTAAATGAGGCTCTTGGATAGCATCTATTAAACTATCGTTTCAATTTCTGTCTTCTTTGCAAAAAGATATCGGTAAAGTTTGACTTTCACCGGTGTTGTTCCTTTGATGAGGGAAATATGGTGATCATGATATCTAGGAGGTGGCAGCCCATGCAGAACCTTAAAAACGCTCCTAAAAGTATGTAGCAGGTGCTGTAAATCATAAGGCATATCAGGAGGTAATAGAAGCTTCTTCTCTTCAATTACGTGATATTGGAGTGTGAATAATTCCAACATAACACTAGTTGCTTGGAGTCGTTTCAAATGGTGGAACTGGGCAAGCATGGGAGAATCGGATTGTTCGCCATGCAAAGTGATGAACTGACCAAGCAAATAAAATTTGATGGCAGCAATACTGTAATCAGCTATGTGTGGGCCAATCGTAGATAACCAACCAGCTCCAAGTACCAAGTCTGACCTTGTAATGGGTAAGAGGAATACAGGCAAGTGAATAGGATGGCCTTGGATAGTCACCTCCAAATGTTTAATATGGCCTTCACTCAATAAATAATTTTCATTCCCAACCATAACTTTAAAATTTGGAGTAGGTTCAATGGGAAGTTTTAAGAAACGAGCGAGGCGTGGTTGTATAAAATTGTCTGAACTACCTCCGTCAAGCAGAATGTGGATTTCGTGACCATGGATCATGCCCTTAAATCTGATTGTGCCAACTGCATGAGCTCCCTTGAGAGCATTAAAAGACAAATGATAAGGAGAGAGAGTCTCAAGATCATCAGTTATAGGGAGTGGTAATGGGGTCTCATTAGTATCTTCATCATCGACATGGAACAGTAAATATTGACGATTAGGGTAGCGGTGATTCCAAGTGAACTTTTTATCACAGGTGTAACAGAGGCCCTTTTCCCGTCGAAGCTGCATTTCAGTTGTGGACATCTTTTTAATTGGAGGTAAAGGTTTAATAGTAGGTGTGGGTAGAAGGGGAGGAGGAGTGGGTTTGGACGTCGACTGGAATGGTGGTTGACCAGTAGTAGATGGTTTCCAAGGTGGTTTAGAAGGAAAATGGATGACCGAATGGAAAGGAGCAGAATGGGAGGTGGTTGGAGGTAAAGGATCAAGGTTTTTCTCATCAAATAAACGTGCAAGAGAAGCAATATGCAACAACATAGTAGGGGACTGGGCTAACACATCACGTTTGATGTCCGGTTTGAGTCCACTTATAAAACAATCAAGCAACGCCATCTCTGATAATCCATCCACCCGATTGGCCAAAGTCATGAATTCCTTGTAAAAATTTGAAACCGAAACATTCTGAGTGAGTTTGAAAAGCTTGGCACGAGGACATTCAAATTGAGAAGGTCCAAACTGGATTTTGACGGCCTTGGTCAGTGTCTCCCATGATGTAATCATGTTAGTTTTAATCATCATTTAATACCAGGGAATGACAGAGCCCTTCAAATGAACGAAGGTAATGGTGAGGCGTTGAGCATCCGGGGTGAAATAAAAATTGAAGAACTGGTCGGCACGAAAAATCCAATTCAAGGGGTCAGTACCATCGAAGCGTGAAAAGTCCAGTTTAATCGTGCGTGCCTGTGGTGGAAGGTCCCCTGCATTTGCGTTTAACGTTGACGACGTCGGTGTCCCAAAAGTAGGAAAATGCAACGCAAACTGATCAAGTTTATGGGATAGTAAGTCCATAGTATGGTTGATGGTGTCCACCAAAGCTTCTAAATGGTCAAAGCGAGCTCCATTTGCTGCCTGTTTAGTTTCCCATGTTTCTATAAGATGCTTAATGTCTGCTGCTAGATCCTTCATGTAAGTGTTTTCTGCCATGAGAAAGAAAGCACCAAATTTGTTATAATAACAAATAGTAAATGGAAAATACCAGTCTGATGTATATTATTTTAGGGAAAAACACACTAAGAATAAATCCCAATGTATAGTACATCAACAAAGGAGCTTTGAACTAAAGTTTGCAGAGGGAAAAGATAAGCGAAATATAGAGGGAAGAGAATAATTAGAGAGATAACAACATAACCATTCTCCCTTCGCCACCATTACCAACGCCTTCTTATTCCCTCAGCTTCCACATGCTATTTTGCTCTCTCATTCTCCTTCTCACCGAGTGTGAAGTATTAGTCTTCATGCGGTCTAGGTGGTCCTACATGGGTGAAGCATTAGTCTCCACATGGTCTGAGTGCATAACGGTATTTGGGGACATAGTCATATCAGATGGCCGAGCCAAGATACATAACAATGGCAAGCTTCTCACTCTTTCGCTCAATAGAGCCTCTAGCTCGGGCTTTTAGTCCAAGAATGAATATCTTTTTGACAAAATTGACATGTAGCTCAAGTTTGTCCCTTGAAATTCTGCAGGAACTATCAGCCCTACTATATAAGCTTCCTTGAACTCAAAATATGCCTTAGATCAATATTCAACATACTATAAAATTTTAATTACTAATAAGGATCCAAGATACAATAGGATACAAATATTGTGACATGAAAAATTATTTAGTATTTATATGTAATTTAAAGTATTGTATCATATCTGACACGACTATTAGACATGACGTCTCTGTTTTTTGAAGTGTCAATGCTGCATAGCTCGAATCAATTTTCGAGATACTAAATTTTCAATTCCTAATATATGTTTGTGTTTCATGTGTTTATAGAGATCCTTGTGCATTATGTAACTAGCCAAAAAAACTACTACTTGGGTTCTTTGGAAGAAAAATTTTCAAAATCCATAAAATTTGAAATAAAACAAATTGGAAATCCCGTTATCTAGATAATTAAATATTATAAAAGAATTTGTGCCTTCTAATCAATAAATATGGATTCAATTGATAGAGATGCACTAATTATATGATCTTTGATTCAAATTCTATTAGTAATCCTTTGTTGGTAGGCATGAAAGGCATCCATTATTTATGGTGCATCTTACTTTGAAGTTGGAACAACCTACCTAACTCCTATTTCATAATGTCAAAGTTCAAATTTAGTCATACTCAAGTTTTGGGTTGGAGTACAAATCCAATTCGATCTGGGTCTAGAGTTTGAGTTAAGAGCTGAGTTGGAATCTAAACCCAATTTATTACGAGGTCAAGTCTAAATTTGGGGCTCAAGGACACTATGAGAGCTTGAGTCTAAATAGTTTAAAAATGCACTTTTGTGCGTTATATTACATCATTTAGAGGTTCAAATCCAAATTCTTGAAAAAAACTTATTCTTAACGCCTAAAAATTGGCTTAGGGGTTAAAAGAAAGTGCTCTCTACCTTGATTACTCCAATTCAAGGAGTCAGCATCTAAGAGAATTTATTCTTATAGATACACCTGAACGATGTGGGCTATGCCTTTAAAATTGTGTAGACAGTACCTATTTTGGTTGACATGCAAGCTGATCCAAAGATATCTCAATCATATAATTAAAAAAAAAAAGTTTATTTTTTCTCCTCAAATTATTTCATTGAAACATACCTAAATGCTTCTGCCATTAGCTACATGAATAAATCCTCTTTTCTTCTGTGTTTCAGCTTCTCTGTAGATGGAGCACCCATAAAAGAATTCAAGAACATGGAATCTAAAGGAGTTCCATTCCCAAAGGACCAGCCAATGAGGATATACTCCAGCCCATGGAATGCCGACGACTGGGCAACGAGAGGTGGGCTTGTGAAGACAGACTGGAGCCAAGCTCCTTTCATCGCCTCGTACAGGAATTTCAACGCCAATAATGCCTGCGTGCATTCTTCCTCTGGGGCATCATCATCCTACACTTCTAACTCTGCCTCATCTAATCAGAGGCTGTCCTAAGAATTGGATTCAACACCAAAGCAGAGTTTGTTTTGGGTACCGAAGAATTACATGATTTACAATTATTGCACAGACACCAAAAGATTTTCCCAAGGCCTTCCTCCAGAGTGCAATTAAATTCGTTTCAGATCGATCTATTTAGATTCATGCTTTTGTTCTTTGGCTTCCAATTTCAGTTTGCTCTGTTCTGGCTTATTCATCTTTAAAATAAAAATAACAAAAAAATTGTTTTGATGTTGTTAGTAATTAATTATAATAATTTTTAAATAATCTCTAGAGGATTGGACTAATATATAGTTAAAGAGGTATACCTCCTACTTCAGTTATTTAGATTCAAATTTGAGAGATAGAACTTAAAAGAATTTATTTTTAAAAATATATTAAATCTGTGAAAAGTGTACATTTAAAATTGTATAAAAACAGACTTCGTTTAAATATATTGGTACACATGAGTGCTAGCCCATATAATTACCATATAACTAAAAACATGCCATTAGCTCAGTAGATTGAAAATCTCATTAAAATGTACCAATTAAACTTTCTCTTTCCTGATTTCTTTATTTATTTGATACACACACCCATGGTGTTAAATAAAATTTACAAATATTAATTGAAAAAAGTAAAAGAAAAAGTTACATATTTTAATATTATCAAAAAAAAATTTAACTGTTTACTATTTGAAAATTTAAGTAAAGTTTTTTTAAATATTTGTCATAAAAGTTTTACTAAAAAAACATGACATGAGAAGGAATAACAGAATCAATTATATAATGCTTAATTGTCAACAACAACAAAAATCACTTGTCATGCTTTTATAGTAGAATATGGTAATAAACACTTTAAAAATTGTATTTAAATATTGGTCTTGCAATTTTGCATTGTCAGTTCATATGAGATTTCGAGTTATAAAGATTAGTTTAGTTTGGTGATAAAAAATTATTAAAAAATAAAACTAATATTTTATAAAATTAAATATTCATAAATTTGTTACTGTGTAATAATTTTCCAGTAATATTTAGATACCATTAAAAAAGAACCATATCTTCTAATTTTTATATCTTGAACTAGTATACTAAATAAAATGGATATTTCTATTGCAATTTTGATGTTACTATTATTTTTAAAGTATATAACCAGTGAGGGAGATGTATATAGGTTTTAGAAATAGAGAAGATATATAGATGAGAAAAATTGAAGGAAGGCTGAAATGTTTTACTCTTAAATTACAAGAATTTATCACCCACTCATAACAAATTAAATTACGTAACTTCATTAAGAAGGAGTATACAATTTCAATCAAATTTCAAGATGAAATAAGATATTCCAAGGGATATATCCAGCCAAGGCAACCATGTAAAGGCGAGACATTATATATGAATTAGAATATAAACTATTTTTTAAATTTGTTGACTCTGACTGAAACTTAAATTTGAAACCATAAACATTATAGATGAAATTATTATTGATGCAACCAATCACACCTATAAATCAATGTAGTTACATTTTTTAGGTGACGCTGCCTTGTGATATATTTACCCTCAACTACTGAAACTAAGAGGAAAAAAATTGAAAAAAGAATGAAATGAACGACAAGGCATCACCTCTCTATTTGATCTTCAGAAGTACGAGTTTGATGGAGAAATTATATAAACGTCTATGGTTAATTTCTTTTTGCATTAATGGTTGACTTTTCAATTATTAATAAAAAAATTTCATTTAGTAAGCTACTTCCAATTATGAATTCGGTTTTTTTTATATATTTTTTCATAATAATTTTTATTGGTATCTATGTTAATGGCTTCAAAATAGTTATAGCAAATTTAACATTTCACAAAACACATAAGAGGATTCATTTAATGAAAATTACCTCAAATTTAAAATACAATACAAAAATGTTTATCAACAATGAGAAATCCTAATTAAACTTCTGAGACCTGCGAAATTAATTATATTTTTTTGGATGATTTTGACCAACAAAAGGTGAGAAATCTTCATAAGTGAAATCAGCAATGTCTGTACCAAGATCATAACTAGTAAAAGAAACATTACTTGGTAGGGCTTGGGGGACTTGGCTAATAGGAAAACCTACTAGGACGTCTTCTGAATTGACGACATTATTACTTCCCCATCTTTTGTGCTCTTGTAAATGTTTACCACGATTCCCTCCTTAATAGATCTCTTTCTAGAGGAAACTTCAATTTTTTTACCATCATTCTCGTTCTCAGAGTAATCTTGAACTTTTTTCTTATATATCATGCACAGAACAGTATCGTTAAGCTGCAGAAAAATGAAAAACAAAATGTTAAAAAACATGACAAAAAGTCACTAATTAAGAATATATATAATGAAATGAGTAAACTAATAATTTGATTTCTGAATTTATAGATTCATATAATTTTAATCCCTAAATTTTTTTAAGTGTATAAATTAATTTCTAAAATTATCTAACTCATTACACTTTAATTATTTTATTAATACTTAAATATATCAGACTCAATGAATTCAAAAAATAAAGATAAGTGGCTGTATAACTCCAAAGACTAGATTATAAGTTTAGTCAAATTCAAATTCATACCCTCATGTCATCTGGACTAGTCCTTGCATGTGTTGGAGGGTTATTTATCATGTATTCATACGTCATCCTGTTTGTCTTCCCACCTTTAGGAGGTTTTCCGTTGTAGTATTTCAATGTGGATTTTGTTCCAATCTCATGACCCTTATGGATTATAGGCCTTCCAACTCCTGTGGCTCTCCAATATCCATCTCCTGCAGATCGATCTGGTCTTCCTCCATTTTTATACTTTCTGTCTCTTGAAGTGAAGAAATATGATTGACTGCCTTGGGCTGTTACATTCTTCTGCAAAGTTAAACCAAATTAATTTTACTACATGCTTTTCAAAAGATAGGCATAATTCTATCCATATAAAAATATTACTTAAAAATCTTATGATTGATCATAATTATAAAATTAATTTCATATATAATCTGTCATAAAAGAAACTATATTTGAAGTTTTAAAAAAGTAAGTGAAATACACTAATTAAAATAAAGAAAACAAGTAAAGATTCATATTCTCAGCAATTCACTTGATGATTTGAATCTTCATACGTCATTTATACTAGTTACTTGAACATGCATGTCAATTTATTTTTTTACTAATTAAGATAATTAAACAATTTTTTGATTGAAATATAATGGAAAATAGTGAGAATTTACAAATTATTGAATAATTACCCACTACTTTATAATTAAATAATATATTATAAATAACTAAATAACAACTTACCCTCCTATGTCAAGACACAAAATCTTAATTAGGATCTTTTTTTTTTAAAAAAAAAAAAAGAACATGTTTGACAATGTTACTTTTGAGGAGCGTATTTTAAAAATAATTTTCAAAATTCTAGTTTTAAAAATAGAAAACTTAAAACACTCCTACCATGGTTTTGGTTTGTACTTAGTACCTCTCTAGTCTTTAGGTATGAGATTAATTTCATTGTGACATTATTAATATAGATATATTCAAAAAATTTATCCGAAAAGAAAAGAAAGAAAGACAATTGCTAGTTTTAAAAAAGAAGAAATTGAGGTAAAATAAATACTATATGCCTACATTTTGAAGGGAAAAAAATCAGTTGATTTAAATCTTTAACTTATACATTGTGTATATAGATTCAAAATTGTATCCGAAAAGAAAAGAAAGAAAAAAAACGAAACACGTCCCATTGCCAGTTTTAAAAAAGAAAAGAAAAGAAATTGAGGTGAAATAAATACGCTTCCATATTTAAAGAATTCATATTCTTTTTATCCATAAATGAAAAAGAAAGAGAAAGAACAAAAAATATTAAGGTAAAAGAAATTAGAATACCAGAGTTGCATTGGATCAGATTTGTACACGTTGACCTCCTCGATTTGGTTGGGTGGCAGAGGTCGATTTGCAATTTTTGGAGCCAAATAATGAATAATCAGTTCATCGTCGTGGGGAGTAAACCTGTAGCCCGTTGGAAAAGAAGCGAAGTTTCCATTGTAACGACGAAAAGTCCCCGTTGCAACCAGATGGAGAAGAAATCTCAAGAAAAAAGCATGCAAAGCAAAGGAAAAAGAGCAGAAGAAAATTAACCGCTTACCTTGACTCTTGGCTCAATATATATATATATATATATATATATATATATATATATATATATATATATATATATATATATATATATATATATATATATATATATATATATATATATATATATATTGCAGACAGATGTGGGAGATAATACTAACCTGATGTGCTGAATTCCATTGCTGAAGATGGGGAAGAACTTCAACTTGCAACACCCAAGCCCAATGAAGAGAGAGTAGGAAGAAAATTGTGTATGTGTGAATGAAAGGGTGATCCCCTATATATAGAGCAAAATTAGGGTTTCAGGATTTAAAATAATATTTTAATCATGTCTCTCTCTTTTAGTCAGTATTGTGATAGGAAACTCACTGACTACGTAATGGGCTGCAAGTTGGAGCCTCTACCCAACAGGTTTGTCAGTAATTAATCTGACCTATCACAGATTATTTACATTTAATCAGGTCCCAATCCATTATAAGTTAAGTGTTGGGCCAAGACTGATTACTTGATTAATTCTGTATTTGGACTAATTTATTAATTAATGCTAATCCACATAAATTAATTCAACAATCTCCCACTTGGATAGCATTAATCAATTATTAGGACAAATAACAGAATAACAAAATTTCAGAAAATATTAAGTAATCAGTATACACTAAATATTAAAAAAACTCAAATGTGAAACATTAACACAAGATCATTGAATCCGATAGGGAAACAAATGATAGATACATGATCATTGAATCCGATAAAGAAACAAATGATATATATTTAACCATAAATAATGTTTCAACATCTGAACATAATGGAATACATAAATGGACTTTAACCATTCAAAGATGTCAATATTACATCAAAAGTGTCTCTTAAAGACACAACTCAGACTCTCATTAGACCAAGGCATCATCAAAAGTTTAGACAAGACCCATATGAGTTACATGATTTTGAAATACTCTTACGAGTAGGCCTTTGGTCAACAAATTTGCTAGCATTTGTTCACTAGAGATATGAACCAAATGAGTCTGAAATTCAGAAATGAGACAATACAAAATCACTGAATCTGATAGGGAAACAAGTGATATTAAATACACAGAGTCTCAAAACCGATTAGAATAAAATACAAATTTGGTCCTTCAACCATAGCTCAGAAAAGAAACCACACAAGATCATTGAATCCGATAGGGAAACAAATGATATAATGTTTCGATGTCTGAACTGAACAAAATTACATAAATGGTCACAGAACCAACATAAAATTCAGACTCCCACTAAACCAAGGTTACATCAAAAGATTTAACAACACCCATATGAGTTCCAAGATTTTGAAATACTCTTGTGGGTAGACATTGGTTAATGGATTCGCTATCATATGTTCACCAAGAATGTGAACCACACGAGTCTGAAATTCAACAATCTTTTCTCCAACAAACAGGAGCTTAACATAAAAAAATTTTAGTACGACCAAAATTCCTGTGATTTTGAGATAAGTACATGGCAGACGAACTATCGCAATAAATGGTTAGAGGTCGTAATATATAATCAACAAAATGCATGCCATAAATTTAGTTTCCTCAACCATATGGCCTGACAATTGGCCTCACAACAAATGACGTTCTCTGCTTCCGTAGTTGAGGTAGCTGTGAGCGTCTGTTTGACACTCTTTCACAAAACAGCTCCTCCAGACATCATAAGATGTATTCAGAAGTGGATTTATGATCATCCACACAAGATGCATAGTCTGAATCCGTGTACCCCACAATTTCAAATGGATCAGACTTTCTAAAGGTCACCATATGATATTTTGTACCTTGCAGGTATCTCATGACCTTCTTTGCAGCTCTCCAATGATCCTTGTCAGGATCACTCAAGTAACTACCAAGCACACTGATAGCGAATGCTATGTCCGGACGAGTGCATACTTGAACATACATTAAGCTGCCAACAACAAAAGCATATGAAACATTGCTCATCTCAATCCTCTCAATATCGTTTTGAGGACACTGTGATTTGGACAACCTTTCACCTTTCTGAATAGGTGCAGCACAAGGAGTACAAGAGTGCATATTAAATCTTTTTAGTACTCGATCAATATAGGTTGCCTGAGACAAACCAAGAATGCCACGAGACCTATCACGATGGATTTGAATCCCAAGAACGAAAGAGTCCTCTCCAAGGTCTTTCATATCAAAGTGGCATGAGAGCATATGTTTTGTCTCATTCAGAAAACTCACAGAATTGCTGGCTAGAAGGATGTCATCAACATAGAGCACAAGAATGATAAAATTGCTCCCATCAAATTTCTGATAAATGCATTGATCTGAAACATTTTCAATGAACCCAAGTGAGGTGATAACCTCATCAAACTTCAGATACCACTGCCTAGAAGCTTGTTTCAGCCCATAGATGGATCGATTCAATTTACACACTAAGTGCTCTTTCCCTGATTCAACAAAAACATCTGGCTGAGTCATATAAACTTCTTCAGACAAGCTTCCATTCAGAAAAGCAGTTTTGACATCCATCTGGCCAAGTTCAAGATCAAATTGAGCAACAAGGGTCATTACGACTCTAAAAGCATCTTTGTAGATACTGGTGAGAAGGTTTCTATGTAATCAATACCCTCTCTCTGATTATAGCCCTTGGCTACAAGTCTGGCCTTGTATCTTTCAATGTCACCAACTGCCCCTCGTTTGATCTTAAAGACCCATTTACAACCAACTGGTTTACACCCTTCTGGTAATTCAGCAAGTTCCCAAACATTGTTGCGATACATAGAGGCTATCTCATCAGTCATGGCCTTCAACCAATCAGATGAATAAGGGCTTGACATTACTTCCTTAAAAGAAATAGGATCTGTGTCATCAACAACATCTGATTCGTACTCCTGCAAATAAACAATGTAATCATTGGGAATTGCTGGTCTACGCATTCTCTGAGACCGTCTCAATTGAATGACTGGTTCCTCAAAATTTTCTATAGGTAATTCTTCATTACCATCAACTGGGTTCTGAATAACTTCATTTCTATCATATTGATCAACTACTGATAGAGGTGACAAAATAGGCATGGGCAAAATTGTATTTTCCTCGCGCAGATCAATAGTTCTAGGTACTTGACTCCCACTATCCAAGTCATCTTCAAAATAAAATGCTCGATCAGATTCGATGACTCTGGTAATGTGAGTAGGGCAATAGAATCTACAACCTCTTGATCCTGTGCAGTACCCAATAAAGAATCTACTAATAGTTCTTGAATCAAGTTTCTTAATATGAGGATTATACGGTCTCACCTCTGCCTTACATCCCCATACATGAAAGTGCTTTAAGCTGGGCTTCTTACCAGAGAATAATTCGTAAGGAGTCTTTGGTACAGCTTTACTTGGAACTTGATTTAGAATGTATGCTGCAGTTTTCAAGGCATCACCCCACAAAAATTCTGATAAGGAAGAGTGACTGATCATACTTCTGACTATATCCATCAAAGTTTGGTTACGTCTTTCTGCAACTCCATTTTGCTGAGGGGTACCAGGCATAGTATACTGAGCCTCTATACCATGCTCTTGCAAGAATAAAGCAAATGGGCCAGGATTTCGGCCTGCCTCAGTGTACATTCCATAATACTCGCCTCCCCTATCTGATCTGACACATTTGATAGTCTTGCCAGTTTTCAACTCAACTGCCCTTTTGAAAGTTTTAAAAGCTTCCAATGACTCAGATTTCTCATGCAATAGATCGATCCACCCATATCTAGCAGGAGTAATGGGTCCACATATGTCAGTATGAATTAGATCCAAAACATTCTCACACCTATTTGCTCCTTTAACTCTAGCTCTAGCAG
The DNA here is from genome assembly GCA_037074535.1 of Gleditsia sinensis. Taxonomy (NCBI): domain Eukaryota; kingdom Viridiplantae; phylum Streptophyta; class Magnoliopsida; order Fabales; family Fabaceae; genus Gleditsia; species Gleditsia sinensis. Next base: position 12,101,556 of record CM073464.1, on the reverse strand, counting down.
GAAACTTTCCCTCTCCTTCAACGGTACTCTCATTCTTTGTTCGATATGGCAATATAACAACCTCTCCCCTCAAATGACATTTTCCTTCTTAAGAATTGCAAGCAGTCTTTAAGACTCCTTATTGAGATGGGAGAATTTCAGAATATACCACACTAAGTAATTCTCTCCCAAGTCAATATTATAGGACTTTAGCTTGTTAAAAACAATTCACAAGCTTCATAATGTGTTCACGGACACCTAACACTTCATCATAACGAGTAGTGTCCAACAAAGACAAGGAATAGGCCTTTTGGGTCTTATCAAATTTCTTAAATTTTTCTCCAACAGCTTTCAAGAAGTCAATAGCTATATCATTATCTTGAGTGCTCTGTCTGATGGTCTTATCTATAGTGTACTTCATCACCATCAGATATAATCTGTTGGAGTCATACCATTTTGTATGGTAAGTTTTCTCAACAGCAGTAGAATTTACAACAAGATCTACCAATCTTGCCTTCCTAAGAGTCAAATCTTCTTTGGCCAAAACTAAAAAACATGTCTAAGGACTCTTTTCAGTCGTTATAATTAGTCCCATTAAGAGTTTTCACGGATAATAGTTGCATGGGTACAAAAGCTGAGGGAATATAATTAGGAAACATTAATTATGTGTGTGCAACATAATTATAAGACAAGGTTTTCTCCAAAACTCAGCTTATGCAACTATATTCACAAGATTGTTCATCATAATCCCGCCTAAGGGTCCCGGATTACAATAAACCAAGAAAACTCATTGCACATCATAATTATTTGACTCATAGAAGGACTAACACAAGAATGTAATCAATATCTCCATACCGATAGGGTACAACAGATATTGAAACATTAAATATATTTATTGCTAACAGATTCATAGTAAATTAGATCAATACAAAATATATTTTGACAATGTCACACCGATAGGGCATGTCCATTACCAAATTATATATACATTTAAATTCGAAAAGAATTCAAATTATTTGATCCAATAAAATTTTGCATAACTATACTCACGATAGGCAATTTCATAATTATACAAAATAACATTATATTTGCAGCCATATAATAATCCATCATTGCATAATTTATAAAACACATCAATTTAATATAAGATGTATTTAATTCACAAGATTTTGTATAATTAGGCTCACGATAGGCAAGCACATAATTATACAAAATAATAACATGACTTCTGGTATTTAACAATATAATATTGTATATTCTACAAAAATTATAACAATTTAATGCAAAATATATTGTTTTAATTCAAGATTAAGATTCAAAATTTATTGTATAGTCAACACATGTTAACAGAGAGAGTACACAACATATATATGTCACAAATATGTAAAATAACATATAACAAAATTTTCTGTTACAGAAACCGAGAGTACAGTATGTTTTTACATTGTATAAATTTATGGAAATTCATAAAATATATTTCTAGGAAGCAAAAAATTTTCAAAAAATCATTAAAATTTCTATCTCGGCGCGTGGAGTAAAACTGCCAAAATTTAGGAAACCAAAAGGTGGAGCGTGACTGTCACGCACCACCACGCGCTTCCCATGCGCGTGGGATTGACCGGGAGACGTTGTTCAGCGTCTCCCTCCTCCAGTCGGGTCTGAAACTGGGTCGTTCGACCCGGTTTCAACCCGCGAAGAACCCGACTTTAATTCTCCATTTTTACTCCATTAAAAGCCACGATTTTCATGTATATTAATCTAGGGTTTCCGATTAACATTATCCCCAAACAAATTTGCAGTTTTATGGAGTATATATCGCGGATCGGGCCTCAAAATTTCGAAGAAAACCGCGAACATATATCAGCTTATACGCACGGTTTTGAGCAGTTTCATGCCACGATTTTCACATATTATGTTCATAACATAGTATAGATGATAACCCCTCTCTCAATTTCGGATTTAATCTGTCAAAACAAAAAATCCCAAATCCTAGTTTAAAACCGTGAAAAAAATGGTTCAATTTTATGAAAATTTTCAGACTTCTTTGTCAATTGATGATATGGATTGCTAATATAACATCATACAAACGAAAATCCGAAGTCAATTTGCTCAGAAAACACAGCCAACATAAATTTTCGAATTTCCAGCACATCATTCATCAATTCATCAAACCCTAACCATAAACATGCTCTGATACCAATTGCAGACAGATGTGGGAGATAATACTAACCTGATGTGCTGAATTCCATTGCTGAAGATGGGGAAGAACTTCAACTTGCAACACCCAAGCCCAATGAAGAGAGAGTAGGAAGAAAATTGTGTGTGTGTGAATGAAAGGGTGATCCCCTATATATAGAGCAAAATTAGGGTTTCAGGATTAAAATAATATTTTAATCATGTCTCTCTCTTTTAGTCAGTATTGTGATAGGAAACTCACTGACTACGTAACGGGCTGCAAGTTGGGGCCTCTACCCAACGGGTTTGTCAGTAATTAATCTGACCTATCACAGATTATTTACATTTAATCAGGTCCCAATCCATTATAAGTTAAGTGTTGGGCCAAAACTGATTACTTGATTAATTCTGTATTTGGACTAATTTATTAATTAATGCTAATCCACATAAATTAATTCAACATATATATATATATATATATATATATATATATATATATATATATATATATATATATATATATATATATATATATATATATATATATATAAGTAGTCGTGTTTCGGTTTTTGTTAAAAGAATTTATCTAATTCATTTGTTTTATTTATGCTTTTTTTTGGAAAAAATAAGTATTTTAATGCTACCCTTAAAACAATGGATAAAAATTTATCTTCATACCACCAATATCTTCTATCTAAACTTGATAACTATTTATTTTTTATTAAAAAAAATATCGGGATAAAATTCTTTTACGACAGTGTTAATTATCTTTTTTTATATTTATCGTTAAAAATTGGGGGCATTTAATGCAGCACAAAAATAAAATTAGCAAAAGCTCAATAATTCTATTTTTCATCTCCCTTTCGATGCTTTTCAGTAATCTGCAAATGGGTAAAGCCATAGCCAAACCAAAGTCACTAGGAAGCAATCTAAGAAGAAAAACACTCAAATTCTAGACTTACTTTAACCTAAGTACCTGTAAATATAAACTCGATTTCTTTTTTAATTGAAAACAGAAAACATGATTAAAAATGTGTTAATTAGTAGAGTTTAAAAAGAAATCTTTAAAATAAGGAAAAATTTAAAAAATGTCTCAGATATTTTCAGTGTTTTTAAAAAATAATAATGGTATTTTTACAATTTTATAAGAGATTCTTGTATAATTATTTAAAAAATTAAAATAACCTCATAGCTAGATCAAACTCGAAAGCAAGACGCGTTTATAATTGTTTATGTCAAAGTTTTAAAAATAAAAATAAATAAATTTTAGTTTAATAAAAATAAATGTATTTTTTAAATAACAAAAATTACAAAAACAAATTATTAAAAATAAAAAAGGGAATGAAAACGGCAAATATTTTTTAAAAAGGAAACGCAAAGAGATTTACAAGGGCGCAGGTTTTGTCAATAAAAGAGAATTTTGAAATATTTTTATGGTAAAACATATTTAAAACATAAAAATATATATTAAAAAAATTAATAACTTTTTTCCTGCGCCCGGCTAAACAAGCTTGGGAATTTGGGCGGCGGCAGCGATGGTTTTCGGTGAAAAGAATAGTTGGTATTTAGCCCATCATCACAGAACCGCGTGCCATTATTTGGGCATGCGTCCGTGTCAATAACAACCTTGTCTCAATCGACCCACTCCTCAGCCAACTGTGACCAGCTTGATACTAAACTTTCTCTTCTCTTTCCTTTTCTCAATGCTCCCCTCCTATCTTTTCAACTCTAAAGACCATTCCAAGCATGCCATTCTCCATCAAATCCCAAGTCTCTCTCCTTCAAAAATCCATTTCATTCATTGCCCATTTCTATTTGAAGTAACTATGGTTTCTCTAACAACTCCTCTGAAGCTACTGATTTCATAATTGGCAATTTTGTGATTGCCACTGCTGGCAACTTCTATCAAGATTTTGATATCACATGGGGAGATGGTCGCGCTAAGATACTCAACAATGGGTAGCTTCTAACTCTGTCCCTTGACAAAGCTTCTGGTTAAGGGTTTCAATCCAAGAAGGACTACCTTTTTGCCAAAATTGACATGCAGCTCAAGCTTGTTCCTGGCAACTCTGCTGGCACTGTCACTACTTACTATGTTAGCCAAAAATCATTATTTTACAATTTGCATCAAGGTTTATTTTTTCTTCAATCCTTTAGCTTTGATTTCTAATAAATTTCTAAAATTTCTGACGTTCAATTTCAGTTATCTTCAAAGGGAGCAAGTTGGGATGAGATTGACTTTGAATTCTTGGGCAATTTAAGTGGTGACCCTTACATCCTTCATACCAATGTGTTCAGCCAAGGCAAGGGTAATAGCGAGCAAAAATTCTATCTTTGGTTTGACCCAACTACAGATTTCACACCTATTCCATTCTTTTGAATCCACAGCGCATTGTGTAAGTTTCTTATAATTTAAGAACAATGAATACGGTTCATGACACGATACAGAGTAATATAAATAGGAAAAATATTTGGTCCACCGGCGGTGGACAATTTTTTGTCCACTAACGATATTCAGATTGTGACACGTGACAAGAATAGTAATTTTTAAAATTATCTTTACCACGTATCATGATCTGGACACCGCTGGTGGACAAAAAATTGTCCACCGCCGGTGTACCAAATACTAACCCATATAAATATCAATTCCATATTTTAAAGCAATGGAGTTTCACAAATTATAATTAAGAGTAAATTACATTTTTTTAAAAATTTATAAAAATTATACTCACATCACTCTATTTTTAAAATACATGAACATTCCGCAATTCATATATATATATATAACTCATAAATAGTTTAATTTAATACAGTATATATAGATCATCAAAAAGTCGCATATGCAAACATAAAATAAAAGAAGTTAGTGTATTTTTTAAAAAAAAATTAAGAGGTTGAGTGTAGGTTTTATAAACTTCAAAAGAGAATCTTGCATTAATTTAAAATAAAATTGAAAAAGGTTCAAGTGAAATTTTTGCAAAACTAAAAAGAAAGTTTAAGTGAAATGTAAGTCGTTTACTCAATAATTAATTCAACCTCAACATATATAATAAAAAAAGACAGTTTCTTCTCATGCCTGTGTGTTTACTCTATAATTAAAATGAAAAGTTTACTCTATAATTTTTGCAGTTTGTTTGCTACAGGTGAAATTAAGTAACCTTTATATCATGTGTGTTTCAGCTTCTCAGCGGTTGATACCCCAATTAGGGAGTTCAAGAATTTAGAGACAATTGGTGTTCCATTCCCCAAAAGCCAACCCATGAGGATCTACTCTAGCCTCTGGAATGCTGATGACTGGGCCACAAGAGGTGGACTTGTAAAGACAGACTGGAGCCAAGCTCCTTTCACTGCTTCCTACAGAAACTTCAATGCCAATGCTTGTATTCAGACCTCTGGAACATCATCTTGTGGTTCAGGCTCTTCCTCTTCTAGCAATCCATGGCTCTCACAAGAGCTGGATTCTACTAGCCAAGAGAGGCTGAAGTGTGTACAGAAGAATTACATGATCTACAATTACTGCACCGACACAAAACGATTTCCACAGGGCCTCCCCCCAGAATGCAACTCCGCTTGAAAGAACCAGACTTTGGTTGAGAGTTCAGTCTTTCATGCCCTCTTATGGTTATGAATTAGATAATGATATTTTTTTCATTCATTGTACAAGTCATCAACTGTTACATATGGTTATGTAATTCATTAAAGAAATTTTGATAAAGATTAAAGAATTAATATGTTAATGGTTTGTCAATTCCTTCCTCTATTAGGAACTTGGCAACCAAACACAATATAATGTTGAGTATATATATACACACATGCATATGCTGTCACTCTCTTTCTCTCTTTTGGAAGTAAGAGGCAATGGGTGGAAGGGAGAGTCTTCTTGTTTAAATAGTTTTTGGAAGAATTCTCTTGTCATCTCCTTTAATATACATTGTCATTTTCCCATCTTCTGTTTTCATCCTTCAAAGCCAGAATTTTATTCCTTCTTCTTCTTGCAATAGTTGAAGTATGAAAAAATCTGGTATTTTTATCTCCCAATTTCATCCAATACTATCTGGACTTTTGAAACCAGATGGCCTCTTCTTTTAAGAGCAATTTTTCATATTCCTTCCACAAGTTCTCCTTAAGGTCATAAAGAAAAGGGTTGTTTCTGGTGAAGAGAGCATTATTTATGCCAGTTAGTCTTTTCAACAGCTCCCTTTTTTGTTTGAAAATATTACCAAATATGCTTCTATTCCACACATCAGCTTGCTCCCTAAAATTTGTAGCAGCATTAATCCAACTATTCTCATTTCCCCAAGCACTCTTAACCACATCTTGAAAAGAGTTGTCAAGTAACCAGGGTGCTTGAAATCAAAAAGCTTTGGTCCCGCTATGAATGTTGTTACAGAATCCCAACTTGATAAGAACAGGCTTATGGTCTGATTTGAGTTCCGAAATATGGTATGCACATGAGTCTAGAAATTTTGAATTCTAGGCAATGTTATATAAAGCATGGACAATCCTCTCTTTAACTTATCCCCTTTCCCAAGTAAATCTTGGGCCTTTGAAATTCAAGTCGAACAAACAGTTATCTGATATGAAGTTGCTGAATTCACGCATTGAGCTCCAATTTATATAATTACTGCCTACTTTTTCAAAGCAGTCCTTATATGCATTGAAGTCTCCCAATAAAATCCACGGAGTGTTATCTTTCCTTTGATGATTTTCCACCTCGTTCCATAGTTCTCTTCTAGCAAGTTAATGTGAATTGCCATATATTATAGTCACCAAAATAGATTTGTTATTATTTTTTAATGTAATTTGTGAGTAGATAAATTGTTTATGCCTTTGTAGAATATTGACCTCCATTCTATTTGGATCCCAAAGAAGTCAAATCCCTCCTGCGAATCCATATGCTTCAACACGGTAGTTACCGCCTCAACTTAATGACAATCTATGCTCTCCTCTCACTGATTATTGTCTCAAAGAGTGCCACTACTCATAACTGATGCATGTTTATAAGGTCCTTGACAAGGTTTGGGAAATATCTACATCTCGCACCCCTGAAATTTCATGCTAAGAAATTCATTAAAAAAAGATAGAGAGTACAGAAGCAAGTCAATTGCCCTATAGCAATTTGTTGTGTATTATGGGAGACCCTAGTCCTTCCCTCGTGGTCCAGTCTCCTTCTGTGGGGAGTAAGCAATCCTTGGCCAGCTTCATCAACTATAGATTAGGGTCTGGTGGTTTGTCCTGAAGTATATTCTGACTTTGCATTCCGTTCATCTCCTAAATAAAACCCCTCTCTAGGATCTTCATTTTTTTAGGCTTTGTTCTTGATTTTAGTGATGGCAGTGGTTGTATGCTACTTCTTTCAACATATTTCTCAGTCTTCTTATTGTGGGTTTATGCTCTATTTAACACTAATAGAGTTATCCTTGGGTTCCTGGGTTTAGATCCCGTAATAGGTTTTGATATTGTAATCCTGATAATCTTCCCTGCGTAATTGGTGGCTTTAGGGGCTCCTTTAGCTTGGGCTACATTAGCCTGAGCATTCTTTTTCTTTATTCTTGCATGACACAGGCTCAAGCCCACATTTTCTTTTCTCATTCTCATTTTGTCTGTGCATGATGTGCTGGCTACATGAGTTGACTTCCCCAAAAGATTGACAGGTTCCTTTACCTTGTCTACTTTTCCCTAGTCATTTAATGAGTCAAACTATAGTGCCTCCTCCTGCATTTCAGTGTCTTTTCCCAATGCCTCAAACATGTTTAGCAGCTGACTTTTTAGCGTAATCTACAACGTCACTGCTGCATTCCCGGTGTCGCCTTATCCTGCAATTCAGTGTCTTTTCCCAATACTTCAAACATGTTTGGTAGCCGACTTTTCAACGTAATCTCCAGTGTCACTGTTGTATTCCCGATGTCATCTCCTCCCTGGGTTTTCTAGTCGTGCTCTGACAACCTTGATTTGGTCATCCGTCTTCTCTCTAGTTCGCTCACTAGCATCCATGGACCAAAATTATCTTCCATCTTCTAATTACTAGGATTGTCTACATTACTGCATGAGTTTATTGGTTCCATTGCTATCCTTCTTTCAGTGGAGTCTGCAGAGATTTTTTGTACCCCTTCTCTGTTAACTTGGCAAGTTTCCTTTCTGTGTCCGTACTTTCCGCACTCAAAGCACATGAAGTGGAGCCCTTCATATTCAATGTTGAAATTGTGGTTTCTCAATAAAAATTTTGGTACTAGTTTTTTTCTCAAGTCAATCTCAACACAAATTCTTACAAACTTCCCCCTTTCCACACCAACCTCTTCTCCCAAATCGAAATTCATCATCCTTAACGTGTGCAAATCAATCTTCAATGTCTTGCCTACTCTATTCCCCAGTCTCCACAAGAAATGACTATTATAGTATTCAATGGGAAGCCGCAGTGTTCTAACCCAAACCGCCACCTTCCTGAACTAGTCATCTCTTAGATTGAATCTCGGCCTCCACCTTTGCACAACTAAATAATGGTCAGCAATCATCCAAGGGCCTTCGTGTAAAGCATATTAATAGTCCTTAGTTTCTGAGAATCTGGCTAGGTAAAAGTCATTCATTATATCAATCAAACTGAATGATCCTGTTGGGTGCCACATTTTTTACAATCTGTCTTTTAGGTACCTGTAACCTATCTTCTTCCCTATCAATTTAATAATTAGTTATTTGCGCCACAGTTTACAGTAGCTCTGTCTTTCTTTCGCAAAAAATTTCACCACTGGGTAAGATGAGTCCTTTATATGCTTTCTGTCCTCCATTACATCTTCCTCTGGTTCATCATCTGAAAATATATTGTCGTTATTTCCTCGTTCCTTGAGTTGTTAGTTGTGCCATTAAAATCAAGAAGTCTATCCTTGTCTGAGATCCCTTTCCCCTTTTTCATTGTTGATTTGGGTGTTTCGTTTGTCAAAGGGCTAGGAATAGCCATTTTTGTTGCCTTTCTTTTCCTTATGCTTTACTATTTTTGAGTTCCTCTTTTCTGGTGCCAGTAATGACCCCTTCTTCGCTCATCACCTCATCCATAATTTCTGAGGTGGTTTCACCCGCTTTGATTTTCTTACAGTTTCAGCTCAGGATGTCTTCCTCCTCCTTGGTCAAGGTTCTTGTGTTGTTTCCATCAGAAGACACACAGGGCTATCTACTCATTCTAACCTTAGATGGTTTAGAGTTCAGTTTGGTACATCTTGCTTTGAAGTTGGAACAACCTATCTAACTTCTTTTTTCATAATGTCAAATTTCAAATTTAGTCAAAGTCAAGTTTTGAGTTTGAGTACGCATCCAATTCAAATTAGGTCTAGAGTTCAAGTTTAGTCTAATGATAGTGTTTAAGTTAAGGGCTAAGTTGGGGTCAAAATCCAATTTATTATGACGATAAGTTCAAATTTAAGGTTCAAGTCTAGTATGAAGTTTGAGTCTATATAGTCTAAAATTTCACTTTTGAACTTTATATTACTTCATCTCAGGGGATTAGTCTCCTAGCTATTGGTTGGTAGAAACCTTTAGTGCCTGCACTAAAAAAAATCCAAATACTTAAAACAAATTATTCTTAACCCCTAAAAGTTGGTTTAGTGGTTAAAAGAATATACTCTCTTTTGATTACTCCAATTCAACGGGCTAGCCAGCACCTAGCTAATAGAATTTATTCTCATAAATACACCAAAACAATGTGAGGCTGTGCCTTTAAAATTACCTAGTATGTGCCTATTTTGGTTGACATGCAAGCTGTTCCAAAGTTATCTTCAATCATACAATAAAAAAAAATTTACTTTTTCTCCTCAAATTATTTCATTGAAAGGTACCTAAATGCTTCTCCCATTAGCTGCATGAATAAATCCTCTTTTCTTTTGTGTTTCGACTTCTTTGTAGATGAAACAACCACAAGAGAATTCAAGAACATGGAATCTGAAGGAGTTCCATTCCCAAAGGACCAGCCAATGAGGATTTACTCCAGCCTTTGGTATGCCGATGATTGGGCAACGAGAGGTGCGCTTGTGAAGACAGACTGGAGCCAAGCTCCTTTCACGGCCTCATACAGGGATTTCAACGCCGATAATGCCCGCGTGCATTCTTCCTCTGGGGAATCATCATCATCTTGCAATTCAAACTCTGCCCCATCTAATCCGTCGCTATCTCAAGAATTACACATATTTAGATTCATTCTTTTATTGTTTGGCATCTAATTTCAATTTGCTCTGTTCTGACTTATTCATCGTTAATGATAAAAATAACTACAAAATTGTTTTGATGTTGTTAATAATTAATTATAATAATTTTTAAATAATCTCTAAAGAATTGGTCTAATAGTTAAAGATGTATGCCTTCTATTTTAATTATTTATATTCAAATTTTGAAGATAAAACTTAAAGGAATTTATTTTCTAAAATATATCAAGTCAATATGAAAAATAGTCATATGATAAGAGACTTAATTTAAATAAATTCATAAACACGACTGCTGATCCAAAGATATAAGTATTGTATAGAAAGTTGTACCAAAAAAAAAGTATTGTATAGAAACGTTTAAGCATGAACATTCGCACAGTGGAGGGAAAATCTCATTAAAATGCACTACTTAACCTTTCTCTCTCCTGGTTTCTTTATTTATTTTATACACACACTGATAGTGTTAAATAAAATTTACAAATATTAATTAAAAAAAGTAAAAGAAAAAATGACGCATTTTAATATTATAAAAAAGGTTTAAACTGTTTAGTATTTCAAAAAAATTTGGGTAAATTTTTTTTAATATTTGTGAAATTCTATTATAAAAATATAACATGTAGAGAAATACCTTAATAGAATTAATTATATAATGCTTAATTATAAAAAATATTCATTTATCGTATTTTTATTCTAGAACTTGATAACAAACATCTTTAAAATTGCACTTAAATCTTGGTCTTGCTATTTTACATTGTCAATTCATATGAGATTTCAAGTTTTACAATATTAGTTTAGTATGGTGATAAAACATTATTTAAAAATAAAATTAATATTTTATAAAATTAAAAAATTAAATATTCATAAATGTGTTAATGTGTAATAATTTTTTAGTAATATTTAGACACCATTAAAAGGTAACATATCTTCTAATTTTGATATCTTGAATTAGTATACTAAATAAAATGGATACTTCTATTGCAATTTTGATGTTTCTATTATTTTTTAATTATATAAACGGTGAGGGAGGTGTATATAGTTTTTAGAAATAGAGAAGATACATAGATGAGAAAAATTAAAGGAAGGCTGAAATATTTTACTCTTAAATTTAAAACAAGAATTTACCACCCACTCATAAGAACCTAATTACGTAACTTCGTTAAGAAGGAACGTACAATTTCAATCAAATTTCAAGATGAAATAAGATATTTCAAGGAATATATCCAATCAAGGAAACCATGTAAATGCCAGAGATTATATATGAACTAGAACATAAAATATATTTTTTAATTTATTGACTCTAACTGAAACTTAAATTCAAAAGTTTAACTTTAGAGACGAAATTATTATTGATGCTACCGATCACACTTAAAAAAAATTGAAAAATTCGGAAAAGAACAACACTAAAATAAGTGTAGTTACATTTTTGAGGTAATGCTGCTTTGTAATACATTTACCCCCAAGTACTACTGAAAATTATAAGAGGAGAAAAGAAATTGAAAAAAAGAATTAAATGAACGACAAGGCATCACCTCTGTATGCGATATTAAGACATGAGTTTGATGGAGAAATTATATAGATGTGTATGGTCAAATTTTTCTTTTTGCATTAATGGTTGACTTTTCAATTATTAATAAAAACTTTCGTTAATACAGTAAGGTATTTTTAGTTATGAATTCACTTTTTATATTTTTTATAATAATTTGTAATGGTAGATTGGTATCTATGTTAATGAGTTCAAAATTGTTATAGCAAAATTAACACTAAACAAACACATAAGAGGATTCATTCCATGAAAATTACCTCACACTACAAGAAAAATAGATTTTAGAGACGATTTTTTAGTTGTTTTAGTGACGGTTTTAACCGTCGTTAAAACATTTAACAACTGTTACAATAACTGTCATAGAATCAATAATCTAACGATAGTTTTGAAAACTGTGGATAATCTGTCGCTAAATCAAACTTAAAAAAAGTTTTGGAACTATCGTTAAATTTATTTTTGCGACAGTGATTTAGCTACGATTTTTTAGCAACGGTTCAAAATCGTCGCTAAAACTATATGTTGCTTTAGGGACAGTTTAAAAACCATCGCTAAACCCTTTTTATTTATTCTCTTTTTTGTTTTTGAATAAAATCCGATAGTCAATCCTTCAACCATAGATAGAGATTAAACTACACCTTCCTTTTGCTTATAGAGTGCAATTTATTTTTATTTTTTATTTAAATATTTTTTAAGATTCTTATAATTGTATCCGCAATAATAATAATATCCATAGAAAAAACAATTTAACGATAAAAAATTAATTGAACTTTAAAATTAAAACTGATATTTAAATAAAGAGAATATGAGGGAGAAGCGTTGTTCACACAAAAATAGAGAGAAGATGAAGGAGAAACATTTTCACAAAGACTTACATCATTATTGCTTCTTCATAGAAAAAATAGAGAAAAGCATTCTTCACAAAAAATCTAATAGCACAATCGAAAGGAGAAACCATCTCTAAATGAAAAATAATAGAGAGAAGATGAGAGTAAAAAATTGGGGGAAGACGTGCAAGATATATAAAAAAAACTGGAGTATTTAACGACGATTTTTGAAAAATGGTCGTTAAAAATTTGTTTTTAGCGACGGTTGTCTCAAAACCGTTACTAAAAGCTGACTGAAATTTTAAAAAGAAGGGTTAAAAATAACATTTGTAGCGACGGCTTTTAGAAAACCGTCACTAAAAGCTGACAGTTTAGAAGGTGAGCCAAAAATAATATTTTTTAGCAACAATTTTTAGAAAACTATCGCTAAAAGTTGAAAATTTTAAAAAATAGTACAAATTAACGATACTTAACAACGGTTCTTTTAAAAAACTTTTGCTAAATAGCGACGGTTTTTAAAACACCGTCGCTAAATAACCATAGTTTTGAAAATTTTCTTTATTTTATATTTTAGTGACAATTTTTTTAACCATCGCTAAAACATTTTTTTGTTGTAGTGTCAAACTTAAAATACAATACCAAAATGTTTCTCAGTAATGAGAAATCCTAAATAAACTCCTAACACCTATGAAATTAATCATCTTTTTTTGGATAATTTCAACTAGCGAAAGGTTAGAAATCTTTAGAAGTGAAATTAGCAGTGTCTTCACCAAGATTATAACTAGTGAAGGAAACATTACATGGTAGGTCTTGATGGACTTCGTTAAAGGGAAAGTCCTGGGAAAATTGGCTTGTTTGAAGGTCTTGGACTTGGCCAGAGGAGAAGTCTTGGGAAACTTGGTTAAAGGGATGGCCCTCAAGCACGTGGCTAAAGGAATGGTCTTGGTGAACTTGGCTAAGCGAAAGGTCTTGGAGAATTTGGCTAAGAGGAAGGTCTCGGGGGACTTGGCTAATAGGAAAACTTGCTGAGTCGACGTCTTCTGAATTGACGACATTATTATTGCCCCATCTTTTGTGCTCTTGTATATGTTTACCATGATTCTCTATCTTTTCAGATCTTTTTTTGCAGGGAACTTTAAATTGTTTGCCATCATCCTCGTTCACAGAAGAATCTTGAACTTTCTTCTTATATATCATGCACAAACAATATCGTCAAGCTGCAGAAAAATGACAAACAGAATGTCAATAAACATGACAAAAAGGTCACAAATTAAAAATATATATAATCAAATGAGTAAACTAACAATTTGATTCCTTAGTTTATAGATTTATATAACTCATTACACGTTAAGTGTACAAATTAATCTCTGAAATTATCTAACTCATTACACTTTAATTATTTTACTAATATTAAATATTTCAGACTCGACGAATTCAAAAAATAAAGTTAAGTGGCTTCCTTCACTCCAGAGATCATATTATAAGTTTGCTCTAATCAAATTAAAATTCATACCCTCATGTCATCTGGACAAGTCCTTGCATGTGTTGGAGGGTTATTTATCATGTATTCATACATCATCCAGTTTGTCTTCCCACCTCTAAGAGTCTCCCCAGCTTTAGGAGGTTTTCCTTTGTAGTATTTCAAGGTGGTTTTTTGTAATATCCCCTAATTTTTATTTTTAAATAATAATATTTTGCTATAAAAAATATATTTGTATTTTAAATGATTATGTTTTGCTAAAAGTAAATATATTTTTAAGTAAAATAATTTTTGTTTTGTTTAAAATAATTATATTGGCTTATAATAAATTTTTGTTGTATTTTTTGAAATATTTTTTCTTTTAATATGTAAAAAAATATTTATTTTGAGATTTTTTTATTACAATTTTTATCAAGAAAAATCATGATTTAAGAGTTTAACTAAATGTTTATGAGAATGTAAATTTTTTAAAAAAAAATTAGATATTTTAGGATGAAAAACAGAATTTATATGAATTTATATAAAAGAAATCATATTATTTAATTATTAAATAATAATAATAATATTAAAAAAACACAAGGGGAGAGGAACGGGCAGAGGAGAGGAGCGTCGCGCAGAGAAGAAAAAAAAATTCTTCTCTTTCTCTCTCTAACTTCTACCTTCTCTCTAGGATTTCTCCCATTCTAGAAATCCAATTGAGATACCGAATGTACCGTTGGACTCATGGCGACAAGAGTTTCAAAACCCACTGATCAATTTCGCTAGAAGTTCACCAAAATTTTGCCGAAAATTTGTGAATAGTAACTTAAAGGTAAATTTTCTAAAATGCTGGATTTTTTATAGTTTTTTAAACTTTCAACTTAGGGGTTTTGTTAAGGATGTAGAGTATTAGTTGTAGGATAAATTTCACGGTCAAAAAATGTGATTTGGTGTTTTAATTTTGCAAACAGTACTTGTGAACAGTTCTGCGCATGAATAGTGATTTCAACCATGTGTGAACAGTGTTTTTCAGCCGTGAACAATGCCAACGTTGACCAAGCTCCTGGGGTCATTTTTTAAGTTTTTGGACCCTCCGGACTCATTTTTAAGGTCTAATTGATCAAATTCAGATGAGAAACGTAGATTTTGGAGCTGTCCAATCTGGAACCCTTACCTTGTGAGTGAATATAATTTACTATAACGCATTTTTAAATATCTCTCATGTCCATGCATTTTAAAACAAAGTTTTAATTATATATAGCATAAATTGAATTTCATATTTATATTGATTTATATTCTTAGAAGCTATAGGACATGCAGAACAGGCCTCTAATAATCTCTCCAGAGTTTGAGATGAAAATATGGTGTTATGTTACACTTTATTGAAACTTATAATTGTATTATTTTTCAAATTGTTTCATATGACTTATGTTATACTGATACTTCATTATTTCATGAATATGGTGAAATTGTATTTGGATTTATGTTTGAAATGTGTCTTTGGGACTGAATATCATGATTTGTCTGGACTGAAATAAAACTGTTGTATTTCTAATTTTGGAGAAATGAATTTCTATGCCGGAACTCTGTCCGAGAAATGTCTTCGAAAGGAGGGATATATTTTGTCTTAAAAATAATTTTAATCTCATAATTTCCAATTTTCCTTTCAGTTTACATTTTTGATTTATTAAACTTGTTTATTTTGGAAGAATCATTAGTAGAAACACTGTTAGCTAGCTGCAGAGATAGCTAACCTTGGTGCACCATGAAACCCTAACTAACAAGAAAGTTGCTAACCCCTTGTGGAGTTGAGGTATGTCTCCTCCAATAGCCAGTGGCATTTTGCCTGGTTATATATGATGAAAATGTGATGATTTACCCGTCCTATTGTTTTGTACTTAGAACAGTCAACATATGAAAAGGTTAGGGAGTTGAGGAAAACTCCTCCCAACCTTATAATATGAATGTTGAGAATATGGTGATTTACCCGTCTCATTGCTATGTGTTTGGGATCAAGCATGTGATTGCCCTTACCAGGCTTTGTGCTTGGGTATAAAAAAAAATTATAATTATGGTTCTACTTTGAGTCATCCTCTAAACAATTTTTTTAAAAGAGTTATCTTCTTATTTCCTTATCTGATTTTGAAATTATTGTTTATTATACTAAATCTTAAGATTTCAAATTTTCTTTTAACAAAATTTAGCCATTTAAAGCTTTAGTTTGTTGTTATATACATTGATTTAGATAATATTATATTCTAACATAATTTCTATTTATGAAAATTCATGCGTATGGTCTGTTTTGTTTCAGTTATAGTAAACTATATTTGCTCATTGAATTGTCAAACTCACTACACGATATTTTGACATTTTTTTCAGATAAAAATACAGAATTTGATCATTCTTCTACAGATAACTGGTCAGTTAGACGACACATTTTATGAATAAACCTACATTATTTTTAGGGCTCCCAACTTTTGGTTTATGTTGTATTTTACACTCTAGAGTTGCTCCATATATCATAGACAGGATCTCAGCTTCTATTGCATAGTATTTATGTATATTTTGAGATAAATGAAATTATACAGTATAGATAATAAAGTTCTCAAATGAATGTGATTATGAGTTTGGCTACAATCTATACTATATGTGAGAAATTCATTTATATGTATCATACTAGAGGCTTACGGGATGAGATTATTCTCAAAACCCGTGCCGGTTACGTACTCCTATTTTTGTTCCAATCTCATGACCATTATGCATTATGGGTCTTCCAACTCCTATGGCTCTCCAATATCCGTGTCCTGCAGATCGATCTGGTCTTCCTCCATTTTTATACTTTCTGTCTCTTGAAGTGAAGAAATATGATTTACTGCCTTGGTCTATGTTACATTCTTCTGTAAAGTTAAACCAAATTAATTTTATTATATGCTTTACATATTAAGATAGGTATAGTTCTATGCATATAAAGATGTTATTTAAACATCTTACGATTGATCATAATTATAAAATTGATTTCATACATAATCAAACAATATTAGAAGTTAAAAAAAAGTTAAGTGAAATACACTAATTAATCAAAAAAATAAAGAAAACAAGTAAAGTTTCATATTCTCAGCAATTCAGTTTATTTGAATCTTCAAACATCATTTATACTATTAACTTGAACATGTATGTCAATTTTTTTTAATAATTAAGATAATTAAATGATTTTTTTAAATTAAAAAAATAATGGAAAATAGTTAGAGTAGTTTACAAATTATTGAATAATTACCCACTACTTTATAATTAAATAATATATTATAAATAACTAAATAACAACTTACCCTCCTATGTCAAGACACAAAATCTTAATTAGGTCCTTTGTTTTAAAAAAAAAAAACAGAAAAAAAATGTTTGACAACGGTACTTTTGGGCAGCGTATTTTAAAAATAATTTTCAAAATTCTTGTTTTAAAAATTGAAAATTGAAAACACTCCTACCATGTTTTTGATTTGTACTAAGTACCTCTCTATTCTTTAGGTATAAGATTAATTTCATTGTGAATATAGATATATTCAGAAATTGATATTATTTTCATAGAAACAAAGAAAGAAAGAAAGACAATTGCTAGTTTAAAAAAGAAAAAAATTGAGGTAAAATAAATATTATCGGCCTCCATTTGAAAATAAAAATCAGTTGATTTAAATCTTTATACATTCTTTATATATATTCAAAAAATTATCAAGAAAAGAAAAGAAAGGAAAAAAAACTTGTCCCATTACCAGTTTTTAAAAAGAAAGACAAAGAACAAGAAATATTAAGGTAAAAGAAATTAAAATACCATAAAGTTGCATAGGATCGGATTTGTACACGTTGACCTCCTTGATTTGATTGGGTGGCAGAGGTCGATTTGCAATTTTTGGAGCCAAATAATGAATAATCAACTCATCGTCATGGGGAGTAAACCTGTAACCAATTGGAAAAGACGCCAAGTTTCCATTGTAACGACGAACAGTCGCCATCGCAACCAGATGGAAAAAAGCATGCAAAGCAAAAGAAAAAGAGGTGAAGAAAATTAACCTCTAATGTTGACCCTTGGCTCAAATATATATACATAAGTAGTCGTGCTTCGTTTTTTATTAAAAACATTTATCTAATTTATTTGTTTTATTTATGCTTTTTTTTTGTTGAAAAAAGAAGTATTTTAATGCTACCCTTAAAACAATGGATAAAAACTTATCTTCATACTACCGATATGCTTCTATCTAAACTTGATAACTATTTATTTTTTATTAGAGAAATATCGGGATAAAATTCTTTTACGACAGTCTTAATTATCTTTTTTATATTTATTGATAAAACTTAAGGGCATTTAATGCAGAACCAAGAAAAAAGACAAAAGCTCAATAATTCTATTCATTTAAGATTACAATGAAAAATTAAATCATATAGATAATCGATGTGTTTAAATATATAAAATAAAGTAAATTTAATTAAACTAAACTTTGAACAATCTTAGTGTAATTAAAATACCATAAGTGAAATCCTATTGAAACTGTATTACATCATAGGATTTTTTAAGTTCTTTTTTAAAATCCTAAGGCAAATAAATTAATATTATATTTACAATATTGTTAGTAGATGATTCAATTTTTTTTATTAAGAAACCAAATTTTACAATAACTTATAACTTATTTAAAATTTAAATTTGGTCCGTTGTAATTAACAAACTTAAACATATTAAAAATTCTAATTACGTCCCATTTGATAGAACTTTTTAGAACCCACTGGCACTGCGTATTTAGGCCGCTTTGGTTTTATTTATCCAATTATATTCTAATTAGAGAACAGTATTCAATCAACTTTCTCCCTTTCGATGCTTTTTACTAAATCTGCGAACGGGTAAAGCCACAGCCAAATTCACTGGCACTCAAATTAATCGCCTAAAGTGATGGCTTTGTACTCAGTAGTAAAATCGATCAAAGCATGCTAGAAATTAATCTTTTCCCATCACCTGTTTCTGCTCACAACTACATTCCAAACCAAGAGTTTCTCCTGCAGGCATTTTTTATTGACCAACACGAGACAAGATAAATAACTCATAATGCAACCATCAAATTAAGTACATTATAATTTCTATACATTAATTAAATGAAACAACACGTCATTCCTAAAAACCCAAAACCCGAAGCTTGACAGAAAGGTGTTAAGAAGAGGGGTGTTAAGGTTAAGGGGGAAAAAATATCATGGTCTTCACTAAACATTAACTTACTGTACAGGTAACCGTACAACAGAGCGCGTCTGATCAGATATCCTGATTCACCGGTCAAGAATCCTGCATTATGAGAAACCATGAACTGCACAATCTTGTTGGAACCGATCAAGAGAACCCACAATTTGCAGAAAATTAGTGGAATCTTGGGACCTCCGATAAAAGTCCCCAAGCATTGTCCAAACAACCTAATCATCTAACTCCTCTATTTGTGCCCGCCTCTCGGCTGCTTTCTTCCTGATAAAGAAGCCCCATCTCATAGCTGCCTTGATCTTCAGCCATCCCATAACAGCTTTGCCTGAACGAGAGCGATCCTCATCAGGCTTGGCATTGGTGATGGTATGTATGATGGGAACGAATAGCGCCATCCTCAGGCACATTTATGGCAGCCTGCCCTCCCATGCTGAAGAGGAGCAAGTGCTGCATGTCTTCATTTTCTAGCATTTCATGACTACTCATGCGGATTTCTTCCTCTGAAAAGAATTCATCAGCCCCCTTGTCCCTGTTGTGTGACCACTCATCAAAAGGATTTATAGTTGTTGGCTGAACTGAAGAGCTGCCAGCATGGAACCCTGTTGCTGATGACTGAGGAGGACCAAGGGCCAACCCAACTGTACCATGATCATTTCTATTGCTTTGGGTTTGGTGAGCATTGCTGAGTAATTGGTCATGAGACACGTATGAAGAGCCGTCAAATTGAGCCTGGGAGTTGGAGTTTGCTATCAGAGACTGAGTTGGATCTCTCGTTGCCAGAGTATCGTTATAACCTGAAAGAAGTTCAGACATGAAATGGATTTTATTAGCACATAACATCTGAAGATAAACAATCGTATACAACCACTAGTGTTACGTAGCACTTTGCAAGAAAATCATTCATTCACATGCTCACACAACACACACACACACATACTCTGCCTGTGCAAATAAACAAAACTAGAAAGAGAATAGAAGAAACGACAAAAAAACATAATTATTTCTTTTATCTTGGATTTTTAAGGTGGTAACAAATACAGAAAATAACTCAATACTTTCAACATTGTGATCGGTACTCTGGCCCCAAAAATAAATATGAAAAGACTGTGATAGGACCTAAATAATCAATAATCCATAACAACCCCAACACAAAAGGGGGCCAAGGGAGCAACAAAGAAAGGAGGATCAATAAATTTTCATTTTGAGTAAACATTTCGGTTTGATCTTCAGGTTTCAATTTTCATTTTTATTGAAAACTAAAATCAATCCTGAAAATAAATCTGTTTATTGTTTTTTTTTAAATGTTTCTGAATTTCTAAAATTTCTAAAAATATTAAGACATTTTCAAAAATTTTAATACTGCAACTCTCTATAGTGATGGCATTTTTGTAATTATTTTAAATTATATGAATATTATTTTTCTGTTTATATAATTAAAAATTGATAAAAATGAAAATCAACAAAAAAACACGATCATATATTAAAAAATAGTGAAAATAAAAATTTGATCTGTTGTAATTTACGAACTTAAACATATTAAATTTCTAATTATATCCTAGTTGATAGAACTTTATTTTATACTAAAAGCCACTGCCTGTTTTATTTATCCAATTTTTCTATACTCTATCATCTTGTTCTTTCATCACCTTTGCATTCACCACTATAAATACCATCCCAGGTTGTCTTGCACAATCATCCATTTAAGCCTTCACATTCTTTTTCTGCCATTTCAAAGTTAGCCGTGGCATCTTCTTCAAGGATAAATTCTGTCTTTTGGTATTGAGCACTTTCATGGCAACCTCAGCGGGTAACTTCCACCAAGATTTTGATCACTTGGGGAGATGGCCTAGCCACGATACTCGACAATGGCGAGCTTCTCACTTTTCCCCTCAACAGAGCCTTTGGCTTAGGCTTTTAGTCCAAGAATAAATATCTTTTTGACAAGATCAATATGCAACTCAAGTTTGTCTCCAGAAATTCTACAGGCACTATCACCGCCTACTGTGTAAGCTTCCTTGAACTCAGAATATGCCTTAGATCAATATTTAACGTACTATAAATTTTTAATTACAAATAAGGATCCAAGATGTGTCAAGATACGGATAATGTGACAAGAAAAATTATTTAATGATTATATATAATTTAAAGTATTGTGTCATATCCAACACTATAAAAAAAATATCATTTTTGCGATCGACTAAATTGGTCTCATAAATGTAAAAATCGGTTGCAAAATGGTTTTACGACTGAATAGAGACCATAAAAAATCATAGCAGATTTGATGGTCACAACAACGTTAGCGATCGATTAAACAGTGGTCGCAAAAATTTGTGACCAAAAATTAGCTGCCAATCCGTCGCAACTTTCATCCATTTATAGTTAAGATGTGCTAAGTTTTGTGACCGATATTGAAGTTGCAATTTTAGCAACTGAAATAATCGGTAGCAAAACTGTAACGATATCAATTTTAGTTTGTAAAAATTCTTTCACGAAATTTTGCAACCGTTTATTGTAGTGGCTGATCGGTATCAAAGAGGTGACAAATCGGTCGCAAATTGTAGTAAAATTGAAATATATTGAAATTTTTTTGGACATTCCTAAATTTCAATCACAAAAACAATACAAATATAATCCAATACAGAATCAACAATCCAACAAATCAATCCCAATGGTATAAATATAACAATTCAATTAATGATAAAAGCAACATGTTATAAAATCAAAATAAAAAAACAGCTATAAAAGTTAACTAAAAGTAACCTCCAAAAATTGTTTTGCCATAGTCTAAAATAAACCTATACAACGTTGAAATCTAAACTCTACCCCAAGATTATCTTAAGATATATCATCAGCAACATCCGCATCATAATCATATTCAGGAGGAGCTGGCTGGGCATCTTGTGATGGGTCAAATTGTTGGTTATGAACTGAAAGGTCAAAAAGCTGGTGATCTGGAGCAAAAGTGGCACCTAAAAGAGTAGGAACTTTGAGGTGCTGAAATAAGAATCACTACAACAAAAATAGGTTTTAGCAACGGTTAAAAAAAATCGTCCCTAAAACATAAAATAACGACAATTTTCAAAACCGTGGTTATTTAGCGACAATTATTAAAAAAAATTGTCTCTATTTAGCAACGGTTTTTTAAACAACCGTCGTTAAGTATTGTTAATTTTTGCTACTTTTTAAAATCGTCAACTTTTAGTGATGGTTTTCTGAAAACCGTCGTTATTTAGCGACGGTTTTTTTAAAACCGTCGCTAAAAATTGTTATTTCTGCTCATATTTTAAATCTGCAGTTTTTAGCGACGGTTTTTTAAAACCGTCACTAAATATGTTAATTCTGGCCCGTTTTTAATGACGGTTTTTAAAAAATCGTCGCTAAAAAGTGTTATTTGAATGTTAATTTTGATGCGTTTTTAACGACGGTTTTTAAAAAACTGTCGCTAAATAACCATGGTTTTTAGAAAACCGTCGCTAAAAATTGTTATTTGAATGTTAATTTTAGCGCGTTTTTAACGACGGTTTTTAAAAAACCGTCGTTAAATACTACAATTTTTCTATAAATCTCACACATCTTCTTCCCATTTTTCACTATCATCTTCCCTCCATTATTTTTCATTTAGAGAAGGTTTCTCCTTTCAATTGGGCTATTGGATTTGTTGTAAAAAATGTTTCTCTCTTTATTTTGTCTTTATTTTTTCTACAAAGAAGCAATAATGATACAAGTCTTTGTGAATAATACTTTTCCCTAATCTTCTCTCTATTTAAATATTAGTTTTAATTCTAAAGTTCAGTCAATTTTTTATTGTTGATTTTTTTTATAGATATTATTATTATTGAAAATACAATTATAAGAATCTTAAAAAATATTAAAATAAACTAACAATCTATAAGTGAAAGGTAGAAGGTGTACCTTAATCTCTATCCATAGTTAAAGGATTGACTATTTAATTTTGTTCTAAAAAAAGTGTTTAGCGACGGTTTTTAAACCGTCGTTAAAGCAAAAGATAGGTTTAGCGACGGTTTTGAACCGTCGCTAAAAAACCGTAGTTAAAACAACAAAAAATTAACGACGGTTCCAAAACCGTTGTTAAATATGGTTTAACGACGAATTACCCACGGTTTTCAAAACTGTCATTAAATCATTGATTTTACAACGGTTTTTGTAACCGTTGTTAAAGGTTTTAGCGACGGTTAAAACCGTCGTTAAAGCCATAAAAAACCGTTGTTAAATCCTACTTTTCTTGTAGTGAATCGTGTCATCCTCTTAGTTTCATGGAGGCGATCGGTGATATAATTAATAATAGCATCATTTCCCATTAGCTCCATTGAAAGGGCAGCAACCTTAGCCCTTAACTGGACCAACTATGCATTATCAGGTGCTTATGAAGATGATCCTGGACATGTAGAAGAGAGCAGCATATGGCCTAGCTTGCCTATCCCAAATATATTACTCTTTCGTCCCTGACCTCTCACAACCTCCAGGTAGAGAGCATTATCAGATGCTAATGATCTTTCTCCCTCACTCTCTGTGGACTGAGCCCGACGCTGGTAATACTCAATCTATACATTTAAAATTAAAAGAGTTAATTATAAGTTGAACATAAAAAAATGTATGTTTAACCTGACATATTAAGAATTATATACTTACAGCAAGACATTAAGTTTTCTTATAGGACAATTATCCATCCTTTAAGTTATTGGTCCGCTCCATATTCTCAAAAGCAATGGGCTCCCGTTGGAGGTCATCTTTCTGCAACAAACTCATTATTAAAATGTTAGTACATTTGAGACAAAGTAACATGATAAATTAGATTCAAACAAATTTTTCATAAAGTCATACCAATCTCTTTCTATGTTCAGCTGTAGAGATAGACCCACTAGTGTATGATGAAGCACCTGCATTCGCTGACCGATTTTGCTTGGCTTTGCTACTCTTCTCTTGCCACTGGGGACTCCTCCATTTCTAATCCAATTGCTCCCTAACAAATGGATGCACCCAATTAATTTCTGAGTTTGTTCATAGGGTTTTTGAGGCATTTTTTACCCTTATGGTAAAAAATCCTCCTAACCGTATGGTTATGCGCAAGAAGCCATCTATACGTTTCCTACAAATAAAAAAACTAGTTAGTTCAACAATTATAAAATACACTTGCATACTAATTAAGAATATGCTAAAAAATTAAACTTACATGAAATTTAGCAAACAATACAGTCTTCTCATGATCAGGAACCTCACTCCATCATGTCCACAGTCTAGTGAAGTGAGACTTCATAGCATCAGTAATGATATCTGATAGTTCTCTAGTAATATCAAATCTTATTCCAAAAAAGAACGTAAGTTAGTAAAAATTCCCAAATTAATTATAAAAACTAGCATGCTAATAAAATAAGTTTACTTACTCAAAATGGACATCTTCAGAAGCAATCAAAGTCCTCTTATCCTGTGGTTCATGAGGCTGAACAGATAAAGGTGCCTGAGTACCCAATGTGACAGGAGAAGGTTGTGTGGATGAAGATGGTCCTGATGATCCTTGAATGACTGCGGTGGATGGAGTGGAATCATCCTCAGTGGGAGTAGAAAGAACCACTCTACCACGGCCTTTCCCGTGAGCCGTAGTGGCTCGACCTTATCCTTAACTTGTGTCAACCATCTGTAAAAAAAATAAGAAAACTAATTCGTAATTAATACAAATTACCATGTTAACAATAATCATAACTTATTTCACTAATACAATAAAGTCATTACACTCTATTATAATCTAACCTAAACTAATCAACAGATGTTTCTGAATCTCTAAATTCACTTTTACTATCTAAAAAGCATAAGCATTTTCACTTGACATATCTACTTCTGCTTGGTTAACCATGTCCCCATCAACTTTTTTAACATCACCACCCCCATCTACAAGTGAATCTTCATATACATCAGTGTTAACTTGCATCATTGGAAGATCTTGAATTTCATCTTGATACAAAACATCCCTTTCAGTTTGTTGAGCACCAGGAGCACTTATTGTACTATGTGCCTTTATTTTAATAACACCCAACCAACCATTATGACTTTTTGATACGGTGTATAATACACTTATTCAACTTGTTGTGCAAGTATAAAAATATCATATGCTCGGTCGTATTTTCTCAATTGTTTAACTTCAACAAGCCCATATTGGTGATGTACCTTTGTCCTTTGATTAAGAGTATTGTCAAACCACTGACACTTAAAAAGTACTACTTTTTTGATAGGCCAACCAATGAAACTTATTTCAAGAATATCAATCAATATCACATAGAAGTCATCTTCTATTTGTCCATTAGTGCCTCGTACACATACACCGTAATTTAAAGCTTGCTTACCTTCACTGTGGTTTAAAGTATGAAACCTATACCTATTGATTGTATATACTAGCCATGATTCAACCTTCGAAAGTGGAACCCAAACTAAACCCTGTAAAATATGATCTTGAATATTATTTGTTGGGTTTTCAACCTAGTTGAAAAAAAATCATGTTATCTTATATAACATAAGAGCCAATAACAAATTCATAGTTAAATAAAATACTCACATATTCTCTAAACCACATAGACAAATTGGAAGCAATCTCAGAGTCAATTTGAGATTCTAAAATATTCGGAACAAGCTCCTTCAAAAAGTCAGCGTACATCCTACAAAATATAATAAATATGAATTGTGAAGTTGAATTTGAATATACTAAGTGTACAATGATTTACATGTGTAAAATTTAAATTTGCTCTTACTCTAAGTACGGTTGAACCTCTTTGCAGTTACTAAGAATGTATAAAATGGTAGCTCTCATGTCACGATCATCAAGGAACATAGACCGAGATTTTTCACTGCCACGTCCAGGATAGTTAAAAATTGACATTGGTGTGTAAGAGGAATAAATTTTACCTCCATCATTACGTGACAATCTAGTCCTACTTGAACATACATTTGATGGATAGTAATAAGAAGCAAATGTTGACATTTCCTCCACTAAATATGCTTCACATATAGACCCCTCCACCCGAGCTTTATTTTTGACTTTTTGTTTTAAAGTTCGCAAAAACCTAAACAATAATCAAGCATTTCATTCAATAGTATAAATTAAATATCAGTTACATATATTAAATTACTTAGGTAAAGGGACACACACTTTTCAATAGGATATATCCATCGATATTAAATTGGACCTCCAATAAAAGCTTCGTAAGGCAAATGGATAGGAAGATGCTCCATTGAATCAAGAAGTTTAAAGGAAATATATGTTCAATCTTGCATAATATAATACGACTATTTCTCTCCATACTCTTCAAATGATCTACCTTTAACATCGTAGAGGTCAAATTCCCAAAAAATAAGTTAAATTTAACAAGTGGATTCCAAATAGACCTCGGTAATGCATCAAACACAATGGGCATCAAGCATTGCATGAACACATAGCAATCACGACTTCTTATACCATGCAACTTTGCCTCTTTCATATCCATACACCTAGCCAAATTTAATGCATATCCATCTGGCAACTTTAAATCTTTTACCCGCTCACAAACTATTAACCATTTTGATTTACTAAAAGCATATTTTGCTTTCAGCTTTATGTACTTATCATGGCCAATCTTTTGCATCTCAAGTTTTTTACGCCTGCAAATTTCACCCATATCAAGTCTGACTTGACATGTATCTTTTGTCTTACCTTTTATGTCCAATACTGTATTAAATATGTTCATAAACACATTTCTCTCTATATGCATTACATCTATATTATGGGGTAGAAGTTGTGTTTTTCAATATGGTAAACTCCAAAGTATACTTTGTTTCATCTAATTATGATCCCTATTACTCCCGGATAGATGTATTTCTTGAGATTCTTGGATTGTAGGTATTGCTCTAACCATATCCCATATGTCTTCGCCACTAAACCGTTTAGGAATGGGAGTGTTTGTCACAACGCTTCTTGAATGAATTTTTATTCTTTCTGTAAGGATGGTTAAGTGGAAGAAACTGATGGTGACAATCAAAGAATAATACCTTACAACTGTGTTTAAGATAAAACACTTTGGACTTATTCATACAAATTAGGTAAGCAAGCTTTCCTGTAGTTGACCAACCCAATAACATCTCATAAGCAAAAAAGTCATTTACAGTCCACATCAATGCTAACTTCATCATAAAATTTTTCTTTGAGGAAACATCAGAAGTTACAATGCCTTTATTTCACAACATCTTCAAATCATCTATTAACAACTCTATATATACATATATCTTACTCTTAAATGGACCCAGAATTATGATTGTCAAAAACATAAATTCTCTCTTCATACACATCCATGGAGGAAGATTATATGGAGTTAAAATTATAGGCCAACATGACTATGTTTTACCAAATTGTCCAGATGGATTAAATCTATCTGCACATAGTCTCAATCTCACACTACGAGGGTCTTGTGCAAATTATGGATACACTCTATCAAAATGTTTCCATGCCTCTCCATCAAAAGGATGATACAATACACCATCCTCTCTTTAGTTCTCATTGTGCCATCTTATATGACCAGCAGTAGAAATTGATGAATACAACCTTTGGAGTCTTGGAACAATAGAAAAATACCACATTCGGGATTTACCGATTTGTTTTGAGTTACCCCTTTGAGAATTTCTTTTACATCGTTTTTCCTCACAAAATTTGCATCGTGTAAGCTACTCATTATTTTTGTAAAAAAAACATGCAACCATTAGAACAACGATTAATTTTAATGCATCACATCCCAAGCTGGGAGATATTCTTCTTCGCATAATAAAGGTTAGCAAGCATAGGATTTTTATTCAGTAATGCACTGCCAATATCCTCAACCATTTGATTAAAACAATATTGGGACATATTATAATCTGACTTTAAACTCATAGCCTACAAAGATATCGACAACTCCGACTGAGTCTCACATCCCTTCCACAACGGTGCATGTGAAGAAACCAACATGTCATGAAATTTCTGAGCGACTGGATTTGGATCTTCCTCCACATTTTCAGTCACTGCTTCGCCAAATTCTAATTGAACACCAATTTCAAGTCCAGCTGCGTCCATAATCATTTTGCTGATAGAGATTATATTCTTCCCTCCGTCCATCTTTACCATAGTACTAACTTCCACCAAGAATTTGCATGATATGTGGTGATGTTTCTCCATGGGATGTCTACCAATAATATTTTGGCATGAATCCCTTGCTAAATAAATAAACTTTAACATCATCCACTAACTTGTATGATTGACATTTGCACTTTACACAAGGGCACCTAATCAAAACGAATGTTTCATTTTCGCTTTCACTAATAGCAAATCGAATAAACTCAACAACTCCATCCACAAACTCATCCAATATTCCTGACTTCTTCTCATTTAACCTATTATACATCCACCTTCAATTTTTTGAAATTTCTATATTGATAACCAATTGTAAGACAAGCTATCAGTAGCTAAGTTATACTATTATTTTATAAATCCACATATTTTGATGAAAAATAGACATTTAAGGAGTAAGATAATGACAATCATACTTATAATACATACATTTTGAGGTAACTGTGCCATGAGGTAACTCTAGTTAGATCGCCTCAATTATATCATAACTATTCTTGTTATAATATTTCCTTAAATTTTATTTATTTATTTTATATTTTTTAAAATTTTGGAACCTGATTGCTAGTATTAAGTCTACTTAATTAGAGAGACCTTTTGGGAAGGATGAAGTTAGGAGTGCAATTTTGATGATGGATAAGGAAAAGACTCTTGGTCCGGATGGCTTTATTATGGCTTTTTATAAACATTCTGATTTTTTATAAGAATAAGGTTTTAAATGAATTTTGGCTCTATGGGAAGAGTCTTATGTTCTATTGAAATATAAACATAGTATAAGGCCATTCAACCTTGTGTGCAAATATAATTTAACTATCAAAAGTGAGGGTTGCAAGTTTTCTTTTCTATTTTTTTTGGACGAAAGAAGAAATTTTATTTGAGAGAAAAGAAAGTACTTGTTGGAGGATATAATATTGTCAATAAGAAAAGACCAGGCAATATGAAACAAAACATAGTGGAAAAAACCTTACATTTACTTCTAAGTGTAAAGAGCTGCCCATTCACTTTTCATATCATATAATACACACACACACCCATACATACATATTATAATACCCATGTGTAATGTTGGTGCAACAACACATTTAGGTTGAACATACTATATATATTGGGAAGCTGGTGTAGAGACACAAATGCATAAGGCCAGAAATTCACGTTCACATTCACATTTACGACTTTGTCACCTGTTTGGTCTTGCGGCATGATAACAAACACTTGATAAAGAGAATTTGTCTAACTATTGTCTTATAAACATCCTTAATCACGTAGTATTGATACCAAGTCATACTTCAAGAGTGACTCAAGTAATACTTTTTCGGATATTAAAAGTTTTAATTCATGTGAGTCGTACTTTTTTCTCCCCCTCTCTAATAAAAAGAAAAAAAAAGATTTAGAGTTATAATCCTCAGTGACAAACACAAATTGACTCAATTGGTTGAAAACACTTGCGTTGAAACTTAGCATCTTTCATGTACAAGAAGTTTGAATCCCTGAGCCTCTCTTCATTTAACTAGTAATCTCTCTTAGTGATAAACTTTATCCACTAATTTGAGTATATCTACTAGAATCTAAGTATGACACTAATGTTACAATTGGTAATCTTAAAATAATTTATTATTACTACCATTTTTATTAAAAAAATAAACAAATAATTATGAATGGTTTTTGAAAATTTCCAACCCAAAATTGGCAGCCTTGCCAAAACCCTTCAACATCAACAATACCAATAAACAAAAAAAGAGCCCAATAATATCACATTATTACCTTCCCACAGATGATAAACAAAATTATTTTAATTCATTTCTGTATATTCATATATGAAATTTCCATAGACCATTGCTTCTGATTATTTAAATTTCCTACCCTTACTTATAACGAAGAAAATATCACTACATAAAATTTAGTTTATACCAAAATATCAATTACTGCACATACTTTCTCCTCTACAACCCCTCAATTCCCTCAAGTTCTTCGATGAGGAAGAAGACCTTTGATATCCTAAAGTATTTTTTACTGAAGGCCTTAATTTAGATTCACCTCCTGTTAAACCCTTGAAAGATGGGTTTTTAAATTTTTCGATCTATGCAAAGTCCAACATATTTGGAGGAGCATTAATTTTCTAATGTATACATTTTTTGGGTCCGTACTATGCATATGTCATAACGAGTATAGGATGGCCTCTGGAAGAGCTAACCAAATAAATATGATTATGCTCTTCTTAAAGTCCTCTAACTACTTAAATAACTAGTTGATGTCAAAATTATGATTTGTTTATCTCATCATAAGGTTATATGCAATGATTGGAGCTATACTTAATTCATTGTATCAGATAAAGCACTGAAAATATTACCATGGCATCTGGTTTGTGAGAGTTGGTATGGTACTTTTCTGATGAAAAATATAAATGCTTAATAGGATGTGGGCTATTCCTAAACCTAAAGGACTTGCACGAACAACAGCTATGGAAGCTAAAAAATTGAATGTAGTTTCAGAGGGTTGTAATTCAAGAATTGTAAGAATCATTGTCCTTTTTATGAAGTTCCCATGCTTATCATGACATCCTTATGTGTTTATCATATAAAGTTCCTATGTTTTCATGTCTGTTGGCCTTCCTCTAGTTATAAGAGAAGGAAGTGAAGCAAGAATCTAAATATGTTTTTGGGAAATTTTTCAAGACTCATAATGCCATACAGTAAGTGACTAACCCATGATTTGATTCTTAGTATGATTTGTTACTATTATGTATGACAACCTCATGGAATTGTAATAAATGTAGAACTTTGAACAAGACTATTTCAGATAGCCATTCACATTCACATTCATATTCACATTCAGATCAATATCTATTCACATTTACATAGCCATTCACGTTCACATGCATAAGGCCAGAAATTCAAACCATAGCTATTCAGATCAATATCAAATACTCAAACCCCACATTCATATTCAATAAATACATAACATAGCATGAGTACTAGAAAATTTCAAATCAATGATTGCTCCTTGCCTACACCAGGGGAACGATGTCGGTCGAAACCAGTGGTGGTAGCTCAAAGGTTGGTGGCGAGGAGATCAAAAGACCAGCATGAGATGCGGGGCTGTCGGCGATGATACCAGAAGGAGTGAACTACAACAGGGAGAAGATAGAAAAAACAAGATCCGACGCGCAGAGAGAAATGGGAAAAGAAATTAAGGCTTAGGGATTTAAAAAGTTTTGCGACCGATCTGAGACCAAATGCGATACTTTGCGACCGATTATAATATAAAATGTACACTTGTAAATTGCAATAGCTTTGCACTAATTTGCTGTCAATTTTTTCCCCTTATAATCGGTCGTAGTTTAAGTCAAAATTGGGTTCACATAAAATATGTTTCAAATAGTGTCCATTCAGTCACAATTGAAGACAGATTTTTTCGGTCGCAGGAATCAGTCTCTAAACCAATAAATTGTTGCTCTTTGTCACTAGTTTGCCACCGATTATTTTGCATTGACCATATTGGTCTCCATATCGGTCGCCGAATTAGTAAAAATTGCTTTCATACAAAATTAGCCACAAATAGTGGCTATTCTATCACAATTTGTGGCAGATTATGTTCAGTGGCTAATTTTGGTCGCAAATTATCTTTTTTTTGTAGTGCGACATGAGTATTAGACATAACGTCTCTATTTTTGAAGTGTCAATGTTTTATAGCTCAAATCAATATTCAAGATATAAATTTCTAATACATATTTGTGTTTCAAGAATTTATAGTTATTATCAAAAGACTCAAATTAAGATAAAATAGATTTTGAATTCTTAGGGACCTAAGTAGTGACCCTTATATTCTCCACACCGATATATTTGGCTAGGGGAAAGGCAACAAATAGCAATTTTATCTCTAGTTTGATTTAACTACAAAATTCTACATTTATTCCATTCTTTGAAATCCTTGCATTACGTAAGTAGCCAAAACAAACTACTTAGGTTCTTTGAAAGAATAATTTTCAAAGTTTACAAAATTTGAAATGAAAGAAATTGGAAATTATATTATCTAGATAATTAAATATTATAAAATAATTTGTAGCTTCTAATCAATAAATATTGATTCAATTGATAGATATGCACTTATTATATTATCTTTGTCTCAATTTCTATTAGTAATTCATTGTTGGTAGGTATGAAAGGTATCCACTAGTTACGGTGCATCTTACATTGAAGTCGAAACAACCTATCTAACTTCCTTTTTCATAATGTCAAAGTTGGAACAACCAACAACAAGAACATAGGCTTTTAGTAGCAACTAAAGTCGTCGCTGAAAGTCTAAAAGTTCCTAGTAAAGGTTTTTAGTTGTGACTTTTAGTCATCACTACATCTGTAATAACCGTAAAATTTAACAAAAATTCCAATTAAAGGAAATTTAGAATAAAAGAGAGAATTTTGACAATAGAGATAAGAACCGTAGAAAATATGTATATTTATTACATGGATTAAAGAATTACAAAAGAAATATGAGAATTTATGTTTTGGCGCGCTATAAGCAAATATATTTTTATTTATGTAGAAATGATTATGATTTGTTAAAAGTAAGTGGACTTTTAAGTAAAATAAGTATTGTGTTGCTTAAAATAATTATACCGGCCTCTATTGAATTTTTATGGTATTTTTAGAAATATTCTTTCTTTTAATATGAATAAAGATATTTATTTTGAAATTTGTTTTATTATGATTTTTATCAAGAAAAATTTTGATTTAAGAGTTTAACTAAAGATTTATGAGAAAGAAAATTTTTAGAAATTTTTGGGATATTTTATGATGAAAAATGGAATTTATATGAATTTTTATAAAAGAAAATCTTATTATTTATTTATTTAATAATTATTATTATATTTAAAAAAAAACAAACAAATGACAAATAAAAAGGGGAAACGGTTATCGTCTGCGCAAAACATTGAAAACGGAGAGGAAGAGTGAATAGTGCATAGGAGTAAATAGTACCTTCAATTTTTTTCTCTCGATCTAGAGTGTCTAAGGGTTTCTGATCTCAAAACTGAAGGTGCTACTGGATTCAAGACGAAGAGTACTTCAGTTTTGACCGATCAGTTTTTCAAATTCACCGTTGAATCGTCGTAGATTTGAAGTAGAAAATCTCGGTAAAAGGTAATTCCTGAAACTCTTACTTAGAGACTTCAAATTAAAAATCTGACACCGTAAATGGGTTCAGAAGCTTAATAAACATTAGAATATGTAATTTTTTCGGTCATTTGGTAACTTTTTATGTGGCGGTGAATAGTATTTTCTGACATGAATAGTGGCGGATGAATAGTAATTCCGGCGATGAATAGTGACAGTGAATAGTGTTTCCGGCGGTGAACAGTACCCCGAGCTCATTTAAGGTTTTTGGACCCTCCGGACACGTTTTTGAAGCTTATTTGGTCAAATTCAGACTAGAAAAGTGCATTTTAGGGCTGTCCAATTCGGAGCCCTTACACTGTGAGTAGATAATTCTTCCTATAACTTGTTTTTACTCTTCTTGAACTTTCCATTGATAAATGAGTATGATTACATGTTATTTATATGTTCATATGTTTCTGAAATGGTTTGAAATATTTGAAATGATTGAGAAATGATATCTAGTTCAAGAAGAGTATGATTTTTTTGAAATAGATTTTGAAATGCTTTGGATACGTTATTTCTAAATGCATTTCGCATTACATGGCAAAGAAAATATGATATGCTTATGACATTGATTTATAGAGATATATGATTGCCTAGAGAAAGGGCATATATATGTGATAAACCCTGAATGGGTAATTTATAACAGATGAATTTTGAAATACATTGAACATGTGATTTTTACATGTATTTCGCATTACATGTCAAAGAAAGTATGTTATACATGTGACATTGATTTTACAGTGATATGGTTGCCTTGGATATGGGCATGATTATATGATTTCTCTGATTGAAAAATTTATAATAAAAGATTTTGTACTGAGACTGAAAGCTCTGTTTGAAATGATATGTAAAGTGATAAGTTGTTGAATATGATTGTATGGCGAATTATTTGATAATGATGCATTGCATATGATGGATATGCACTTTTATACATGTTTATATATTCATATAAAAATATATATGTATTGATGAGAAATGACGAGATTATATGGCTTGAGACGGTATTGTGAAGGTGGTATTAGTGGTAATGTGAGGAGGCAGTAGGGTGATGAACTCACATTCGCTAATTACCTATTGTGATGATGACAGTGGTAATGTGAGGAGGCAGAAGGGTGATGAACTCACATTCCCTGTTGATCTATTGAAGTTGTAGTCAGTGGTAATGTGAGGAGGCAGTAGGGTAATGAACTCACATTCCCTGATTACCTATTGTGATTGTGACTATGGTAATGTGAGGAGGCAGAAGGGTGATGAACTCACATTCCATGTTTATCTATTGAGTATATTGAAAGTTATGACATACTTGAGCATTATATAAAAGAATTGATTTTTATTGCATATCAAATTCGATTCAAGATAAATTTGTATCATATGTGGTTACAGATATTTGTATGTGATTTGAATTGAGATGTTTTGAAATGCGGGTCCCATATGAATGTACTCCTGAATGTAACTTTTCAATATGAGAAACTTTGAAATGAAAAGTACATCCATATGTTGACCTAAGAGGTTATAGGGGGTGTTATCTGCTCACTGAGTTGTAAAACTCACTACACGATGTGGATCTATTTTTCAGATAAAGACACAGAGTTTGGTCCAGCAACTAAGTGATCGACTAGAGGTTGTACTCCAGTGGTGAGCCTACATTGTTTTTAGGCTCTCAATGTTTTATAATTGCAAAATATTTGTACTCTAGAGTTGCTCTGAACGTCACAGGCAGGATCCTTGCTTCTACTGTTACTCTGGTGTTTATAGACGTAAACTGTATATTGTATATGTGTATGGGCACTTATATGTATTGGTTTATATGATAAAGAATGGCATTATGTACATTTATGGAAAATATATGTGTATGGTATATGGATTTCACGTGCCCTAAAATTAGGGTCGTGACAACATCGTTGCTAATAAACGCGTCACTTGATGTTTTCTTACTAAAAGTTCACTTTTATTAGCGACTAAAGTCATCACTTAAGACCATAAAAGACGCCACCAAAACTTTGAAAGTTGCCACTGAATATCTACTTTCAATGGCGACTTTATTTGGTTGTCACTGAAAACACTTTTGGTGGCAACTTTGTGTGATCGCCATAGAAAGTATACTTTTAAAGGCAACTTTAATAACCACTAAAACTTCAAATTATATATTATTTGACATATTCAATGGCTACTTTAGTCGTCGCTGAAAGTATATTGTACAATTTTTTTGTATTAATTTATTTATTATTAAAATTTATAGATATTAATTGCTACAAACAAAATAAAAAAATGTAATTGAAAAATTAGTTATCTTGTTAAAATTATAATAAAAAGAATAGAGCTTTTATTTAAAATTAAATTCAACTACAATTAGTTTAAACACAAATATTTAAAGTAATGTAACTAGTTACATTTCAAAAAAAAAAGTAATTATTTACAAATGAAATCAGTTAATTCTAATACAATGAAATTCCATCATAAGTGCTTCTATCACTAGCTATAAGAATTTATCAGATAAATCAAGTTTGTGACTTTGGTTATGACCGATATATATTTGGGTATTCCTTACCGTATTCTTGGCCATACTCAGTAATAAATGTCAAGCCATCAGCAGCCACATCATACATTTACACTATGATTGGCATCCTGCAAAAGGGGCCTCCTATTAATCTAACATCAAAAAATATGTATCAATGCAAAATCATTTACTCATAAGATTGTAAATGTATATTTAATCTAGTTACTTAGTTTTATGTTTGAAATGTATATTGTACATTAATCTTAAAATGTATCAGTGTATTAAACTAATATAAATTAATGCAAAATTTTATAAAAATGATATTTTACATTAATAAATGAATTTGGTGAAAAAATTATGTTATGAAGTTTTAAATTATTACACTGTTAAACTAAATAATTAGATCCTTTAATTGAATACTTATAGTTTGGTTCTATTTGTAGATACTATGTCAAATCAATCTTTATTTGTAATTACCTCAAATATTATTTTGGCCCAAGTGCCAATTAAGCTACCTATAAAAACCTAGCTATCATCTGAACCAAAATTTACTTTAGCCAAACAAAAAAAAAAAGAATTTTCTTTTAATAAATTACAGTCCAACAAATTTTATTTTGAACAAAACATAATTTTAATTTTTAAAGTGTTTGTTCTTAAATTTTAAAATAAAAATATAATATGTGAATATTTTTTGTTACTTAACATTACACGATTAATTCTTTTTAAAAAAAATTATCTATTATATTTTTATTATGAAATCTCATGACAAATACTTAAAAAATTACATCTAAAATTTTTCTTTTTACAAACCACTTGCAAATCCTTATATAAGAATTATTCAAATTACACAATTGTTTGATTCCAAAAACCAACAATCAGTGCCAAATTAGGTAAACATCAGTTAAATACATATTACAACTTCCAAAATTTATGCCAACCACATTAGGTGTCAAATCCTCATCGAACATAGAGAATATATAAACCTCCACATAGTCTTGCATTCTTAGGGTACCCCCCAACTCCATCAACATGCTCCCTTAAGTTCCTTTTATAACTCTTGGCATTCCCCACACTTGTAAAAGGCTCATTCCCCTTTATAGGCCACCCTATCTCTGACACCACCACTCTCACACCCCCGTCCCCTACCACTTTCCTCATTGCAGGCACAAACCCATCCACCAAAGCATCAAACAGATTAAATTATTTCAAATACCCATCCATAATCATTAGATTTTTTGCCTGAAAAAGAGCATAGTCCATACCTATGTGCTGGGGATCATTCACAAGGGCATAGTAAGGGCACATCAACTAAAAGCAGAACCCAAGTTCCATCTGCATGAAGTTTGAAATGCTTGGCTCAAATTGCATCATCTCCATAATAAATGTGATTCACATAAGTCTAAAGCTACCACAGTGAAAGCCATTCTCAAATTACATATTTGAATGCAAATAGACCCCCCCCACTATTTAAGCAAACATGGATAAAAGAGAAACTTAAAGAACCTAAAAAAGAGTAACATGGAGAAAATTTGCAACTATTCTTTTTCTTTGGCACCAAGGAAGGTGTCAAGGTTGATAAAAACACATTTTAACTCAAAAAATCATTTTACAAGTTTAAGTTAGGAAAAAGTGCTAATTTGTTATCAAAAGAATTGAATTATTATTACTCTAGATTAAATGTCTATCTTTAATTTAGAAATTAGACAATCCATAAAATATGTCATTGTATCAAGCTGAAACCAAAAGAACCAACAAATAAAGCATACTCTGATTGTTCAATTCAAGTCACTTAACACGAAAACCAGCTGAATAGTTGTAGATGACTTCCAAACAAATCTCAGGTCTGTAGAGCAGCTGCTTTGCTAGAGTCAAGTTAAGATTATGATTTCCCATAAATTAGTATGCCCAAAGAGTTCATCACTAAGTAGAAATACTGGAATATTTGTTGGAGGAAACATCATGGCCAGATGAAACCTTTTGCTTTTGACCATGCCTACACTTACTACTACCTCTTCCTCCTACAATTCCACTTTTTACTCTTTCCCCCTTCATGTCTTGAAGCTGCTCCACTTGTCTTCACATCAATCACCAATAAAGATACTGTATCAATATGAAGCCTTATAAACTGGTTTCAATCATAAATAATGTCAAGTAAGTTGTTTTAAAACAATAATCTTATTTTTATCCTAGAAAGATATCAATTTGACACTCAACCGGTACTTGATAAGAAAAGAGACTTTAACATAACACTTGATTATCATCAAAAGAAGCATAGATGACATCGCATTATATAAGGAGATCACAAGAATGAAACACTTACCACTTTTAGATACCTTAAACACATACTTCATTGTTTTGTATCCTTATTAATAGTGTTAATTTACAAGACCTTGAGGACAAGTTCAACATACAAGATATAACTAATTTAGACTCCTTAAGAAAGATTCAACTTCAAGACGAATAATCAAACTACCCTTTTTTCTACTTTTAACTTTTTTGTAAAAAACTTAGACTCTATAATAGAATAATTTGAAAAAGCCTTGCAATTGAAGAGAACATGTAACCATGCCATGGAATATCTACTTTATGCGAGTACATGTAATTTACGAAGGGAAAATATCATAAACTAGTTTCGGGTTGATTATGGGATTGAGCTAGATTGGGTTCCCTTTGTGCTTAGCACTTGCATTTTTTCCAGTTGATTATTATCGTATACATTATTTTCCAATTGAATTCCATTATGTTCCTATTGTGGATGTAACATTTAATCTGAGATCGCATTTGGAAAATTTGCAATTAAGTTCAGGAAAATTGAGAGTCCAAGTCAAGAAACTGGAAATTCAGTTCTTGAAAATAGAAGCCCATTGGCACAGGCCCATTTTCTCCCGAAATATTCCTCAGTATCTTTACTTGAGAAAGGGATTACGTGACTTGTCCAAAAAAAAAAGAGAAAGGGATTACGTGGCAGAAGTTGAAATACTAGATACTATTAATTTAATTGACTAAGACATGGAGCCCCAAGAGTAACCTGATAATTCCCATGAAGCTTCTGGAATACTACCCATTTTCCCACTTCCAGCTTGGACAAAGGATAATCCTCCTTTTGGTCTTTCAGATTATCAACTTAAATGGGTGCAATTGGAGTATGAGCAATATCCATTAACTAATAAAGAATGGGATTCTCATATCTGATTATTCTGATCACGCGAAAAGCAATAAAGCAGTAAAACGTGATGGCACTTATTGGAATTTCCACATGCAGCAGTAGTAATTCTAGATTGTACTTCCCTGTTATTTGGCATTATGGCACCGTGTGATATTAATATGCAGAATACCGTCCACCCATCAAATACTAACAAGAAGTTGAAGAAATGAACTAGTGGTAGAAGAATCATATAATCCAATTATTGGATCTTTTCACAACCCATTTAGTTCATTTTGGAATGAATGGGACACTTTGTGCCTCCAAAATACTGAATTGGAGTTTCGGGCCTATATTAAACTTTTCATATATAAGTTTTCCAATAGCTTCTTCTAGACCAATGATCGTTTTGGCATATGTATAAATGCAAATGTGGATTGTATGTTTCTTATAATGTGGGCTTCAATACAGCAAACTACCATCATGTTAAATAATAGATTTGGGTTATTTTGCTTCAATGTAATCATTGGGTTCAAGATAAAAGTAGCTTGTGATGAATGGTCCTTGGGTAATTCTCCAAAGAGAAAGAAGGAAGATATTTGTGACTTTTTTGTACATGGATCAAGAGCTATGGAAGTCATTCTAGAAAGGAAATGCCTAGTAGCTGATTGAAAGAGAAAGTTCAATCCTAATTATGATCAGAATAGAAGGCAGATAATTTTAATACGAAACAATGAAATCCAAGACGAAAATTTTCCTTTGGATATGTGTAACTTGCTTAATAGATTCAATCTGAGGGTGGTGGAGGCTGACCCTATGCAGCCTCCTAGAGCACCATAAAGATTATCAATTGGAACTGTAAAGGGTTGGGTTGCCCTTTTATAGT
The DNA here is from genome assembly GCA_037074535.1 of Gleditsia sinensis. NCBI lineage: Eukaryota > Viridiplantae > Streptophyta > Magnoliopsida > Fabales > Fabaceae > Gleditsia > Gleditsia sinensis. The sequence goes on along the minus strand of CM073464.1, from coordinate 12,061,349 downwards.
GCAGAGAATCAAGTAACTTGTTTGTATTATGATCATGACTTTTTGTATTTAAAAGAGATCCTCACTAGTATTGATACTATGTCTTGCCTCAAGAGTAGTTGGGATTTTGATAATATGGCATGTTTTGATGTACAAAGTAGAAAATGAGGGTTGTGTCCTATGTGGAAAAAAAAACTTATAATGTTAATATTATAGATATTTCTGAATAGTGGATCTATGGTTTCACTTGTTTCAAAAATTACAAATTTTATTTCTCTGCAGCATATGGCCCCACCTCAAACACATAAAATGTAGGTTCTCTAGGACTTTCTAAGTCAATAAGCAGATTTTATAGAAGACCCATAGATTGGCTATGGTGATTTCAATCAAGTCTTGGAAAGCAAAGATAAATTGAGCTCATCCTATTCGCTCACATGAGCTGCAACATTTAGAGAATTAATAAATCATATTGGATTTATAAATATTCACTCTCAAGGTCATTGGTTAAATAATAGAACGAGTTCTAATGCAGTTTGGGAAAGGTTAGACAAATATCTTTGCAATCATCTATGGACAAATTTGTTTGAGCATAGTCATGTGATTGTACTTCAGATTGCAACATCAGATCATGCTCCTATATAATCCTTGATACATACTGTGTTTTCAAAACAAATTATAAACCTTTTAACTTTGTAGCAATGTGTTTAAAGGAGGCTCAATGTTATCAGCTAGTTTAGCAGGCTTGGAATAGCAATTTTGTTAGTTCACAAGCTTTTAAATTTGTGAAAAAGATAAGAGCAATCAAGAAGGCGCTGCGTAATTAGAACAAGAACGAGTTTGGTAATATGTAGCATAACATCAAAGCTTCAAATCAAGAGCTGCAAATGCTCCAACAAACTTTAGCTACAGAGGAGGATCGAAGAAAAGAAATAAATCTTCGTAGACCAACCTGTTTCAAAGAACTTTACTCCAACTCATCGAATCCCAATTGGGTAGACCTAGAAAATTTCATCAATTCATCAAGCACTGATAATCATATAAGCTCTCTAAATAGACCTTTCACTAGATCTAAATTGAAACAGTTGTACTTTAAATGGACTCCTCTATAGCCCCAAGCCGAGATGGTATGTCCCAGATGTTTTATCAATAATTTTGGCACATTATAAAAGTAGATTTCATTTCTATGGTTAATAAATTTTTGAATAGAAACTATCTTTTGAAAGAATTGAACCAGACAAATATCATTCTCATTTCTAAAATAGATGCGCCATAATCATTTTAAATATTTCAAGCCTATTAGCCTATGTAATGTCTCATATAAAATTACATCCAAAGTGTTGGCTAATAGATTGAGGGATATCATGGGAGATTTCATTACTCCTTTATAGAAAGCCTTTATAAAAGCAAGATCAATCATCCAAAGTGTTGGCTAATAAAGTTTATGATAAACTATCATGGCAAGTTTCGGAATCAATTCTCAGATACATGAAGTTTCTAGAATTATGGATAAATATGATCATGGCTTTTGTCACTACTGTAAGCTACCATCTTATTATGAATAGAAAAAATCTCATAATTCTTTTTCCCCTAACAAGGTCTCAGATAAGGTGATCTTATATCTTCTTATTTATTCAGTTTATGTATGAATATGCTGTTGTCATGTCCTATGCAGAATGAAAGTATGGGGACTACCTGTCAATAAGCAGGAATAATCTTTCAATAAATCACCTCCTGTATGCAAATGATATTCTAGTTTTCACTAAGCCTTCTATCCAAGTTTGTCAAAATCTATCACAAGTTTTGCGAAGTTTTGGAAGATGGTCAGGGCTTCAGGTAAATCGTCTTAAATCAAATTAGATTCCTTCCAAATAGCTCGAGAAATTTTAGAAGAATAATGAGCAGAAGTTTGAATTTGAAGTATATAACAAAGTTGGGAAAGTACACAGGGACCAATGTGGATTGGAGCTCAAGATCAGATAGGAAGATGGCGAAAGAGATTGTGGAGAAAATAGAATGGAAGCTTGCAAGCTGAAAAGCTAAATTGATATCACCATCAGGAAGAATGACACTAATTCAATCAGTTCTAGCATTAATCCCTACTTATCACATGTACTCTATTGCAAAGCTTCTCAACAAGGAGATATCAAAATGCGAAAATATAATGGCAAACTTCTTCTGGGGTGATTCTGAAAATAAGAAGAAGATGCGTATATACTCAGAGCAAATTATGTCAACCAAAATATAAAGGAGGACTAGGTCAATCCAATCTTAAAGTTAGAAATCGAGCCCTCCTAGCAAAGCAGTATTGGAGAGATTTTGACAAGCCACACTCTTTATATGGCTTGGTTATTCGCAAGAAATATGGTGGGTCAAATTTCGAAGATCAATTAAGATGTCCTAACTCAGCTTCACCTTTTTGGAAGCAGGTTCATTCCTCAAGGTCATTAATTTAACCATACCTGAAATGGAGAGTAATGTTAGGATAAAAAATATAAAAATTTACTCTCAAGCGTGGTTTCCTCCAAAAAAATTTACCATCCCTCAAAATATTAACTGTGTAGCAAATGCACGAAGCCTTACACACGGGAGACACAATTTAGAAAATCGTAAGTTGTAGATTATCAGATTATATGGAAGCAGATGCTATTGCGTGGTCAGGTAATGAATCAGGAAGGTATTCTACCAAAAGTGGGTATCAATTGTTGCTCGCCGAATAGGCAAGTCCTGTAAATTTTATTGATCAAAATCTAGATAGGTCAAAAGTTTGGAAATTAAAATAGCCTCCGAGATTTGTTTTATCTTTATGGATAACAACGCATAATGGGCTTCCATTAATTAAGAAGAAATATTAATATTGAGGGAAACTCTCATTTTGGATGCGGCATTGTGGAGGATATAGATCACATAATTATTAAATGCTTTTTTAAGTAAATCAGTGTGGTTTGGGCTAGAGTAGTTTATATGAACAGATAAAATCAATAAGTTATTCAATGGCTGAAAATTAATGCTGATTAATATGAGTAACAAAGCTTCACTAGAAGAAATAATAGAAATATTGGAGAATGTTACAATTTGTTTGTTGGTGCATTTACTTCCAGACAAATGAGATTTTGTTCAAAAATTTTAAGACTTCACCAGTTTCAGTTATCACTTTGTTTACAAGAATAAAATCAGAAATATCTCATTCTTGGAAACGACTCCAAGCTACATCACTACAATACCAATTCAAACTTTAGAGAGCCAATGAAGATCTGACATTCTATCCAGGCACTAATAAATTGATATGCAACTGGTTGAATTGGCGAGGAAAGAAGATTTTCAGCTTTCCATACTTGTTTAATGGTTTGAATTTTGTATCAACTAACTTGCAAGGAGTTATTCTAGAAGGAGTTCATTCTTGTTTGGATGGGCATAAAATCTATCTGACACCAGATTCAGAACATTATACTACAAGAAATTTAAGCTTTTGTGGCGACCTTTAAATTTGTGACTAAAAGCTACTTTCAGTGGCGACATTTAGGGTCGCCACTAAAAGTTATGCTTTTAGTGGCGACACAAGCATGTCGTCGCAAAAAATCACATTTTTACTGGCGACTTGAATGATGTCGCCACTAAAAATGGGGGTAAAAAGTGATTTACAGTTTTTTTTCGGCAAAAGGTACACTTTCGTGGTGACTATTTATCGCCACTGAAAAAGTTTTAATGGCGACTTGTGACGTCGCCACTAAATCTTAGCTTCAGTGGCGCTTATTTGTTGCCCCGAAAAAAGTTTAAATCGCCACTGAAAGTAAACTTTTGGTGGCGACATGTGAAGTCGCCACCGAATCTTGGCTTCAGTGGCGACAATTTATCGCCACTGAAAGGTTTTAGTGGCGATTTATATTAAATCGCCACTGAAAGGTAAAATTAGTTTTTTTTAAAAAAATTATCTTTAATTTATTTTTAATATATGCATAAAATTTAAAGTTTTTATATAAATTATATAAAAATTTATATTTTTTAAAAGATTGTTTTGTTGAGAGTGTTAAAAAAAATTGATTAATATAGAGAAAATTTTAATATAATCATATATTTATTTCAACTATATAAATTCTTATTTATACTAAGTAAGAAAATATGTAAAATACACATTTTTGTCACGTTCTATCTTTTTTTCGTTATTTTAATTTATTTTAATAACAAAGGGTTTGTTTCAATTTTAATTAATTATCAAAAAATTTCAAAATTTAAAACTTTAAAGTTAAAAGATCATTTTGTTATTTTAATCTATTAAAAATATATTTTGAATTTAATTTTTTTGAAGTTTAATTTTTAAACATATTACTTAAAAAATTATTTTGCTTGTATAATTAATTGTGCATTAACTATATTAATAGAAATTGAATAAATTTTAACTAAACTTTAGCTTTGCTTTAATTATAAAAAAATTGTTAAATATTTATAAATAAAATAAATTTGAAGACATTTTTTAATTTAATTAATTCTTAAAATATTAAATTGATGAAGGTAAATTTTAAAAAATAAATTTAAAAAAATATATATATATATATATATATATATATATATATATATATATATATATATATATGAAATATGCAAAACCTATATTCTGATTATCCATTAATATATTTTAAGAATAGATTTCCTTTTCTTTAATAATTAACAAAATGTAAAATAGTTCATGTATTAAATACAAGATATCAATTGTCATGAAAAGATGGCAATCTTTTCTTGTAAAATTTTTATTAAAAATTCTAATAGATAATACCACTAGCGCAGCCTTAATAGAAATTGTTGTTGCTCATTCTAAAATTTCAACTATGATTTCTAATTCTTTTTTTGTAAAAAATGATTGTGTAAAACTTAAAGGCATAGTATAAATACATGAAAGTACAACATATATATATAAGAAATGTAAAGAAGGAATATAATGTGTTATGTACAAAAGTACATACATGTAAAAAAAGTTGCTAGGAAGAATATATGAACATTCTACTAACATAACTTGCTAAATATAATAAGCCACTTTTACATATATGAGTATGTTTGGCAAGTTAAATACGCTAACTTATAGCGTATTTGACTAATTTATAAGTTTGTTTGACCAAATTAGAGGTGTTTGGTAAACAAGCTTATTTGAGTAGCTTATAGCGTATTATCATACGCTACTTTAAGTAGCGTATAGCTTTTAGCTGATAGTTTTTATAATTTTATTCCTTTTTTATCTTTATTATTTTATTCAAATTCCAACACTATCATACTCATAAGATGTCACTGTTTTTACTATGTTTAAATAATATTTAAATTATATACCCTATGATGAACTTCCATATATTATTGATAGTGACACAAAAAATAAAAATTTAGAGACATCTATTAAGATAAAAGAAATTCATAAAAATATTACTAATTTATTGTAGGATACTATATAATATGTTTATTTTGTATTTTTTGGAATTACATAATGAAGTGTATCATTTTATGTCATTTTACATTTATCAGCTAATTCAATAGATAATTTTACTAAGCACTTGTAATTCAATAAATTAGTTTAACAACTTTCAGATAAAAATTAGCTTTTAAGTTTTCAGCTAACTTTTAAACTTTCAGTTAGCTTATCAGCTATTTTTACTAAACATAGCCATAGTCTTATTGTATGGCTTTAAACTAGTCATTTATTTTTTTTATTTTTTTCTTTGAGTTTCTTCTAATTTCTATTTTAAGTCGCATACCAACCTCCTACAAGAAAAAAAACAAGTTAAAATCATACAAATTTATTTTGATTATACAAGATCATGTCTTCAATCTCTAGAAAAATTAAATGTAGAAGAAATGTAATAAAAAAATGTTATAAAATGATAGAATTATGAACTTAAGATCATCTCATATATATATATATATATATATATATATATATATATATATATATATATATATATATATATATATATAGGATGTAATAGAATTGGAGAAATTTAAACAGTAATTTGTCTGGAACTCAATGTCAAACCCATTGCCAATTTCACATAATATATACTATGGAACAATTAAAATAATCGTAACTAAGATGAAAAAAAATGTATAATAAATCAATCATCTTTACACTATATCTCCAAAAAACAAAGTTGGAATATGTCCTTACACTATAATATTAAATAATTTATTGAAAAATTTAATTTTAAAAAATATATTTAAAATGAATTTAAAAATTAAAAATTAAAAATTCAGCAAAAATGAAGTGTTTTAGAACAAAACACCCTCTAAGTACAATTTCCACTCCTCAAATATCTTTAAAGAAATTTGATAGTTATTATGCGCTTGATGCTAACAGATTATTGTATAGAACACATAATAATTTTAAGAAAGTTATATTAAATTGCTATCAGACATCGGAGATAATGAATGTCTACTTAATACCTTACTCACCAATATAATCTTATTGTTTTATAAATATTAAGTGGGGCCAAACACAGTGCATCAGTTATTTTTAAAAAAAAATCTAAAAGGAAATTATAAAATACATACAAATAAGTGAAAGTAGTAAACATATTATTATTCAATATTTATAAACTTATGGTTTAAAGTATAAATAAATAAAAATTCTGTGATTGAAAGATTTTTGTAATATAAATAGTCAAAATTTACTAAAAATATTTTTAAAGATAAATAGTTTTAATACTTCGAATTAAATTAATCGTAATATAGAAAATAAAAAAATTATTGTGTAATAAAAAATTTAATTTTTTATTATTACATTAACTAAGTGCTTCCATTTATCATATGAATAATGAAATTGTCTATTTTGTATATATATGGTCAATATTGGTAAACAATTTTTATGATTTTAATTTTTTGTATACATTGAATAATTAATAAATTTTTTATATACAAAAAAAAAGAATAATTATTTTTTAATATTTGTAATTTTTTTTAAAAAAAATTGAAGTACTGTTGATTTATAATTTTCATTAGAATATAATTATAGAACACATTATGTTAAATTAGTTAATTAATTGTGTTAGCAATAAATTAGTTAATTAATTATATATGTTAGCACTATATATATATATATATATATATATATATATATATATATGTTAAACTATATATATTTAATTATTTATTAATATATAAATTAAATTATTATTTACTTATTTAATTATATATACATAGAGTCACGTAAAGTAGTTAAAATTTTTATTAGTTTCTCTTCAATTTTTTTTTTCTCTTTCAGCTATAAAAACTTATTTTCATATTTTGCAATCTAAGTATTGACTTCACGTGAAAAATGCTTTTCAGATGGGACAAATCATATATATATATATATATATATATATATATGGGACAAATTATATATATGTTAAATTATATATATCTAAATTTTATTATTATATAAATTAAATTATTATTTATTTATTTAATTATATATAAATAGAGCCCCGTAATCTAAAAATTTATTTGTTTCTCTCAACTTTTCCAACGACAAAAATTGTGCATTTTTATGTTGTGCTGCAAACTAAAAATGCCTGACTTGATGGGACAAATGAAGCTAGTTACAATTAGACTCAGCACAACAACGTATACATGAATTCTCCTTCTTTGCGGCAAAGTTCCCTCCTTTCCCCAATGTCACTGTTTTCCCAATCCCTCACATTTCTTAAATTAAACCCCTAACGTCACTTGCCTAAGACAACTTTCCCAAAAGTTTTCTTCTCCTCATTAGTGTACGGTTCCATGAAACCCATCTTTCGCAAAATTTCTTCTCCTCATTAGCGAGTCATCAAAGCTTGGAGTCATCAGAGTTTAACACAAGCAGCTTCTCTGAGTTTCTCTGTTTTCTCCTTGTAATTTTTCACTTGTGGACATTTGCAACAGGGCTAACTGAATGCAAATTAATTATAATAAATAAATTAGCATGGATGCAAATTATTATTCTATTTATTAGCTAAGTCAAAAGAATATAATAAAAAATATGAATAATAACCTGTTTAGCATGATCTTTATTTTCAATCAATAAATTACAATAAATTATCACTCTCCCAACTGAATGCTAGATAAAGAAAATATTATTAATCGATGATCAAAGGCCATAAATATCCATTTTACTTTTATAGAACATAGAGTGTCAACTTTAGGGAAAGCCATTGTGTGCAAGAGCTTATCTCAAGTCACAATAACATTTAAAAATATAATTAGTTTAAAATAATTTTATCTTAAATTTTTTGTTGAAAAAATTTAAAAATTTGTCAAAAAATCAAAAGTGGGAATAGTTTTTAGGAGATAATAATTTTTTCGATAATTTATTTTAAAAAATAAAATATGGGAATAATTTGTTGGACAAATAAAATAATCTATTGAAAAAAATAAAATAGAATGCAACTGTACTTCAAATAATATTGGAGAAATAATTGCATTTGAAATCTTTTTAAATATTAAAAGTGTTGATAAAATGAGATTAATTCTTGTCAACATAGAATTGATTCCCTAAAAATTTATTTTAAAAAATAAATTTTAAATATATTAAATCAATATAAAAAAATTTATATTTAATATATTATGAGATTTAATTTGGAGTTTAGTTCAAAGATATCTTAACTGTTACATAAGAAAAAATTTTATTTAATAAAAAATAAAAAATAATGAGATAGAGTGTAAATTTGAACCTTTTTATTGTAATTTTAATAAAAATTAAAGGAAAAACAAATGATAATTTGTTATATGTTTTGTATTCGTAAGTAAAAGGTTTTATATTTATGGATTGATTATAGATTTTTTTAAAAAAATTGCATATATTTTACAGTAAAAAAAATAAGACCATTTACTAAAATCTAATGCATTTTTTTCCTTTCTTGAATTATTACACCTCAAACCAAATTGGGGCTGGAAAATGAGTTACTTCCGGTGGAAATTTGTGAACGTTAAGAAGGGATAGTACAGCCTATGTTATAGATAAATAGGATGGTGAAGTGAAGATTGAAATAGGTGGACATTGAAAGAAGAAGAGATGTGACCAGGATTTGACCCAACGGCTCTTTATCCAAAAATAAAAGCTGAGCTCTCCTTCTGCTTTCTAATTCTCACAATATTTCGGTGACTAAGAAGTAAAATAATCTGAGCTTAGTTTTGGCAAATTGTGTCCCACTCAAACGAAAAAACAGAGCGCCTTCTTCCTTTGCTTTCTTGCCCTCAACTCTCCATGCCATTTTCGGTTCCTAGTGACAAGTCCTCATAGCAGCAGCTTCGCGGGTGAAAGGAGCTGGAATCTGCAGCTTCGTGGGGTACATTATTGCTGGAGATTTCATCTTGAAGCGTCCAAGGTAGTGCGCTAATGCTCCTTCGTTTTTTACCTTCTATTTAATTAGTTTGGGGGTTTTGAAATTCTGGTTGGGGGATTCATGTTTTTGGTTTTCTTGTTCTGCATTTGAGCTCAAATCTTCGTGCCATGTTTTTGGTTTTCTTGTTCTTGATATATCTCTCCAGCTTTCTTCTCCTTTGTGGTGTTCCATCATTTTGGGCTGATTAGTTTTCTCTATGTTTTTAAGCTTTAGTGAGAATGAGATCTTAAATAGCTAAGAATCCACTTTTACTTGTTTTCATTTTCAGACCCATTTTAAGATATGTTTTCGTTTGGGACAAATTTGGTGGTTACAGGGGTGAAAATCTTATGTTCTCTTCTTCTACGATATCCATCATGCATGCTATTGTTTATTCAGTTATTGGTTGCAAGTTGTAAGACCCATTTTGTCATTTTGTGTATCTGTTTTGTTTTGGCAATTATATGGTGTGTTTGGTTGGAAAGGAATGTGTGAACTTCTCAAGTTGTTTTAATGTCTTTAGATATGTCATGGGAAAGGATAAGATTCTTGGCTTCTCTTGGTGTTCGGTTCATGGTCTCTTTAAGAGGGTCACTAAATGGTTTGGGACATTGTAAATGGTTTGATAGAGAGAAATGGATTATCTAAGTTAGCTGTATGGTGAGATTTTGGTGGTGTTGGGATTAAGTTCAGAGATTTTTGTCTTAAAAGTCTTCTTAATTTTGGAGTTCAACATAATGAGCTAGACTACTTGAGCCCAAGGATAGGAAGGAGCATAATTATTCATTACTTATGACCATATACCTTTGTTGGGGTTGTCATACAATAGTTGCAAAGAAAACGAGAACAAAAACAAACATACACATCCTCTAGACAGAGGCAAGTCCAAGATCCAAAATATACATGAAAGAGAATGGGGGTCTACTAAACCAATAAACAGGGAATATCCTCAACCCCCAACTCCCTGCTAAGCGCTAACCAATCTGTGGCTTTAATGGCAACTCAAGAAATCATAGAAAGCTTTAGACTAAGAATCATAGTCATTAGTTACCTGATATCATGTAGAACTGAAACGATCCGCTGATTAGGAAACATGTTAAAATTGCTGCCTCATACAATTGTTTTGACCTCCCCTTCCTGAATCTTTAATTCAACAGAAACCTGGGGCCCTTTTCTAGGACTTGGAGCTTCAGACAGCAACAGTGAAAGAGGAGAAATTGTAGCACTAGAGCCTTCTACAACCATAACTGCTGAATCTTTAATTATAATCCAATCTAAAAAATTTTCATCAACATTCATTTTAAAACCTAGCAGCAGAGGAAGCCACCTGTTCAGAAGTGGCAGTAATAGCCTCAACAATTTAATTGCCAAAATTGGTTTTGAAAGAGACAGCATGAGAATTTAGCTCATTATGTTTAAACACTGCTGCACCTAGCGTTCCAAAGCATCCAACAATAGAAAACTACAAAAGTACTAATGTTGCTACTATCTTCTATTGCACTCTTGTCCCAATCAAAACTTGTCACACCATTGGTCAAAAGCTGTAATTATACTCTAGTCAATGCAATACATAAGTGGACACCCAAACCAAGCAGGGTAAGTCCAGTTACATAACAGGAACATTAGCTCAATTAATTTAGTGTCTTCATTAAAATTGGGCTAAGAGGATCAATACTGCTCTTATTTTCAAACATAGCCTCTCTTTTTAGTAAAGAATTCCAACATACCATCCACATCAAGCCATCCAGTGTTTTAGCTTGGGAAGAATCCTCAACGTCCATTTTCCAGACAAAGCTTATCATTCACATCTCACAGCTTGAGATTAGTTTGGTATAGTTTATGGTAAAGGTTTAAATTGTTTGAGCTAGGTACAATTTGCAGTATAGGTTTGAATAAGTGATTTTTTTTCTGATGAAGAGCACTGAGAGGGATATGAGAAATTGGCTTAGATCTGTTACCTTAAGAATAGTTGATTTCTTCTGCAAAATCTGGAATGGTTGATAATGAAATCGTTGGCCTGAGACCTGAAGAATGGTTGATAATTGCTTCTGCAAAATCTGGAACGTCATTAACATCAGGCTGTGGGGATGATAATCTGTAACTTTGTAATCCTAGGATCCATGTGTTGCCAAATCTTAATCTAACACCCACCACTGACTGATTAACATGAACTAGCTAACAGCAACTCCTTATCCTTTAACAAACTAAAATAGGCGGATAATATTTAACAGAAACTCATGCAAGTTCTTGGAAACTCGTTATAGGGTTATGGTTCCAATTCATCACTGGTTTCTTTGAGTATGGGAAATGAAAAGAAGCAATTTAGCATATGCAGTACAATTTGAATTAAAAATGCAATATACTGTTGATGTTACATCCTGTTTCACTTGTTCTGAAGAGGCAAATTTGTCAAGTCTGGTTGATATTTGTCAGGAATAATATATTGTCACCTTCATTTTGATAAAATTTTGACATAGACATGCACAAAATTAAAGTTCTTAGTGAAAGTATCCAACTTGTTACGTAAGGTTAGTTTATTTATATTCTATAACCATTTTCCTCAAGTAACATGTAGCTGCCAATTACTAAATTGTGCATGATCACATGTCTAAGAGTTACCTAAATTCAAAGACTACCTCATCTTCAGATCTTGGTGGTGTTGGAAGAGGGCAAGCTTGGCAGTTAAGCCTTTGAACATTGTAAAGTTCCATGACCCTGTCATAGTTCTCTGCCCACCATCTTTGAGCTTGCCATTTGTTAAACATTTCCCGACTATACATGGAAAATAAACAAAATTCAGGTCACTACTCCTGACTTGCGAGTCCTAATGTAATCAGTCATAATATAAATTATATATCAGAATAGTGCACCATGGCACATAGCAACTGCATTTTGGAAAAGAATATTGCAACTGTAAAATATAAATGTGAAAGCAGGATGGTTTCTTCGTGTCCCCCCTGTTTATCTCTCCAAATTTGTTTTTCTCGTGGGATGTTGGGTAGGGTGGTGGAGTAATAATTCTTTGATGTCAAGATCATAAAGCCTTTTTTTTCTCCTTGTTGTACAAGTGGTCCTCGTGATTATAGCCTGACAGCTTCAACTAATTCCATTTAATTTAATGTTGTTAGTATATTATGTGGTTTTACGTGACCAAATTTTTAATTTTAAAGGGTTTATGACATCGTTGTCGATAATGCTAAGCCACTCAAGTGGATACTTTTTGACAAAGAATTCTCAAATGAATAATTAAAGGCAAAACCGGTCATTCAGGGCATGGAATAAAGTAGTTCTTAGGCCAACATTGACCTTACATTGGGGGTTTGTCTAAGCAATCAAAGCTCCTTCTAATATGATTTGTGCCCAAGCTGCGTTGGATTTGTGCCCATGCTGCATAGGCAACAAAATCATTTTTCTAATAAGAAGATTCAATATTGACAATTGCACTTTATCTTGTCCAAATACATTGTTCACTCTCTATTTCAATTGCTCACTTCCACATCAATCAATTTTGTAGGAAATATTATGGATAAAAGTTGGTTGAATGTTGGAAATAGAGCTGATCGAAGATATATACAAGGGCTGGATAATTTTCTTGAGTGGGCATACAGTAAGTTAAGAGCTGGTAGCAAACTTAGGTGCCCATGCAAAAAATGTAGAAACACATTATTCAAAGTGAGACACGAAGTGCGGTTTGACTTGTTGCAAAATGGTTTTTGACAATCTTACAAGGTGTGGGATCTTCACGAAGAAGCCTTAGTGACGACTTCAACTCTCCCTCATGGTAATAATGTTGAAGAGGATGATATAACTGAAATGATACACGATGCATATGGAGTTGTTAACACAGAGGATATGAATACTCTTGTAGAAAATAACGAAGAGCCAAATTTGCAAGCTAAGAAGTTTTATCAATTATTGGAAGATGCCGAAACAAGTCTATATCCAAATTGTGATAAGGTGTCAAAGTTGTCATTTATTGTTAGACTACTTAATCTGAAGTGTCTTAATCACTGGAGCGATAAATCTGTAGACATATTGTTGGATTGATTTAAAGAAGTATTGCCAGCTGGGGCTCAAATACCAAATTCTTACTATGAGGCCAAGAAAATAATTCAAGACTTAAGGTTAGACTACACCAAAATAGATGCATGTAAAAACGATTGTATTCTTTACAGGAAAGAATATGCTAATGCACAATCGTGCCCTAAGTGCAATTTGTCTAGATGGAAATTAAACGGACAGAAAGGTAAGAAACAAGCACACAAAGTGTTGCGATATTTTTCAATAAAACCTAGATTGCAAAGATTGTATATGGCAAGACACACTACTAGAGATATGAGGTGGCATAAATATAAACGTGTTAATGATGGTGTATTAAGACATCCAGCTGACTCCATTACTTGGAAATCCTTTGATGAGAAATATCCTAATTTCTCAGTTGATCCTAGAAATGTTAGGATGGGTTTAGCAAGCGACGGTTTTCAACCATATGGAAACATGAGTGCCAACCATAGTATCTGGCCAGTTATTCTTGTACCATACAACTTGACCCCTTGGAAATGCATGAAACAACCATACTTCATGATGACACTTCTTATTCCAGGCCCTAAGTCTCTAGGAGATGATATAGATGTCTATTTAGAACCAATGATTGAGGAGTTAAAAGAATTATGGGAGGTAGGGGCAGAGACATATGATGCTCATTCACAATCAAACTTCAGTATGCGGGCGGCTATCATGTGGACAATAAATGATTTTCCCGCATATGGCAATCTTTCTGGGTGGTCAACCAAAGGGAAGTTGGCATGTCCTTGTTGCCACAAATATACTCATTCTATATCATTGAGAAGCAAATTATGCTATATGGGTCATCATCGTTTCTTGCCAGCCAATCATCCATGGCGTCAAAATAAAAGGGTCTTTGATGGTAAAGTGGAGAATAAAGTCGCACCTACATATCTGACAGGTGAAGAAGCTCTTGAACAATTAGAACTCTTATCAAATGTGACATTTGGGAAAGGTCAAAAGCGAATGCGCAGCCAATCTAGTGTTGCTTACAATTGGAAAAAGAAGAGCATTTTCTTTCAATTGCCTTATTGGAAAACACATTTGCTTCGACATAATCTCGATGTCATGCATATTGAGAGAAACATTTCGGATAATATTTTGTCTACAGTAATGGGAATAGCTAAAAAGACGAAGGATACAGTGAAGAGTCGATATGATTTAGTGGACTTGGGAATAAGGCCCGGCTTGCATCCTATTGATGATGGAAACAAAATTTTACTACCGGCAGCATCTTATGTGCTATCGCCACAGGAAAAGTTAAAAGAGTGTAAATTTTTGGCCTTATTAAAGGTTCCCGATGCATTTTTATCAAATATTTCGAGGTGTGTCAATGTCGAAGAGAAAAAGATATTTGGATTGAAGTGTCATGATCATCATATATTATTGCAATAACTATTTCCAGTTGCAATACGTGGGTTGTTGCCTAAGGAGGTGAGTGATCCTATAATAGAGTTGGCACAATTTTTCAAGATTCTTTGCTCAAAGTGTTTAACAATGAAAGATTTGAATTCCATAGAAAACCAAATTGCCATAACCTTGTGTAAACTAGAAACTGTGTTCCCTCCAGCATTCTTCGATGTCATGGTTCATCTACCAGTTCATTTGGCAAGAGAGGCAAGGATTGCTGGACCTGTTCAATACCAATGGATGTATCCAATTGAAAGGTAACAATGTGATATATACTTGGGCTTTAGTTTCATTTGTTAGTAGATAACATAGTTATTTCAATTCACATTTACAGGTATCTACATACATTAAAATCATATGTTCGTAATAAAGCTCGTTCCGAGGGCTCAATCGCTGAAGGCTATTTAGCATATGAAAGTCTCACGTTTTGCTCAAGATATTTGAGCAATATCCCAACAAAATTTAATAAAACTCCAAGGAATGATGATGGGAACATGACAGCTTATGGAGAGTCAATATTTGACCAGAGTGGGCAACCGAGAGGTGCTGCCAAATCGATTACTTTACCTAATAAAGAATTTGATCAAGCCTGTCTATACGTACTACAAAATTGCGAAAAAGTTTAGCCATTCATAGAGTAAGTATACAATATTTTACTAGCAATTAAATTGTTACTAGATTAAACTCATTTGATGAAATGATGTGTTGTAGAGAGCACAAAAATGAGCTTCAAGCACGTGTATCAAATGTTGATTCAAGACACATCTCAGAGTTTTCTCAATGGTTTAATCATCAAGTAAGTGTCTTTCAATTACGCCTACAATGCAATATGTTATAAGTTGTGTCATAACCTCTAGATGTTTTATAATTTTCAATAGGTTATGAAGCCAGATTCACAGTGACGAGGAGACAATGAGCTTGTTAGCTTAGCTATGGGTCCTCAAAGAGTTGTATGTAGGTACACAATATTCCTGATAAATAGATTTAGGTTCCATACAAAAGATCGAGAATCTCAAAGAAAAACTCAAAATAGTGGAGTTTTAGTGAAGAGGGATGATTCAAATCCTGAGAAAGAATATTATGGTGTCGTTGAGGATATCTATGAGTTTTCTTACCTGGGAGAAAGGAAAATATATCTTTTTAAGTGTCATTGGTGGGATGTTGCTCAATTAGGAAGAGGATATAAAGTTAACAGATATGGATACACAAGTGTGAATACTCGTTGTTCGTTGAATACAAATGAACCATTTGTCATGGCATCTCAAGTAGAACAAGTATTTTATTTGGATGACACGGTCGATCAAGATTGGCTTGTTGTTGTGAAAACAAATCTCCGTGACCTTTTTAGCATGCTTCGTCAAGATAATGAGGGTGAATCATTGTCTGCCGAAGATGCTTACCAACAAGAAGAGGTTGAACATAATTTATTTATTCACATGGAAGACACAAATGATATTGCAGTGGTGTTATATAGGGATGACATACAACCTCAAAGACTCAGCCATTAGAATGAGGGCATAAGTGCTAGAGAAGTTAATTTCATCAATGACAATCAGGAAGATGAGACTATGGATGAAGAAAGCGATGAAGGAGAATTTTTATCTGGAAACTCAATGTGAAACGTCATGTAGTGTAAAATGTTTACATAATTTCTCGTTGTTTTATATTATTTGCATGCAGTTATTATATTTTTGTAATCATTTATGTCATATTTAAGTGTGGAAATGACAACATGTTCTATTTATATGCAACAGGTGGGTTTGATGATGGTGGGAAGAGGAAGAGGTGGACGAGGTGGTCATGGTGGTCGTGGACATAAAGTAGTCGCGCAAGGCCCTTTAAATGAAGATCCTCCACAGCTATCTATACAGCCTCACAATGAAGAGACCCAGGCATTGCCCGCCACACCAACTTCTCGATGTCCGATTAGTAGTGCAAGTATAAATATAGAATACTCAACACGTGTTACTTAAAATTGATAATTGTAAAGATAATAACAAGCATCACTTGATTAACAGCTTCTTGCAGTGCATCTAAAAAGGTTAGGGGAAGTTATAAATGCCTTACTG
Source organism: Gleditsia sinensis (assembly GCA_037074535.1). Lineage (NCBI taxonomy): Eukaryota > Viridiplantae > Streptophyta > Magnoliopsida > Fabales > Fabaceae > Gleditsia > Gleditsia sinensis. The sequence goes on along the minus strand of CM073464.1, from coordinate 12,044,512 downwards.
TCGATGAAAAGACAAAAAATGGATAGAAAATTGTAGTTGAAATCTCCGATGAGATCCTTCGAGCCGTAGGAGAAGGATCGAGGGATATCGTCAACTATATTGGGTATATCACACGATGCATATGTCCATTGAAAGTGAGAAAGTGGACCGATATTTGGGAAGGATATGGAGAAGGGATTTTGATTAGAGTGAAGGTAACAACTAGTATATTTATCTATCATACTATTGTTAGTATACATTTCATAGATTTATCACCTTTGGGTTTATTATTATAGGAAAAATTTGAGGTCAGAAGAACTCCAAAGCGACGATTTGATGCATTTATTCATGCCACTGCACAAAGGTCTTACAGAACTTGGAGGAAAAAATTGCATGAGCACTACTCTTTGTACGACACTAACGAACAAAGACTTGTGAATCTTCCTCCTGGAGTCCACGATGATGATTGGAGGCATTTGATCAGTTATTTTGACTCAGATGAATTTAAGGTAGTTTCTATTAACACATTTTAGTAGCACGTACAATGACAAATTCACTAAGATCATTTTATGTTAAACGCAGGCCAAAAGCTCAACAAATGCTCAAAATAGAGCTAAGCAAACAACAAAGCATTCGTGCAGTTTTCAGTCATTTGCAGAAGTTGAGGAATCAACGGTGAAATTTTAGAGTAATGTACTTTCATGTATACATTTATGTGCATGATGAGTAACAATAATGTTTTATAATAGAAAAATCCTGAAACTGGAGAGAATGCACCAATTGATCAAATATGGGAGCTCCAACATACACGTAAGACTAAAGAAGGCAATGTCGTATGGTCCGATGCAAAATCTCAAGAAGTTCATGTATAATTACTGCAACATTTATTACTATTTAGAAATTGTAATTTATATTTGTATTTTTATTTCAAATGTATGATTTGTTTAATTGTAGGGTCAACTTCAAGAGATTATAGTCAAGCAATCTCAAGAAGATGCCACGACACGTTTAAGCAATGATGAAATCTTGACTCAAGTACTTGGTCAAAGGTCGGGGTTCTTTCGCGGTAAAGAATACGGTGTGAAACCTCCCTCTAAGAGAGTCACTGATCGAATCACACCTCAAGAAATTCAAGAGCAGAAAAGGAAATTATGTGAAAAAGTTGTTGCGGAGGTACGTGAAGAGATGAGAGTTCGAGAAGAGAAGTTGCAGGCACAGTTTGAAGAAAAGCTACAATCGCAGATGGCTTCTCTTATCGCATCTCTCCAATAGGTATTTCTTGATAAGATTTGTTTGGTTCAATTACATTATGTAATTTTAACTACAAACTGTAAATCAAATTGATGAATCAATTATATTCTAGTGATTGTATTTCTGCATAAATGTAGTTTTAAACTTGTTGGTTCAACTGAATCCATCTTCATGTATGCTTTCATAGTATTATAAATAATTTTTTTTATCCTAATTCGCTTAAATAATTTTATTGTCTGTGAATAGGGGCAAATTCCGTTAAGTCTTATTGGTAGTGCTGCACCGGGATCTACAGCTAATACAACACAAACATCTCCAAAAGAACCACCAACTTGATTGGTTCATTTCACTTTATTGTTATGTGTGTTGGTTTTTATTTACAGACGGTATTTGTCTCAAATATTTGTTAGATTTGAAATCATGTTAATGTATACTAAAGTAGAGAGACATTGTCTTGTCTATGTTTGTAATATTTTAGAAAATTGAACCTAAGTTTTATTATCGTATTTCTTATAGATCTTTTATATGTCAATTTTCTTGACAAAGAAAGGGAAAATAATGGAAAATATGAACAAAACCTTCGAGAAAGTTAAGACATTAGTGGGAATGGAGGTGGAAGAAGATGAACAACAAGCTACGGCATTGCAGGAGAGTAACTCATTCGTATATTTAGAACTAATTTAGTCATAACTGCACCTGGTCCACCAACTAGGTGTTTGCTTTTATGGAATCTATTGTTAATCTTTTTCTTTTTGATATATTTGGTGACAGAAAAATTTTACAAGCAGCAATTGGTATCAGGTATTTTTTTTACCATGTATTGCATGATATTAGCTACCACATATTTATTGTATGAGCAATTCTGTTGTAATCTGATTGTTTGGAGTTGTTGATTAAACTTCTAAGTGTAGGCACTTGCTTCTACTGATGTTGCTCTTGGAAATTGTAACATTACGGTTTTGTTATATAAATTAGGAAGATTAGGAGTCATGTTTGGTTCCTTGTTAAATTATAAATATTACGGTTTTCTACAAAGGGGAAGTTTTATGTAATTTGAATTTTGGTTATTGGTTTATGATTGATTTCTTTTAACAAATAATTATTTTGTTTTAGCTGTCTGCTTTGCTGTTTGATATTGGGCTTAACATTCAGTTTGCTGTTTGATATTGGGCTTAACATTCAGGAAGTACATATTTTTTCCATAACTGATGGCTACTCCCTTGATGTATTTGTGGTGGATGGATGGCTAGTGGAAGTACACTACTACTTATAAAGTGTTTTATGGCATGTGTTATTCTTTGGAGATCTTTTCAATATTGTATCTTCAACTACTTTCATTGTTTATTATTGAGAAGGGTTTATCTTATAGAGGCATTTGTGTTGTACTGCTGTTGTTTATGTTTGTAATCTCTTAAGTTTAATTTTATTAAAACAAAAAGTCATAGAATTGAGCTTTTAAATTATTAAGGAACATTGTTATTATATCTTTTGTGACAGGAATCTGTGATCAGTGCAAATGTTGCTGATTATGCAATGTTGTGCTCAGGAAACAGATGGTTTGTATGAGGCTATGGAAAGAGCTGTAGTGAGAAGTGAGGTACGTTTTGTCTCCTTGACCTTGTATTTTGAAGTTCAGATGTTTGGTTTTATGAAATGCTGAAATTTTAGAGTTTTCTTAAACATAACTTATGAGTATGGATTTTAGGGAAGGAGATACTAACCTGTATGTTTCCTGAGAAGTTAAATTTTTTTCATTTTGAGAAAATGATTGAGAGTATGCTCCAACCAAATCTGAATTTGAGCCTAAAACAGAAGTTATAATTTAAATTCACCTCTACCATCATTTGTATGATCTAAACGTATCTAAAAAGGGTGAGAAATTATTCTACTATTATATGTTGTCACCCACTTTTCTTTATATAGCCACTCTTACTATGTTCTAACTTCTGAGATAGTTTGCAATCAATCACATATGGATTTGATGGTTATGTGGTCAATTTTTAATTTACTTGTGTTTCTCAAATTTTTTTGCACATTAGCATGTTGATTTATCTAGCTAAATACTTTTTTTCATATTCAATATTGTTATAATTAGGGTCTCATGTCTTACACTATCTATCTTGTGATGTAGATTTCTATAAAAAAATTCATGACACATTTGTTCTCTGAACTTGTCATGTCCCAGAAGATATTGACAACAGCACCAATAGCAAGTGATTTGTACATAATACTACAGAGTTGCAACTTTATTAGTGAAGAGAAGGAATATGTATAAACCTTTAGTTTTGTAAATGCATTGTATATATTAAATTTGTATTGGATTTAGTCTCTTGTTTTATTTTTACGGAACTTTCATGTATTGCGTATCTATTATATTTAAACTATGTTTGATCTTGTTTTTATCTATGCTACAGCCATATTCTTGGCAAGTATGATAATTTATTTGTTTTGTGCTCTTTATGTAATTCAAGGTGTATCTATACTCACTTTATTTTGTATAAAATGATTATTTTTATCTATACATAAATGTTAAAGAAAAATATTTTATTAATTTTTACTTTTCATTTGATTTTGTTACATATTATCAGATTTTTATGATAAAACATAGTGTGAATATAAAATAAAAAAATAAATATAATTTTATACTGTCACTTTTAAAATTGTACAAATTTAAAAAAAAATGGCTTTACTAGCGACCATAATTTCTGTTGCCATTAAAAAATTATTTTTCGTGGCAACAAATATTGCAACTAAAATCTGTCTTTCAGCAGCGATTTGAAAATGTCGCTACAGAATGGTTTTCGGTGGCGACATCAAAAAGTTGCCATTAAAGGGTTTTCAGTGGCAACTTAATAGGTCGCCACTGAAAACCCTTCAGTGGCGACTTTTCTATGTCGCCACTAAAGGGTTTTCTGTGGCGACCTAGAAAGGTCGCCACTAAAACTCTTCGGTGGCGACTTTTCTAGGTCGCCACTGAAACCCTTCCGTGACGACTGAGATGGTCGCCACTAAAACCATTCAGTGGCGACTGAGAAGATCGCTACTGAAACCCTTCAGTGGCGACTGAGAAGGTCGCCACTGAATCTCCGAAATTCATAAATCGCCACCTTATTGCTAATTTTTAGTGGCGATTTTTTATATTTTAATGTTAATTTTTTCTTTTAGTGGCGACTTATTTCGCCACTGATAATATAGTTTCTGTGGCGTATCATATAGTCACCACTGAAGATATAATTTTTGGTAGCGACTCGTTTTTGTCGACACAAAAACCCTTTAGTGATGGTCGGATTAGTGGCGACTTTTTGGTGGCGAATTGTCGCCACTAAAAAGTATTAGTGACGATTTTTTAATTTTTAGTAGCAAAAAAAGTCACCACCGAAAGTTGAATTTCTTGTAGAATTAGTTTTACAATAGAATATAGTTATAGTCTTAGTCATAATATATGTCGACATTATGGTTTAAAAACTCGCATAAATGGTATGTAATCTATCCTTCCTCTATTATATATGCATGTGAAACAAAGAAAAGGTATAATGAAAGTACTATTACAAAATAGATTTAGATACAGTCTCAAACCCACACTAGCTTGTGAACAAATATTGACAAAATAGGTAAAAAGAATTGAACAAGATCCCTAGAGCCGTGCATGTACAAATGGAAGCGTTAAACAGAAGTTTGACTAGAAATATTCCAAAGCCAAAATAAGAAAAAAAAAATAGTCCAAATTCATTTAACCAGTTTAAAATAAAGTTCCTGACAGAGAACAAGTTGCTAAAAAAACCAGTAATTACTATAAATGAGTGGGAAAATGAATGGGTCTTACAGCCCTTACAGAAAGTACATCACGCAAGGGTGTTCAGGAAATATTCAAACTTCAAACCAACCCGTTATTATTTTTTTAGATTTAAATGTGTTTAAATATCGAACCAGATTCAGAAGTTCCTGACTGGTGATGTGACGGTTACCGTACAGTACAAGAACTGAAAGAGTTTGTGGAGGCAAAGAAACCGTACACTGAATTGACTTGTGAATATTATTAACGACGAATTCTAAAAAATTAGTTAATATTTTAAGGTTTTGTAGACGGCAATAAATATACGTTGTTTAACATTTCTGTAAGCGTATTACTGATATATTTGAGTTTTTTTTTCAATTTCAAACTTAAATTTTTTGGTTCACGGTATTTATTTTTAGTATTTTGATGTAGAGATAAGTGAAAAAATGAAAACTATTAAGAGACAAATAGAAATTCACCCAAAAAAGTAGACACTAAAAAATTTTTTTAAGGAAAATTGACCAATTCTTTTATTAGTTGAGCCAATATGTTTTTGACAAATATATTTACAGTTAAGAGGTGTTTTTACTCTCTAAACAACAATTAAAACATTCAGTTAATTTAGCAAATTCCACCATTAATAATATCGTAAATAAAGCTTATTGAAAGTTATATAATATACTACACTTTCTATTTTAAATTTACAAAACCAAGATGATTAATTTTATAAGCATTTATTTCAAGGATAAAAATAGAAGATATGATTCATGAATTTTTTTTAATTATTATAATAAAAATAATAAGATAAGAAAAATATTAGAGTTTTATAAATTTGTTATCCTTTTAGTCCTTCACCAATTAAAAATGAGAAATTTAATATATATATTTTTATGAATGGTTACTTGGTTATTGTCAGCTTTATAGAATAATTGCAACAAGTCAAGAGATCGAAATCTAAAAAATCATAGGCAATAATACAAAACTATGATTCATTGCTTTTTTTTTCCTTGGGTTTATTCTTTCAGTGATTATTAGTGAAATTTATTCATATATAAAGATGGTTATAGGATTTATTAATGTATGCATTTAAATACTATTTCGTCTTTCAACTCTTCAATTATTATTTTTAATATAATTATAATAGAATTGATATCTTTTTTTCATATTTTAACAAAATTATCTCTTTCGATAAAAAAAAATTATTAATTTTTATAGGCTTTTTATTAAACATTGTTCATTGTTACTAGCTTGAGATATATAAGAATAGAGTATTAATGAGATGACAATATCAATGTCAGTATTTTTTTTCTCTTGCACCACTTTTAGGTTGAGTATTCAAATTTATTTGTGATTGTAATTTTAATTTTCTGAGTTGAATTATTACAAACACACCAACAAATTAAAATTTTAAGATTAAAAATTTGTATAATAACCAAAGAGAACTTGTCAAATTCATAATGAAATAACAATAAGACTCTTAAATTAAGAAAAAAAAATTATTTAATTGCTCATGTTATCATTTATACAAAAAAAATAATAATGGATTAAAATTTTAATATTTAATTCAAACATTACATATCATAACGTTTTGAATTTATAAGACCTAATATTATAATAGAATTATATATAATTTTTTAAAAAAATAATATAATTAACCTCTCAATCAAACTAACATCCAAAATTTGATGTCAAACTCAAATTTTATTGCTGAAATTTTTTTTTGTTATATTCATATGACATGGTATATAAATTAATACTCACTTAAAATTGAATTGACATTTTTATGACAATCAAAAACAAAATTCTTAATTTTTCAATTAAATCAAATTTATTTAGAAATCCTTCATATGACTATCACGTAAGTGATGAGTCAATGTTAATAAGTACATGTTCATATGTGAAGTTAAACATATGTAAGAAAAATTTATAATTTCAGTAATAAGTTAAATTTGATGTCAAATTTTAAATAATATTTTAATTGAAGGGTAGACATTACAAAAAAATTTATCTTTAAAGAATTAAATTAAAAATATTAATCTAAAATAAATTAAATTAAAAGTTCATTTATATGTCAAATATCTATATACTATATTTCTCTATGTTTAATACTGTCATTGTGATGTCTTAGTTTTGGTTTGGTTGTCTTTTGCTTACCGCATCCAATATATATATATATATATATATATATATATATATATATATATATATATATATATATATATATATATGTGTGTGTGTGTGTGTGTTATTCAAAATGTATCAAAATATGTTAGGTGATATTCGGCTTAAGACATAAATTGCCACTATTTTATATCATATATTATTTAACTAAAAAAATCATGATTATTAAATATTCTTAAAATTGTAAAATAATCATTATAGCTTTCTCAATCATAAAAGAAAATCAATATAATTTTTCTCTTGGCGTGTGGAGTTGGAAGTTGGACAACAGGGAGGTAGGTTAGAAAGGGTAAAAGCGAGTTGGCAAATATGGAATTTGTAAATTTTTTTTTTTTTTTTCTGGGAAGAAATCAAACTAGTTTGAAGCTTTCTCCAAGCTTTCTCCAACAGGAGGGGGAGGCTGCTCATCCACCTAAACCCACCAACTCTTATAAGTAACCCCTTTCTACCTTTGCCTTGTTCTTGCCATACCCACTCCATTACATTCAACTTAAAGCGTTTGCATCACAAAACAAGAAAGAATACCATAGTAGTTTGAGTTTGACCTCTTTCTTTCTTAGCAACCTCAAATTGCTAGCTAGTCCCATTTTCTGGGTCAAACAGAAGGGAGGGTTTCAGCAGAACAACTACACCACCATGGCTGCCATGCTGAGACTTGTGTTAGCCTTCTCTGTTTTCAGCACTCTTTTTTTGACACCTTCTTCTGCACAAACATGCACAAGCTTCTCCTTCTCCAGCAACAAGGCATTCGCCACTTGCCGTGATCTTCCTCGCCTGAGCTCTTTCCTCCACTGGACTTTTGATCAGGCCACAGGCAAGCTCGATATTGCATACAGACATGGCGGAATCACTGCAACAGACAAGTGGGTTGCTTGGGCTATCAATCCCAGCAATAATTTGGAGAAAGCCATGCCTGGAGCACAAGCTCTAGTTGCTATCCCCCAATCCAGTGGAGCCCCAAGAGTCTATACTTCGCCCATCAGCAACTATAACACCCAGTTGCAAGAGGGAAACCTGATCTATAATGTCACGGGTTTGAATGCGACCCATCAGAATGATGAGATTATCGTTTTTGCTACTCTGACCCTTCAAAGTGGCACCACCTCCTTGGTCCACCTTTGGCAAGAAGGTCCTCTCTCTGGTTCTACCCCTCAAAGGCATGACATAGGTTCTGCTAACACTAACTCTAAGGAAACCTTGGATCTTGTTTCTGGTCAAACTCAAGCAGGGAGTGGGAATTCGCTTAGAAGAAGAAGAAATGTGAGTTATAATCTTTCTTTTCTTGTTTTTGACAGCAAAAGCTAAATGGGTGTCCGTTTACAGATTCGACTATCCATTTTAGTACCACTTGCCTATGTATCCTGTAAAATTATACTAAAACTTATTCATGTAGCTTAGTAGACTGTTCCAAGAGTTCGATCCTTACAGCCTTCACAGACTTTTGGGTAAGAGGCATGACTAAAATTATAATAAGAATTATATGAGGGCAATAGTTAAGGTTTTGAGTCGAAATGATAATCACTAAAGGAATGGATTTGTTTACTCTGTTTTTGACTCTGACTGTCAAAAGTATCTTAATTTCAGGTGCATGGAGTACTGAATGCTGTGAGCTGGGGCATTTTGTTGCCCACTGGGGCCATAATAGCAAGATACCTGAAGGTATTCAAATCTGCAGACCCTGCTTGGTTTTACCTTCATGTCGTTTGCCAAACCTCTGCCTACATAGTTGGTGTTGCTGGATGGGGACTTGGTCTCAAACTCGGCAGTGACTCTATTGGTATTGAATATTCCACCCACAGAACACTTGGGATCATCATCTTCTGCTTTGCAACTCTTCAGGTAGGAGATGTCCATAACTCGTTAGTTAATTTCTCAAGGCATCACTATGTTTATGAGATATTCTTAGATAAATTTACTTTACAAGCCAACGGAGGTTATTACAAGGATTAAAGCACTTGCCTTGAATTCAATTTCTGCCATCACATTTTAGTATTTGTAAAATTTATAATAAGGTTTTCATTGAAATTTATGACATGTTTGACTTTAAAATAAATAACATTTTTTCATAAGCTTTTCTTTAGCAAAAAAAAAATTATTTTACAAAATATAAATAGATCAAGTTTCTCTTATACGTCAAAAGTTGATTCCATTGAAAGTTGTAGGCATCAGTTAATAATTGATTTGATGTCCAAAATTTTTTCCCATAAACATATTTGTAGGGTACTGAAAGACACCTTTGTCAATATTCAGGTATTTGCTCTTCTTTTGAGGCCCAATAAAGATCACAAATACAGATTCTACTGGAATTTGTACCACTACTTTGTGGGATACGCCACTATAATCATCAGCATCATCAACATATTTCAAGGGTTCGATGCACTGGACGACTCTGTAGAGGATCGTTACAATGACTGGAAGCAAGCATACATAGGCATCATTGCAGCTCTGGGTGGCATTGCTGTGTTGTTGGAAGTTTACACATGGATTATAGTGTTGAAGAGGAGGGAGTCAGAGGGCAAGATGTCACATGGAGTTGATGAAGCAAATGGTGCTAATACGTATGGTTCTAGGCCACAACAGGTGTAGATGAATGTGAAGGATAGAAACTTATGGTGTCCGCTATTATCGGATATAACACAATATTTTAAATTGCATTAAATTTTTAAATTTTAGTTGTTTTATATCTCTTCCTTCTACGTCTATATGAATTTTGTTGTTAGAGCCTTTTGTAAATTAAGTTACATGAAGTAGAGGGTAAGCAGGATTATCCCAGCTACTCAGTTTTGAGTTGATTCTTTTATTGAATACTGCTTGCTAGGCGGTATTTCTGGGTGGGCGAGGTTTTCTTTATGCTACTGGAGATAATACATTGTATCTATTTCTTATATTTGTATTTATATATTTATATATTTATATATCTTTTACACTTTCTAAATTTTTCGATATTTAGATATCTTTGATTACATTCCCTTGAATCAGATGAAGCCATTCCTTTGTTTTTTTTTTCTTTTACTTTACATATGCCAAAAAGCAAGTGTTAGCAAGAAAAAAAATGTAAATCAAATAATAGATATTGGAACCAAACTAGACATTGAACAGATGATAGGATCAAGTTTTTGCATCACTAGTTCAATCATTTGGTAACTAATTAAATCAGTTATTTGTAATTACAAATTAATATATATTTAAATTAAATTAAATATTCTTTTAAAAAAGTTGATTTTGATCAGTGAATATAAATTTATAAAAAAAATTATTATAAAAATTATAAAAAACAATGATATGAAATTAATTTAAAAAAAATATTTAAGTCCCATCTAATTCGATTATTTTAAGTCATTATTATGAGTCTAACTACTAAAATTATATTAATTTAATAATTGATTTATTAAATTATCAATTCAATCAATCAAATCGAGTTTGAATCTTAAAATTAAAGGTTAAATTAAGTATGAATAGATATTTAAACATCTTTTATATAGTTTAATAAAATTTATTTAAAAAATTTACACGTCCTTTAAAATTTAATATATTAATTATTTATAAATATTTTCAACTTAAAAATATTTATGTAATAAAATTGAGAATTAAAGTATAACAAGAAAAACTTAAAAGCTACTTTTTTTATCAACAAGTTTTCTATTTTTATTTTTTATTTTATTTTTTAAAAATACATTTGATTTATAATTTTATTTTTTTATTTTTTTTAATTACATATATTTTTACTATATTTTTATTTAAATAATAAAATAATATTAATACTTGTGATAAATTTAAAATAATTACAAAAATTTCTTTGCTATATTGTACTATAAACTTAAAAATTCTGAAAATATTTTTTTAACATTTTAAAAAATTTCAAAAATGTAAAAAATATTTTTTAAAAATAAAAAAAATGATAAATAAACATATTTTTAAACTCATTTGTGTTTTTAATGAAAATAAAAAATAAAAAATCTTAAATCAAACAGCTCCCTTGACTTTCATCAGATTCTCCCATTGTCCATCTTTTAAGCTAAGTCTGCCAAATGCTAGTTTTGCTTAAGGAAAATCAACTATTATCCCACTCTAAACCATACAAGGCCCACAGAAGAAGAATACCACTCTTGCCTTGTTTTTTGTTTTGTTGTGTAAAAAAATCTAGAATGCAAATAACTTGTTCTATTCTAAGATAGGACACACCGTAAGTAGTGAAGGCCCACTACTAAAATATCACCAACACGAACCCAAGACATTTATTTGAGGTAACTTTATTTTGCCTCACTTTCCCCATTTAATTAAGCACAAAGATTGTAAAGGCTGACTATTTAATCTTTAGATTTTAAGGGTTGGAAGCATGGGATTTTAAATCTCACAACCTCACACTTCCATGCCTTTTTCTACTTCATTTTCCTTATTCATTAATGTATTATGCCATAGATGTTGTATAACATTAAAAACCTGAAAAGGTGTATACTAACCCCTAAACAGAAATTCTAGAAGCTTGCATCAAACTCACAAGAATCCCCTGCCTTCCCAATATTCGCCTTTTATTCGAACCAGAACTTTAAGTCATATAGGCAGATGAAGTAGAATAAGCAGCAGCAGTTTCAGTACGGGAGGCACTGCCAAGTGACCCAATGTCCCCTTGCAACATTTCTTCAAACAGTTGTTCGAACCAGAACTTTAAGTCATATAGGCAGATGAAGTAGAATAAGCAGCAGCAGTTTCAGTACGGGAGGCACTGCCAAGTGACCCAATGTCCCCTTGCAACATTTCTTCAAACAGTTGTTGAAACTCCTCAAAGCTCTCCTCAACATGGAAACCCAATCATTTTTTTTCAATCCAAAATCAAACAAAGCAAAAAGGAAGCATAAGTTATCTAGAAACATAACCAAACCAAAATAATATGGAATTAAAACTAAATACTCATGAGCAAAATGAACAAGAGTCAACATGAAGCATGACTAAAATTTGCCAAACGGTGACTTAAATAATCAAGATAGAAACGAATTTAAAATAAGAAACGTGCATTACATCATCAGCATCTAGAGTCATAATGGGTTTCAAAATATAACCAAAAGAAAAGGTGAAACAAGAAATTATTGATGTTGGCAGTGATTAGGAGGATTCAAGTGGCAAGAGTTATAACTAGTGGTTGCTTCATCTAGAAGAATTTACTCCAAAATACCTAGAAATTACCAAAAACAAAAAAATGCAGGAATTTCTCCCCAAAATCCCCTTACTCTTTTGCCGGATGTAACCGAAAAAATGAAGTAAAATCCTTCTTTTCACATCTGGATAATTTACTGCAAAGAATTTACTACTTTTACTCGCAACCACTTTTCATTTTATTAATAGAATTTACTTCTTTTTCTCGTATATATCAACTTGATTCAATTAATAAAAAAGAGCCAATTATATGATCTCTTATTAAAATTCTATTAGTAATCCTTCCTTGGTAGATATGAAATGTATCTACTATTTATGGTGCATCTTACTTTTTTTTGGGTACAAGATAAGAGTCTAGAGGACTAGCCAAAAAAAAGCTAGGGAGTGATTCCCCCTTTCATATCATTTATCAAAAGTAATCCCAAATCCGATGGAGGTTTGTCCACGAGGTGTTACTCTTTGTTCTTGCTATGAGCTCTCTTGCCAAGCCAGCTAACAATTATATTCCCTTCTCTGAGTGTGTTGTACTTTAGCTCTCTATTCCTTACTCAACAAGCCTTTCACCTAGTAGATAATCTCTACATATAGATGTTATCTCCTGTAATCTTTATTGCATAAATCCACTGCTACTTTAGAATTTGATTCTACCACCATGTCCTTGAAGCCTCTGTTCCATGCGATGGTAAGAGCTATTGAGATACCATACAATTTCGCTTTTGTGATACTACAACTCCCTAATTTCTTTGTGAATCCAAGGATCCCCTCACCGCGTTTCTAAGGACTCCTCCATAGGTTGCTATGTTTGGGTGTATTACTAAGCGTCCATATTAAATTTGACATGGTTCCCTTCAGGTGCTATCCATCCTATCTTTTTCATGACTGTGTTTTCGCCCATAAGTCTAGCATTCGACTCTAGCTAGTGGCTGCATTCTTTTGTCTTTGATAAACAAGTCCAGAAAAGGTTATGGGTTGAATGTGATGCGGGTTGAAATACCGTTTCACATCTTTTGAGTCAAATATTCCAAGCTGTTATTCCAAAAAGCGTCTTCCAATTGTATTCCGCATTCGATTCGTTCCAGAACTCCTGTGAGAGGTTTTGGTCTATCCAAACTTCAATATTGCAATTGAAGAACTTATGCCAACGTCTTGGGTGAACTGTTCCCATCCATAAATTCATTGCCTTCTCGCAGTCTCTTAAGTAGTGTATTGTTGACTCCACCTCTTTGCCACATACTTGGCAACAGCCAGTGGAATCTAGGTGTCTATCATATCGAAGCTTGTTGGTAGTGAGACTATTCTGAGCTGCTAGCCATAAGAAGGTGTGTATTTTTTATAGGTCTGGCCATTGCCAAATTTTTTTCCATATTGGTTGTTTCTGTTCCTTTCTTCCTGTTCTAATATTGTATGCAGATTTAACTATGAATTCCCCACTGCTGGAGCTCTTCCATATAATTTTGTCCTCTTCCATATTTTCTTGTGGATGCATAATGGAATTCATCCTCATCCTCACATTTTCAGGAAAGAGGAAGTTGAATTTTCCCCAGTCTTATGCCCTACTCTATTTCACCATATCTTTTAGCAAACAATTCTGCTCTTATTCACCAAGTGGCCCATATGTGATTTCACATAATTTTCCTACTCCTGGTATCCAATCATCCATCCAGAATCTAACTTTTTTGCCATTACCAATACTCCATCCCACTTCGCCTTCTAAGTCTTCCCAGATTTTCTTAACCCCTCTCCACAAGTTAGAAGGCTGATTGTAATCACCCTGTGTTTTGGGGACTGGGAGATTATTGCATTTATACTTAGATCTTAAAACTCTAACCCATAAGTCTTCCGGTTTTTGAATTATTCCCCAGCCTATTTTTATCATAAATGCCTCATTCATCTCTCTAAGTTTTCTCATTCCTAGTCCACTGCCTTCTTTTGCATCACAAATTATATCCTAATTGACTAGATGAATTTTCTTGGTGTTTTCTATTTTTCCCCAAATAAATCTATGGCTTGCCTTTTCTAGGTCATCGCACATGCTCAAAAGGAGGAGTTCAATTTGCATTGAATAGTATGGAAGGCTATTCAGAACGCTGTATGTGAGTGTAACTCTACCAACAATGTCTAAAACCTTAGATTTCTAACTAGTCAATCTCTACTTCACCTTTTCTAATGTGTTTAAAAGCACTTTTGAATATTCTCTTATGAATTAAAGGCATGCCCAAATACTGTCCCAAATCATTTATGAGTTGAAAGCCCATCTCCTAACTATATTGTTCTTCCCTTCTATGGTTTATGTTTCTTGAGAACAGACATTTGGAATTACTCTCATTAATGAGTTGTCCTGAGCTCTTGCAAAACAAGGATAGGCATTTCTTAATCACACTGCATTGCTCTAAATCAGTGTTGGCAAAGAGGAAAAGATGTCTGCAAAGAAAAGATGAGATAGCTTGGGCCCATTTTTGCTAAACTGAATAGGGTTCTAAACTTTGCTATCTACTGCCATTCAATGTAATGTGAGAGTCTTTCAATACAAAGGATAAAAAGATAGGGAGATAAGGGGTCTCCTTGCTTAATTCCTCTAGCCTGTTCAAATGGTTCAGTTATCTCTCTATTCCATATAATGCTAGTGGATACCGAAGTTATACAGCTTATGATGAGTCCCATAAAATGTTCTCCAAGCTCAATCTCCTTTAGGGTATCCTTTAGGAATTTCCATCTAATTCTATCATAGACTATCTCGAGGTTTATTTTTATAGCCATCATTCTTTTTTAACCTTTCTTTCTTCTCATGGAATGCATAACCTCCTATGCAATAATGACATTGTCATTAATGTGTCTCCTCGATACAAAGCTGCTCTGGCTAGGACTTATCCACTTTGTCATGTAAGGTTTCAATCTATTTGCAATAGTCTTAGTTAAGATCTTGAAAGCCACATTACAAAGAGCTATAGGCCTACACTCCTTGAGGCTCTCTGGGTTGTCAACCTTGGGTATAAGAACCAAGCAGGCTTTGTTGATGTCCCTTACCAGTTCCATTCTTAAGAACATCTCCTTGATCCAATTACAAAGGGAAGGGCCAATTATTTCCCACTAACTTTGAATGAAGATCGCATGGAGCCCGTCTGGTCCTAGCGCTTTATGGGCATTCATGCTAAAAGCCACATTCTTTATTTCCTCGTCAGAAAAGGGGGTTTGGATAGAATTTAACTCCTATTCCTTTAATCTTGGAAAGCAGTTGGTAAGAGGCAATGGGTGGAAGGGAGAGTCTTCTTGTTTAAATATTTTTTGGAAGAATTCTCTCGTCATCTCCTTTAATATAGCATTATCATTTTCCCATCTTCCGTTTTCATCCTTCAAAGGCAGAATTATGTTCCTTCTTCTTCTCGTAATAGTTGAAGTGTGAAAAAATATGTTGTTTCTATCTTCCAATTTCATCCAAGAGCATCTGGACTTTTGAAACAGTAATATCCTATATTTTTTTTTAAATAATTTTTTTTCAAAACAAGTATTATTTTTAAATAATTATATTTTGCTAAAAGTAAATATATTTTTATTGAAATGATTTTTGTTTTGCTTAAAATAATTATATTGGCCTCTAATAATTTTTTTTTTATTTTTAGAAATATTCTTTCTTTTATTATGTATAAAGATATTTATTTTGTGATTTATTTTATTAAAATTTTTATCAAGAAAAGTCATAATTTAAGAGTTCAACTAAAGTTTTATAAGAATGTAAATTTTTAGAAACTTTTGATATATTTTAGGATGCAAAATAGTATTTATATGTATATATATATATAAAAAAATCCCACTATTTAATTATTAAATAATAATAATAATAATTTAAAAAAAAAAAAGAAAGGCAGAAGTAGCATGAAAGGAAGGAGAAGCTCAGGCAGCAGTAGGAGAAAACCTCAATTTTTTTCTTTCTCTCTCTAGAAACCAAACTTCTCTCTAAGATATCTCCCAACTTAGACATCTAATTGAGATACCGGAAGTACCGTTGGACTCGTGGCGATGAGAGTTTCAAAACCCACCGATCAATTTCACCAGAAGCTCGCCAGAAAATTTCTGGAAACGGTGAACAGTAGATGGTGAACAGTAACTACGAGGTAATTTGATTATTTTGAAATTTTTTAGTGTTTTCTGGTGATTTTGACCCTAGAATCATGTTTAAGACGTAGAATACTCCTTGTATGCATGTTTTAATGGTTGGATAACATAATTTGGTGCCTAAATCATGCAAATTTATTTCGGATGAACAGTACCCCATGAACAGTATTTTGCCAGCGTGAACAGTACATGAACAGTACCTGCACAATGAATTTTTGGATTTCGAAATAGCTAAGTTGAAGAGCATAATTTGGAGTTGTTGGTGATCAATTTCATTTGAAAAAAGGCAAGAAGAAGTTAGTCCAATTGAAGCTTCAAATTGGTGAGTAAATCACATAAATTATGTCATGGAGAAAAGAATTATAATTGTCTCTAAATTTATAAATTGTATAATATGGTTATGTAATATAAATTGATGACAATTTTTGTATGTTGAGATTGTGACTTGGGTGATATTTGATATTTGGATAGTATGTCATTAAAATATAGGAATGTGTGAGAAGTGAATTGAGATAAGTAGGTTGTAGACATGTTAAGAATGATAAAAGTAAGATTTGTTAGGATTGCTTGAGGATTGGCTAGTGATGGAAAAATGTCATAAGAGGAAGATTGGAGCATATTAAGTTTACTTGAAGATAGGTAAGACAAAATTAGATTAGTGATTCCAATTTGTTGGAAGTGATCAATAGAGGAAATTTTAAAGAAATTTGGCCATTAAACTATTCATAATTTAAAATAGTAAGTTTGCACACCAAACTGAATAATGAATTTTTAGGTGAAAGAAACAAACGTTTGTTGGTTTTAAGGTGCTTTGAGGAATGTAATAAAGTGAATTAGTGGTGTTGAAATTCTTGAGGAATAAACTATGAGAAGTAGGATTACCATGATAAATTGAGTCTAGTTTTAGGATATGAATTATGTCGAGATTGGAAAGTTATGTGCGAATAATTGTTGAGGAAAGTCTTAGAATGAACGGACTAGTTAAACGAAGTTGATAGGAACTAGAATGATATGCTTTTAGAAATAAAAGTAAGAAAGGCTTGAGATTAATGGGAGAATGTTGACATGTGAGAATCAAAGATGATTTGATAGAAGTCTAGAATAACAAAAGTTGGATACCCTATATAGATGTGTATATATTCTTTTATGTGTATGGTTTCTAATTATATCAACTTATTGATATCAATATGCAAATTTGAGGATTTTTCAGATATTAGTGAAGATGATTTATAATGGTTTGAGAATTTATTAGGATAAGTTATATATGTATAATGTATTGGGTATATTTTATCCCGAGCGTGTAAAATGTTCTAACTAGAAAATTTAATATCATGATCTCTTGTAACGTATGATGCTTATACTATGAACACATATAAGTACATGGATATTTTTGTATAATGGCATCTCAAATAATATTTAATTATGACAACCCTAATGGATATTGAAATAATAAATAATTATACAAGATTATAAGGTTATATGCAATGAAATGAGATATGACTATCAAATTGAGATTTCTTTATTCAAGTAAGCACATGGATGTATATACGTACACTTTAAAAATATAAAGGAGTCAAAAGAAAATGAATGAATGAAAGTGATATGACTAAATATGATGATTATTAAATTTGGTACTCAGTGATGGTAAAGTATCCATTGAGGATATAATGAGTATGATGATATGATCATAATGGGTTATTATCAGATATTGATTAAAACAATAATTTATCTTAAAACTTGAAAACAAAGAAATAATTAAATAAGATTAATAATAATTACATTAGATTCTTTTTTGGAAACACTGTCAGCTAGCGGCAGAGATGGCTAGCCTTGGTACACCTTGTAACCCTAGCTAGCAAGGGAGTTGCTAGCCCCTTGTGTGAACGGGCACATAAGGATTGAATTGTGAATAAGTATGGAGTTGAGTATATCTCCTCCAATAGCCAGTGGCATTTGGCCTGGTTATCTATGATGAGAATGAGGTGATTTACCCGTCCTATTGTTGTGTGCTTAGGACAGTCAACATATGGAAAGGTTAGGGAGTTGAGGAGAACTCCTCCCAACGTTATGATATGAATGACGAGAATATAATGATGTTACTCGTCCCATTGCTATGTGCTTGGGATAAGACATGTATGTGGTGATTTACCCACCATTGCTGTGTGTTTGGGTAAAATGGTGATTTTCCCTTACCAGGCTATGTGCTTGGGTATGTTGAAATGGTTCTGGATTGGGATTCTCCAAACTAAATAAAATACGCTAAAAATAATAATAATTTAAGAATAAAATTGAAAGATATTAATAAAAGAATAAGTCTTATTTATATATAATAAATTAATATAATTATTTTACTTTAATTATACTCTTGAATATACATAGCTTGAGTATTAAATACATATCTATATGTACACAAATAACATAGGATAATTTTATATGACGTAGGAGCATAATAATATAGTGACATAATTTTAAGAAAGATGATAAAGTGGATCTAGCCCATTTGATACAGCGTGTGCAAAAGTTTGCACGTATAAATGTTCAAATGTCTACTTAAAGGAAGAACAATAAAGGAAAGTGACTGAGAAAAGTCAATGAGTCTTTTAGAGGCCTACATGTTTATAATGATGAAACTAGATAACGAAAAGTATGAGAATGGATTAAATCAAGGTAAACGAATGAACTAGTAATCTTCAATAATGTTGAATAAATTTTATAAATAAGATACTATCCATATCATATTTCTAATGAGTATAAGTAAATAAAACTAACAAGAATACTTCAAAATATTCATAACTTAAACAACATAAGCTGAATTGTAACCTAATATAAAATATAATTTTTCTAAATTTTATAATTGTACTATTTACTTACTGAGTCGCAAGACTCACCCCAATCTTTTAAATGCTTCCAGATAGGTAAAAATTGAAGGCATACGCAGAAGCAGTAAAAAATTTTAGGTAAGCCCAAATTTGTCCTGATGGGCTTAGTTTCTTATTGTCTTATGTATTTGTACTCTAGAGTTGCTCCACATTATTACAGGCAGGATCCCCGTTTCCTATGCGTGAAAAGAAAAGGTAAAACCTATGTAAAGCAAGAAATGTAAAATGATTTGGCATCGCTTAATGAAGTTAGATCTTTATTTATATATTATATGTATTTAAAGTTTTACAGACTGATTATTAAGTTTTAGATTCATAATGTGATGGTTAGGCTTACGAAGTAGGGAGAAACCCTTATTTCGTGCCGGTCTCGTGCTCGGATAGAATCTGGAACGTGACAGAAACCAAATTGCCTCCTCTTTTCAGAGCATTTTTTCATATTCCTTCCACAAGTGCTCTTTAAGGTTGTAAAGGAAAGGGTTGTCTCTGGTGAGGAGAGCATTATTTATGCCCGTCAGTCTTTTTAACAACTCCCTTTTTTAAAAAAAAATATATTATCAAATACGCTTTTGTTCCACTCTTCAGCTTGCTCCCTAAAATCTGCAGCAGCATTAATCCAACTATACTCATTTTCCCAAGCATTCTTAACCATATCTTGAAAAGAGTTGTCAAGTAACCAAACTGCTTGAAATCGAAAAGCTTTGGTCCCCCAATGAGTATTGTTACAAAATCTCAACTTGACAAGAATAGGTTTATGGTCTGATTTGAGTTTCAGAAGATGGTATGCACATAAGTTTGGAAATTTTGAATTCCAAGCAATGTTACATAGAGCATGGTCAATCTTCTCTTTAACTGGTCCCCTTTCCCAAGTGAATCTTAGGCCTTTGAAATTCAAGTCTAACAAACAGTTATATGATATTAAGTTGTTGAATTCACGTATTGAGCTCCAATTCATATAATTACTGCCTACTTTTTCAGAGCAATACTTATATGCATTGAAGTCTCCCAATAAAATCCACGGAGTGTTATCTTTCCTTTGAAGATTACCCACCTCATTCCATAGTTCTCTTCTAGCAAGTTGATATGGACTGCCATATATTGTAGTCACTGTTGTTGTTTTATGTAAAACTCGTAAACGTATGAATCTATTCGAGTATAGATTTAATGGTATGCGAGGTCGATCCCACAAGGATTGCTCATTAAGAGAAAATTTAATTCAGATCCAAAATAAATATTTTTAACCTAGTTGCCAAGATTTTCTTTTGTGAGAAGACTTTTAAGCAAAGTATGCAAGAAATTAAATACTGAAATTAAAGAGGAATATATTCAAAGTAAAGAAGCATATTAAGGTTAAAGGATTCACTCTTGATATATCAAATAAAAATAAATGTTAACTTTTTTATTATTCAAATAGAATCCTCACATAAATGAGGTTCTATTCGGAAGATATGTTACTTTAAACTCACTTTAGTTTACATATGAAGTATATTTGTCTTCTTTTTTATTGTATTACTAATAATAAAACAACTCTTGTAAAATAGATTCAAGTATACACCGTTCTAATTATTATATTGTCTACAATAAATCAAGAATGATTCAAATATTTATTGTGCCAAAAATTGTCTATAATGTATTACGATTCACATTTTACAAAATTAAAAATGGAAAGATGTAAAAGGAAGAAAAACATAACAACAGATAGGTGGCAGAGTCAATAATAATAATATAAAGTAGGCGGTAATTAAAACTAGCCATTAAAAAATAAAATAATAAGAAAATAACAATAGAGGGGCGACAAAGCCTTCCTCTAAAAAAAGAAAATAACAAGAAAATAATAACAGAGAAAATAAAAATAGAGAGGCAACAAAACCGTCCTCTAAGAAAGAAAATAACAATAAAATAATAACAGAGGGGCGACAAAGTCATCATCTAAGAAAATAAATAAATAATAGAGGGGCAACAAAGCTATCATCTAAGAAACAAAATAACAAGAAAATAAATAGGAAGATAAATACAACATCAAATATAAATATTGAAATTAAGAATTAGATAAATTATTATTTTCATACCAAGAGTTTCACCCTTTCACCTTAGCATTAAGAGATTAGTTCTCTATAATCAAATTAATAAAACAAAATGAAAGATGAAGAAGTATAATAATATTATGAAAAAAAAAAGTAAAGATACAAAATGTCTAAAGAGAGAAAAATATTATAAACACTTAGAACTCTAACAAAATCTTTTCCAAACTCTGTTAATTCACCTCTCACAAGCCTTCTCAAACCCTTTATTTATAGATACAATTAGGTGTAGTAATTGTCAACAATGGTGGTTAACAAGTTGCATTAAGTTGACAAATTTGGCATCGAAAATAATCTTTGAATTATTTCTTCATATCCACCAAATGTAAACATAACAATGCTCCAGCCATATAAATTTTGGACAAATTGGATGCGTAATTTGTGACTTATAGTCAAAATACCAGTGTAAGGTCGGACTAGACTATAACAGGGAATAGATTATATTCTAACCCAATTCTGGCCATATTAATGTCCAATTTTGCTAACTATATGAACATGAAAATTGTAGAACATTGTATATTCTATTCACCTACCAAATTTTGTATTCATTGAATATATATTTTCTGAAATATGGCACAAATAATACAGTAAGTTTGGGCTGGACTGCAACAGTAAACATGTTCTCTTCTAATCCAATTTTGGCCCTTGGGATGTCTGAATTTGCTGTCCATACAAACATAAAAGTTATAGGAAATTGTATCAATTATTCATCTACCAACTTTTGTACGTATTATATACATAGTTTCTGAGATACGATCAAAATACTGTAGTAAGATCAAGTTAAAAAGCAAATAGCAAACAAATTTTTAATATTAGATGTTTTGCCTTGAATTTTTATGTTTCAATTCTTTTAGAAATGTGATCATAAATCAAGATTTAATTGATGTAGATATCCATTAGGACGTGTCTTAAAAGTCAAAAAGATAATGATCTTTACTTAGTCATCCTCAATAAATTTATTTTGTCTGCTTGATTTATAGACATCATTCTCAAAGAATCACAATTTAACTTTGATTCTTCCAATTAAGTCCATTTTCTATTCTTCTCTCCATTTTTAAAAAATACACAAAACTAAAGACAAATAAGGGAGATAAATGTTTAATTAAGGCAAAAAGATAAGATAAAAATATTTAATTTATGAGTATAAAACTCACTCATTAGTCACTAGAACAGATTTGTTATTATTTTTAAATGTAATCTGTGAGTAGATAAATTGTTTGTTCCTTCATAGTATATTGAACTCTAGTCTATCCGAATCCCAAAAAAGCCAAACCCCTCCTGCAAATCCATCCTCTTCAACACTACAGTTACCGCCCCAGCCAATTTTTTTAATGATAGTCTCTGCTCTCCTCTCACTGATTCTTGTCTTAAAGAGTGCCGCTACTCATAACTGATGCATGTTTATAAAGTCCTTGAAGGTTTGAGAAATATCTACATACCGCACCCCCGCAGTTCCATGCTAAGAAACTCATAGACAAAAAAGATGGAGAATACAAAAGCAGGGCAATTGCCCTATAACAATCTGTTGTGTATTGTGGGAGACCCCAGTCCTTCCCTCGTGGTCCAGTCTCCTTTTTTGAGGAGTAAGCAATCCTTGGCAAGCTTGATCAGCTGTAGATTGGGGTGTGATGGTTTGTCCTAAAGTATATCCTAACTTTGCATTCCCTTCATCTCTTGAATAAAACCCCTCTCTAGGATCATTATTTTTTTAGGCTTGGTTCTTGATTCTAGTGATGGTAGTGGTTGTATACTGCTTCTTTCAACATATTTTTTCGATCTCTTTATTGTGGGCTTGTGCTCTATTTAACACTGATAGAGCTATCCTTGGATTCCTGGGTCCAGATCTTGTAATGGGTTTTGATTATGTAATCTTGATAATCTTCCCTGCATAATTGGTGGCTTCAAGAGATCCTTTGGCTTAGGCTACATTGGCCTAAGCATTATTTTTCTTTATTCTTGCATTACACAGGCCTAGGCCTACATTTTCTTTTCCCATTCTCATTTTGTCTTTGCCTAATGTGCTGGCTACATGAGTTGACTTCCCCATAAGATTGACAAGTTCCTTTCCCTTGTCTTCTTTTCCTTAGTCATTTAATGAGTCAGACTGCAGCACCTCCTCCTGCATTTTAGTGTCATTTCCCAATGCTTCAAACCTATTTGGCAGCTGAATTTTTAACGTAATCGCCAGCATCACTATTGCATTCCTGGTGTCACATCCTCCCTGGCTTTTCTAGCCGTGCTCCGACAACCTTGCTCTGGTCATCCTTCTTCTCTCTAGTTTTCTCACTAGCATCCATAGACCAAAATTGTCTTCCATCTTCTGACTACTAGGATTGTCTACATTATTGCATGAGTTTATTAGTTCCATCCCTACCTTCTTTCGGTGGAGTCTGCAGAGATTTTTTGTACCCCTTATCTGTTACCTTGGCAAGCTTCCTTTCTGTGTTCGTACTTTTCGCACTCAAAGCATATGAAGTGGAGCCCTTCATATTCAATGTTGAAATGGTGGCTTCTCAGGCGAAATTTTGGTAACAATTTTTTTCTCAAATCAATCTCAACACAAATTCTTGCAAACTTTCCCCTTTCCACACCAACCTTTTCTCCCGAATTGGAATTCATCCTCCTTAACGTGTGCGAGTCAATCTTCAGTGTCTTACCTACTCTATTCCCCAGTCTCCACAAGAAATAACTATTATAGTTTTCAATGGGAGGCCATGGTATTCTAACCCAAATCGCCACCTTCCTGAACTGGTCATCTCTTGAATTGAATCCCGGCCTCCACCTTTGCACAACTAAATAACGGTCAGCAATCATCCAGGACCTTTGTGTAAAGAATATTGACAGTCCCTAGTTTCTGAGAATCTGGCTAGGTAAAAGTCATTCCCTATATCAATCAAGCTGAATGATCCTACTGGGTGCCACATTTTCAAAAATTTGTCTTTTAGGTACTTGTAACATATCTTCTTCCCCTCTGTCTTTCCTTTGCAGAAATTTCCACCACTAGGTAAGATGAGTCATCGGTATGCTCTCTGTCCTTCACTACATCTTCCTTTAGTTCATCATCTAAAAATATATTGTCGCTATCTTCCTCGTTCCTCGAGTTGTTAGCTATGCCGTTAAAACCAAGAAGTCTATCCTTGTATGAGATCCCTTTCCCCTTTTCCATTGTTGATTTGGGTGTTTCGTTAGTCGAAGGGCTAGGAATAGCCACTTCTGTTGCCTTTTCTTTTCCTTCTGCTTTACTGCTTTTGAGTTCGTCTTTTTTGGTGCCAGTAATTACCCCTTCTTCGCTCATCACCTCATCCATAGTTTCTGAGGTTGTTTCACCCACTTTGATTTTCTTACAACTTTTGCTCAAAATGTCTTCCTCCTCCTTGGTCAAGGTTCTTATGTTGTTGCCATCGGAAGACACACAGAGTGATCAGCTCATTCTAACCTTAGATGGTTTAGAGTTCAGTTTGGTGCCTCTTACTTTGAAGTTTGAACAACCTATCTAACTTCTTTTTTCATAATGTCAAATTTCAAATTTAGTCAAAGTCAAGTTTTGAGTTGGAGTGCGCATCCAATTCAAATTAGGTCTAGAGTTCAAGTTTAGTCTAATAATAGTGTTTAAGTTAAGGGCTGAGTTGTGGTCAAAATCCAATTTATTATGATGGTCAAGTCCAAATTTAAGGTTCAAGTCTAGTATGAAGTTTGAGTCTAAATAGTCTAAAATTTCACTTTTGAACTTTATATTACTTCATCTCAGGGGATTAGTCTCTTAGCTATCGGTTGGTAGAAAATCTTTAGTGCCTGCACTAAAAAAAATCCAAGTACTTAAAAAAATTATTCTTAACCCCTAAAAGTTGGTTTAGGGTTAAAAGAATGTACTCTCTATTTTGATTACTCCAATTCAAGGGGATAGCTAGCACCTAAGAGAATTTATTCTCATAAATACACCAAAACAATTTGAGGCTGTGCCTTTAAAATTACCTAGTAAGTGCCTATTTTGGTTGATATGCAAGCTGTACCAAAGTTATCTTCAATCATACAATTAAAAAAATTACTTTTTCTCCTCAAATTATTTCATTGAAAGGTACCTAAATGCTTCTCCCATTAGCTGTATGAATAAATCCTCTTTTCTTCTGTGTTTCAACTTCTTTGTAGATGGAACATCCACAAGAGAATTCAAGAACATGGAATCTGATGGAGTTCCATTCCCAAAGGACCAGCCAATGAGGATTTACTCCAGCCTTTGGAATGCCGATGATTGGGCAACGAGAGGTGCGCTTGCTAAGACAGACTGCAGCCAAGCTCCTTTCACGGCCTCATACAGGAATTTCAACGCCGATAATGCCCGCGTGCATTCTTCCTCTGGGGCTTCATCATCTTGCAATTCAAACTTTGCCTCATCTAAGCAGTCGCTATCCCAAGAATTACACAGATTTTCAGTTATTGCACAGACGCCAAAAGATTTCCCCAAGGCCTTCCTCCAGAGTGCAATTAAATTCATTTCAGATCGGTGTATATAAATTCATTCTTTTATTGTTTGGCTTCCAATTTCAGTTTGCTCTGTTCTGACTTATTCATCTTTAATGATATTGATGTTGTTAATAATTAATTATAATAATTTTTAAATAATCTCCAAAAAAAATTGGTCTAATAGTTAAAGAGGTATGCTTTCTATTAATCTATTTTAATTATTTATGTTCAAATTTTGGAGATAGAACTTAAAGGAATTTATTTTTTAAAATATATCAAGTCAATGTGAAAAATAATCATATGATAAGAGACTTAATTTAAATAAATTCATAAACACGAGTGCTGATCCGAAGATATAATTATTGTATAGAAACGTTTAAGCATGAACATTCGCACAGTGGAGTGAAAATCTCATTAAACTGCACTAATTAACCTTTCTCTCTTCTAGTTTCTTTATTTATTTGATACACACACTGATGGTGTTAAATAAAATTTCCAAATATTAATTAAAAAAATTAAAAGAAAAAGTGACACATTTTAATATTATAAAAAAGGTTTAAACTGTTTACTATTTCAAAAAAATTTAGGTAAAGTTTTTTTAAATATTTGTCATGAAGTTCTATTATAAAAACATGACATGTAGAGAAATATTTTAATAGAATTAATTATATTATACTGAATTATAAAAAATATTTACTTATCATATTTTTATGGTAGAATATATATGGTGATAAAAAATTATTAAAAAATAAAATTAATATTTTATAAAATTAAAAAATTAAATATTCGTAAATGTGTTAATATGTAATTAAATAATTTTTTAGTAATATTTAGACACCATTAAAAGGTAACATATATTCTAATTTTGATATCTTGAATTAGAATAGTAAATAAAATGGATATTTCTATTGCAATTTTGATGTTACTATTATTTTTTAATTATATAAACGGTGAGAGAGGTGTAGTTTTAGAAATAGAGAAGATACATAGATGAGAAAAATTGAAGGAAGGCTGAAATATTTTACTCTTAAATTTAAAACAAGAATTTATCACCCGCTTATAAGAACCTAATTACGTAACTTCGTTAAGAATTAGGAACGTACAATTTCAATAAAATTTCAAGATGAAATAAGATATTTCAAGGAATATATCTAGCTAGCCAAGGAAACCATGTAAAGGCCAGAGATTATATATGAATTAGAATATAAACTATTTTTTTAAATTATTGACTCTAACTGATACTTAAATTCAAAACTTTAATTTTATAGACGAAATTATTATTGATGCTACGGATCACACTTATAAAAAAAATTGATAAAAACGGAAAAGAACGACACTACAATAACTGTAGTTACATTTTTGAGGTAATGCTGCCTTGTGATATATTTGCCCTCAACTACTGAAAAATAAGAGGAGAACAAATATTGTCTGTATGCGATCTTAAGACATATGAGTTTGATGGAGAAATTATATAGATGTGTATGGTCAATTTCTTTTTGCATTAATGGTTGACTTTTCAATTATTAATAAAAACTTTTATTAATACAGTAAGCTATTTCCAGTTATGAATTCACTTTTTAATATTTTTTTATAATAATTTTTAATGGTATCTATGTTAATGACTTCAAAATTGTTACAGCAAATTTAACACTCAACAAACACAAAAGAGGATTCACTCCATGAAAATTACCTCAAATTTAAAATACAATACAAAAATGTTTCTCAATAATGAGAAGTCCTGATTAAACTGCTAAGACCTATAAAATTAATCATCCTTTTTTGGATAATTTCGACCAACAAAATGTGAGAAATTAGCAGTGTCTGTACCAAAATTATAACTAGTGAAGGAAACATTACTTGATAGGTCTTGATGGACTTGGTTAAAGGGACAATACTGAGAAACTTGGCTAGTTTGAAGGTCTTGGACGTGGCTAGAGGGGAAGTCTTGGGAAACTTGGTTAAAGGGGTGACCCTCGGACACGTAGCTAAAGGAATGGTCTCGGTGAACGTGGCTAAGAGAAAGGTCTTGGAGAATTTGGCTAAGAGGAAGGTCTGGGGGGACTTGGCTATTAGGAAAACTTACTGAGACGTCTTCTGAGTTGATGACATTATTACTGTCCCATCTTTTGTGCTCTTGTACATGTTTACCACGATTCCCTGTCTTATCAGATCTCTTTCTAGAGGGAACTTTAAATTGTTTACCATCATCCTCGTTTACAGAGGAATCTTGAACTTTCTTCTTATATATCATGCACAAAACAGTATCGTCAAGCTGCAGAAAAATGACAAACAGAATGTTAATAAACATGACAAAAAGATCACAAATTAAGAATATATATAATCAAATGAGTAAACTAACAATTTGATTCTTTTATTTATAGATTCATATAGTTTTAATTCCTAAATTTTTTTAAATGCGTAAATTAATTTATGAAATTATTTAACTCATTACACCTTAATTTAGTTTACTAATATTATAAGTTTGCTCTAATCAAATTCAAATTCATACCCTCATGTCATCTGGACAAGTCCTTGCATGTGTTGGAGGGTTATTTATCATGTATTCATACATCATCCAATTTGTCTTCCCACCTCTAAGAGTCTCCCCACCTTTAGGAGGTTTTCCTTTGTAGTATTTCAATGTGGTTTTTGTTCCAATCTCATGACCTTTATGCATTATAGGTCTTCCAACTCCTGTGGCTCTCCAATATCCGTCTCCTGCAGATCGATCCGGTCTTCCTCCATTTTTATACTTTCTGTCTCTTGAAGTGAAGAAATATGATTTGCTGCCTTGGTCTATGTTACATTCTTCTGCAAAGTTAAACCAAATTAATTTTATTATATGCTTTTCATATTAAGATAGGTATAGTTCTATGCATATAAAGATGTTATTTAAAAATCTTATGATTGATCATAATTACAAAATTGATTTCATACATAATCAAACTATATTTGAGGTTAAAAAAAGGTAATTGAAATATAATTAATCAAAAAATAAAGAAAACAAGTAAAGTTTTATATTCTCAGCAATTCAGTTGATTTGAATCTTCAAACATCATTTATACTATTAAATTGAACATGTATGTCAATTTATTTTTTTTAATAATTAAGATAATTAAGTATATATTTTTTAGATTAAAAATAATGGAGAAAAATAGTGAGAGTTTACAAATTATTGAATAATTATCCACTGCTTTATAATTAAATAATATATTATAAATAACTAAATAACAACTTACCCTCCTATGTCAGGACACAAAATCTTAATTAGGGCCTTTGTTTTTAAAAAACAGAAAAACAAACGTTTGACAATGGTACTTTTGAGTAGCGTATTTTTAAAATAATTTTCAAAATTCTTGTTTTAAAAATAGAAAATTGAAAACACTCCTACCATGTTTTTTATTTGAACTAAGTACCTCTCTATTCTTTAGGTATAAAATTAATCTCATTGTGACATTATTAAGATAGATATATTCAGAAATTGATCTTAATTTGATAGAAAGAAAGACAATTGCTAGTTTTAAAAAGAAAAAAATTGAGATAAAATAAATACTATATGCCTCCATTCTTACGTAAAAAGAACCAGTTGATTTAAATCTTTATACATTCTTTATATATATTCAAAAACTTATCAAGAAAAAAAAAAGAAAAAAAAAAGAAACTTGACCCATTGCTAGTTTTAAAAAAGAAAGAGAGAGAACAAGAAGTATTAAGGTAAAAGAAATTAAAATACCATAAAGTTGCATAGGATCGGATTTGTACACGTTGACCTCGTTGATTTGGTTGGGTGGCAAAGGTCGATTTGCAATTTTTGGAGCCAAATAATGAATAATCAGTTCATCGTCATGGGGAATAAACCTGTAACCAATTGGAAAAGACGCGAAGTTTTCATTGTAACGACGAAAAGTCGCCATTGCAACCAGATGGAAAAAAGCATGCAAAGCAAAAGAGAAAGAGCAGAAGAAAATTGACGGCTTATGTTGACCCTTGGCTAAAATATATATATAAAGTGGTGATGCTTCGGTTTTTATTAAAAGAATTATCTAATTTATTTGTTTTATTTATGCTTTTTTTTTAAAAAAAAAAAGGGGGTATTTTAATGCTGCCCTTAAAACAATGGATAAAAACTTATCTTCATACCACCAATAGTTTTCTATCTGAACTTGACGACTACTTATTTTTTATTAGAGAAATATTGGGATAAAACTCTTTTGCAAGAGTGTTAATTATCTTTTTTATATTTATTGCTAAAATTTGGGGGCATTTAATGCAGCACAAAAATAAAATTAGACAAAAACTCAATAATTCTATTTATTTAATATCATAATAAGAAATTAAATCTTATAGATAATCGATGTGTTTAAATATATACAATCAAGTAAATTTAATTAAACTAAAATTTGAACAATTTTAGTGTAATTAAAATACCACAAGTGAAAT
This sequence comes from Gleditsia sinensis, assembly GCA_037074535.1. NCBI lineage: Eukaryota > Viridiplantae > Streptophyta > Magnoliopsida > Fabales > Fabaceae > Gleditsia > Gleditsia sinensis. Next base: position 12,014,204 of record CM073464.1, on the reverse strand, counting down.
CCTATTGAAACTGTATTACATAATAGCATTTTTTAAGTTCTTTGCTAAAATCCAAAGGCAAATAAATTAATATCATATTTATAATATTGTTAGTAGATGATTCAATTTTTTTTATTAAGAAACCAAATTTTACAATTACTTATAACTTATTTAAATTTTAAATTTGGTCCGTTGTAATTAACGAACTTAAACATATTAATATTCTAATCACGTCCCATTTGATAGAACTTTTTAGAACCCACTGCGTATTTAGGCCGCTTCGGTTTTATTTATCCAATTATATTCTAATTAGCGAACTGTATTCAATCAACTTTCGCCCTTTCGATGCTTTTTACTAATCTGCAAACGGGTAAAGCCACAGCCAAATTCACTAGCACTCAAATTAATCGCCTAAAGTGATGGCTTTGTTCTTAGTAGTAAAATCGATCTAAGTATGCTGGAAATTAATCTTTTCCCGTCACCTGTTTCTCCTCACAACTAAATTCCAAACCAAGAGTTTCTCCTGCAGGCATTTTTTATTGACCAACATGAGACAAGATAAATAACTCGTAATGCAACCAGCAAATTAAGTACATTATAATTTCTATACATTAATTAAATGAAACAGCACGTCATCCCTAAAAACCCAAAACCCAAAGCTTGACAGAAAGGTGTTAAGAGAGGGGCGTTAAGGGGGGAAAAATATCATGGTCTTCACTAAACATTAACTTACTGTACAGGTAACTGTACAACAGAGCGCGTCTGATCAGATATCCTGATTCACCAGTCAAGAATCCTGCATTGTGAGAAACCATGAACTGCACAATCTTGTTGGAACCGATCAAGAGAACCCACAATTTGCAGAAAATTAGTGGAATCTTGAGACCTCCGATAAAAGTCCCCAAGCATTGTCCAAACAACCTAATCATCTAACTCCTCTATTTGTGCCCGCCTCTCGGCTGCTTTCTTCCTGATAAAGAAGCCCCATCTCATAGCTGCCTTGATCTTCAGCCATCCCACAACAGCTTTGCCTGAACGAGAGCGATCCTCATCAAGGCTTGGCATTGGTGATGCTATGTATGATGGGAACGAATAGCCATCCTCAGGCACATTTATGGCAGCATGCCCTCCCATGCTGAAGAGGCGGAGCAAGTGCTGCATGTCTTCATTTTCTAGCATTTCATGACTACTCATGCGGATTTCTTCCTCCGAAAAGAATTCATCAGCCCCCTTGTCCCTGTTGTGTGACCACTCATCAAAAGGATTTATAGTTGTTGGCTGAACTGAAGAGCTGCCAGCGTGGAACCCTGGTGTTGATGACTGAGGAGGACCAAGGGCCAACCTGCCATGATCATTTCTATTGTTGCTTTGGGTTTGGTGAGCATTGCTGAGTAAATGGTCATGAGACACATATGAAGAGCCGTCAAATTGAGCCTGGGAGTTGGAGTTTGCTATCAGCGACTGAGTTGGATATCTCGTTGCCATAGTATCGTTATAACCTGAAAGAAGAGACATAAAATGGATTTTATTAGCACATAACATCTGAAGATAAACCACTAGTGTTGCTTAGCACTTCGCAAGAAAATCATTCATTCACATGCTCACACAACACACACACACACACATACTCTGCCTGTGCAAATAAACAAAACTAGAAAGAGAATAGAAGAAACGACAAAAAAAAAAATATTTCTTTCATCTTGGATTTTTAGGGTGGTAACAAACACAGAAAATAACTCAATACTTTCACCATTGTTATCAGTACTCTGGCCCCAAAAATCAATATGAAAAGACTGATAGGACCTAAATAATCAATGATCTATAACAACCCCAGCCCAAAAGGGGGCCAAGGGAGCAACAAAGAGAGGAGGATCAATAAAATTTCATTTTGAGTAAACATTTCGGTTTGGTCTTCAGGTTTCAATTTTCATTTTTATTGAAAACTAAAATCTGTCACGAAAATTAATCTATTTACTGGTTTTTGTTTTTATTTTCAAAAAATATTTTCTGAATTTCTGTAATTTCTAAAAACTTCAAAAAGACATTTTTAAAATTTTTAATATTGTAGCTCATTGTAGTGATGGCATTTTTGCAATTATTTCAAACTATATGAATAGTATTTTCTGTTTATATAATTAAAAATTGGTAAAAATGAAAATCAAGTAAAAACACGATCATATAATTAAAAAATAGTGAAAATGAAAATAAAGTTAAAACATAAACCAAATATGTTTTTAAGAAATAAAAACAGAAAACGTTTTCACAAACCAAACGCACTCTTATATTCTTACCTCCAGTTGGCAGTCCTGAATTTATTTGCTGTTCAGAAGGAACTGAAACTGGTAGGACTGGTAGTTGCATTTGATGATCTAAACCATAATCAAGGGACTCAATATGAAGTTCATTTCCAGATACACCAGACCTTTTATTTTGCTTAGTTCTCAAAAATGATTTGCCATCATACTCTACAACCTGATCCCAATGCTCATACGCCTTCTTCACCAATGAATCTACATAAACCTGAACTTGCAAAAGCATTTGAACAATATCATAAGTTTATTACACTATTCTTAGCAGATAGCTTTGAAGGAAACTGCAAACTTGAAACTCAGTAAGTCTCAACTGTAACAATCCTAAGCATTACTAAGGATACCTCAGTCACCAATGTGACATGTACATGTAGCAGATATTAATGTGTTTGTGGGCTGAGAGAAAATAAACATACAGACAGCAGTTTTGTTTAAAATATATAAATAGGTTGCAGAAAGGCAGAAAAACAAGTGCATGCTCAACTTATGCAAATAAGGACAAAGAATTACATCAGAGTCATATAAAGTAATGGCAGTACAAAATAATGTCACAGGAAAAAAAAAAACACAGCAGACTAACCTTCTGGCTATCAGATAGAGAATCAGCTGACAAGAATTGCTCTCCTGATATAAGGCCACGCAGCTCATAGATGTTGTTAAAAACAACACCATCATTTCTTGTATCTTCTGGATGATAAACATAGACCTTCCCACTGAGGACACAGGTCTTTGCATGCTCTAAGAGAGCATCCCACATCTTGTTTGACATACCACTCCCAAGAATCTACAAGTAAAGGATACAATAAAATGGATGGAAAGAACTTAACTTTAAGATTCAGAAGCTAACTTTAAACTTAAATTAGCCAAAAGAACCAAAAAAAACTTACGTTCCGCAGTTTTTGTGGATCTCTGACCACAAGCCGAAGGAAGTCTTCAACTGAGAATATTCTCGCATTATTAAGCTTCTTGTGAAAAGACCCATCCTTTCCTATTTTCTCCAATCTCCATACTTCATCATTCAGTGCAGGTGGGTAGTGCTTCTTATATACTGTAAAGGGCACAAAATACATATTTTCAAAGGTGTTATTACAACAAAAATGCAGAAATATCATAAATAGTAAAAAAAAAAAAAAATAGAAGGTACACAAGCATAACCCTACATTCTCCTCTGTGATCTTTAACAGTGAAAGCCTCTGTCTTAGCTTCACGAATTCGTATGGACTCGCAATGTCCTGGGGCAACTTTCAAGCCAAGCCTGAATTTCCGGCTCCTTATCCAGCTTGAATTATCTGTAAATGTGAGTTCCCCCAATGTTCCCACACCTTCTTTGAGCGTCACTTGCAGGTCCCCAGTCAACAAAGGCCTTTTTCCTTCACGCTCTTTCACCACATGGCTTTCAAATTCTTCTTGAGTCCATTCTTCATCATCTTCATTATTAAAATCTCCTTCAAGGACAACAATGTCAAGTTTCATACTGGCTTCAGGTCCAGATATTACAACTTTGCCAGTATTGGCATCAATCAAAACAACATGAATGGCAGCACCCTGCTCTCCTTCCACTTTTCCTCCAGTGAAAAGGGGAAGAGACAGTCGAGACCTAAAATGCAGCTGCAAGTTTCTCCCATCTGGACCTTCAATCATTTTTGGGGAAGACCTGAAATTTTGCAAGTGTTAGGGAATATACCATCCTCCCCACTAAAGGTACACAATTTACATATGGTAAAGGTTATGGTGGCACTAAAGCAGGGAATAACATGTATAATATAATAATAGATGAATATTTAATCGGAAGAGGAAAGGAAAAGCCAAAAGAGTTTCACATTAGAAAACATCACTGGACCTAAACAGAGGTACACAATTTACATATAAGAAAGGCTATGGTGCACAAAATTGTGTTAACTGTGTAATATAAGAACATTTGAACATTTAATTAGAATAAAAGGAAAGGAGATAGAAGAGGCCAACAAAATTTCACATTATAACTTCCTCAATGACAAATAACTTCACTGGGCCTAAATGGAATCCATTCTCCAACGCCAGAACACTTAATGGTGTGACAGTAAGTTATTTACCATTTATGATACAAAGAAACAAGGGTAATAAAGTAAAAGTCGTAAGGTACAAATTAAATATCCCCAGGCAGGAACTGTGAGCAGATATATGCATACCACATTCAGAAACCTACTTTAACAGGACCAGGACTAAGTAACTATTTCTGTGTGATGCTTTAGAGGGAAACCTATGCAACAAAATTTGAAAATTGGATACACCTCACTCCCAACTTTCATATGGATCACAGAAAACACCTTAATATCTCAAAAAGCTTGTTAGAGCATCAAAGCTTAATGTGGTCTTACATGTATCTAAGCACACAGATAAAAATGGGGGACGAAAACTAACGGAGACTGGAGAGTACCACTTTAAGAATGCAATCATTTGTAACATGGATACAAAACCATCATTTTTACAATCCCTTCTAGTCCAGCAACACTGACTGATCAGGATAACAAAGGAATTGAATAAAACAAGGCCCGACTTAATTTATCTCACGTATCCCCTAATTATTTAGTCTACATTTCATCAAGGATTACTTCTGGCACTACAATAGATTAATTAGTGCCTTCAGTGCAACTCGTAAAATGAATTAAAAAGAAAAATCATTTCCTAATTACCTTTTAAATCCAGCCAGTATCACAAATTTTTGTTTGCATAAGAATGAGATCAGTCATATACAGCCGTCTTCATAGCATTATTTTGTGTTATGCTTAATGCAGCAGTCAACAATCATAAGATAATATTTGTCCCACCTAAGAACCTAGACAATATACACTTCAAGGAAGACAACATAATTTGCACCTTGGAATCTAGTAGTGAAAAGACAACTCATAAGTATGCAGCAAACTAACTTTATATTGAATACTTCCACAGTATCCAAGACACATGGAAAAAAAAAGGAGCATTTAAACACATATACTATTAATTTATTGGAAATTGCAAAAAAAAATATAAAACACTTAGAAAATGATTGCTTCAACTATAAAAATTTCTTAGACCTTCCACTAAGTCTTGCAGGGCCTAACTTTGCCAGAGCACGTTCCACTTCCTCGCTAACCTGTTTAACATTAGTCCCATTGAACCATTTAGGAACCAAATGAAGAAACACCCACAGGTATAAGAAAACAAATCATGTACATTATATAATTTCTTGTGAGCATACAGTATAATTCCTTTTTTCCAAATATATGACAAACAGATCGGTTTTCACATAAATGATCAAAAGGAAGAAAGATAATGAAGTTAGATGGGACACTGAAAGCAAAATGGATAAGTACAAAGAACGATAGGCAGGAGGAATCCAGTAATAATACCCCCTAAACTGTCAAATGGCAGATCAGATGATATAAAACCTAAGAAATGATGAAACATGAGCAAATAACTTACAATTGGAGCAAAAGAAAATAAATTGTCCAAAGAAAAAGAGAAAAACAGCAATAGTCGCCCAACAAATCAGAAAAAAATAAATAAAACAGTGCAAAGCAGTGCCTAAAAGCCAACAGTCTTACAACTCTACGAAGAATAGGTTCCAAAGATGAGCAAAGCTTTTGCAAACTGTCCACCTTGAGAGCTTCCACAATTACACTGCAAAATACATGTAAATGAGTTAAAGGAAATTAATTAAAAAAAATAGATATTAATCTGCATGAGGCTGACGACAAATATGAAATAAATTATTGGCATTGCATAACCTTACTAGATCAAAGTACTTAAGTTTATTACTCATTAGCTTTTAGTAACTTATTACTTTACATATTTATATTTTCACCCTTAGAGTTCCAAAGGCATAAATCCCAAGGCTTTAGTGCATCACACAACCAGTGGATAGCACTGAAAAAAACATAAATCTGAACATTTTTTTATTATGCTTTCAATCAATATTGATCATAAGAATCACCATGTTGAAGTTTTATTCCTCTCTCAATAGCATAAAAAGTACATCCTTCATACAATTGAGTCCTACATCATTATTATTTTCATTTTTCTTCTATAAAAAAAGGGTTCATTAAGAGAAAGAAGAGAAATAAAATAAAGAAGGATAAGTAATAATTAATCCTAGTGTAACCAAAAAAAAAACAAAACAAAAGCACATCAAGTTTGTAAATCCACAATAGAAACCCACCTAAATTAACAATGTGCTGAAACCAACATGGAAGCCAGGGAAACAATGCTAACCCACAATGGAAGGGATGAAAGTTTTGATCAAAACAACAAACTATGGCATTATGCTTCATCCATAAACACCACATCCTTCATACAATTGAGTCCTACATCATTATTATTTTCATTTTTCTTCTATAAAAAAAGGGTTCATTAAGAGAAAGAAGAGAAATAAAATAAAGAAGGATAAGTAATAATTAATCCTAGTGTAATAAAAACAAAACAAAACAAAAGCACATCAGATCAAAATAGTTTGTAAATCCACAATAGAAACCCACCTAAATTAACAATGTGCTGAAACCAACATGGAAGCCGGGAAAAAATGCTAACCCACAGTGGAAGGGATGAAAGATTTTATCAAAACAAAAAACTATGGCATTATGCTCCATCCATAAACACCACATCCTTCATACAATTGAGTCCTACATCAATATTATTTTCATTTTTCTTCTATAAAAAAAAGGGTTCATTAAGAGAAAGAAGAGAAATAAAATAAAGAATGATAAGTAATAATTAATCCTAGTGTAACCAAAAAAAACAAAAACAAAAACAAAACAAAAGCACATCAGCTCAAAATAGTTTGTAAATCCGCAATAGAAACCCCCCTAAATTAACAATGTGCTGAAACCAACATGGAAGCCAGGGAAACAATGCTAACCCACAATGGAAGGGATGAAAATTTTGCTCAAAACAAAAAACTATGGCATTATGCTCCATCCATAAACACCACAACCCCACAAAACTAGCATAATGCCAAAGAACTTTGCCCCCCTTCTTCCTGTCAAAGCCTCTAAGACATAAATTTAAACAAGGAATCTGAACAAACCCATCACTCCTCAAACAAGCCAAAAAGTTGATTCCATAGCTGCCAGGCAACTTCAAAATGAATAAAAGAAGACTATTTGTCTCTGCACACTGAAAGCTCTTAAAACATACACAAGGAGAAATAGCCATGTGCAGAGTACAAGTCAATAGCAGATCATTTGTATTATTCTATTAAGTATTGTTCTTCTTTTATCCAAAATAAAATTTATTAAGTACCATTTTCATGAAAATGCCTTCATCTTTGTGCTATCAAACACCAATACTACAAAAATAGAATTGTATCATGTCTAATACATGTGTGGCACTTGGACTTAACACAACACTTCAAATTGCACTTAAACACCATACATTTTGATGTATCATAGTGTCCATTTCATGTGGTGTCTCATATCCATGTAGTGTCTATGCTAAGGCCTATGAAGCAAGAATACTTTTACTAGTACTCTTTGGGTACTCCAAAATATATCATGTAGTTTTTTTTTTTTTTTGTTGATAGTTTGATTTGGACAAATTGGATAAATTGTAGATTCAACTACAAAAACTTAATTTTAAATTTTAGATATATGAAATTAAATCTTACAAATTCAACAATAGTTGAAAAAACTAATATACACAAAGTTGCATACACAAATTTGATCTCACATATTACTTTGATTTGCTTTTAATAATGTTATATGGACTTTGAGATTATATTAAGAAATTTGGATTACTATTTTGGTTGATTATATACATTAGAAAAAGTTGATTATCTATTTCTATTGATGAAAGAATTGTTATATATTATAAAATATTCTTCAGTTATATAGTATATAGTGTTGTACCATTACCCTATGTTTTGAAAAAATTACCATATCCCGTACCCATAGCTGTACCTGTGCAACATAGGCTAAGGCCTTTGTGAAAGCCTTAACCTTCTAAAACAGCTTAGATATTAAAACGTTTTGAACAGTTGGATTTAATCAGAATCTGGAAGCAAGATTTATACCTCTTTCCAAAGTTGACCATGCCTGGTCATGCAAACAAACAATAGCCAATACCTTTCAGTTGATGAGGGAAGTGCAAGACACCATGGTACCCAAGATGGTATAAAACCATTTTGTTGGAAAATTTGATACAAGACACAACAACAAAGATAAAGGGTGTTATTTCACACCCTGCTAAAAAAGAATCTTTACATTTAGACAATTGGACCATACAGTATGACCATGGTGGCAGGCTGGCAGCTTACTAAGATGACAGGACCCTCCTTGGGTGCCATGGTAATCTTTCCCTTAAGAACAACTTTCAGGACACGTAACCAATACAAAAAATATCTCCAGAAGCAAACAGATTGTTCAATTACAGAAACATTGACAATCCTATAATCTGTTTCTAACTAGGAATCAGTAGCAACGGTGGTTTAACCGGAACTAGCACTAAACCAACAATTCTTTTAGAAATTTTTGGTTCTAGACTTCTAGTGTTATCAATCCGCGAAAGATACTGATCATAACCAAACTAAAACACTGGAATAAATAAAACATCTTCATATAGACATTCAACCGAAGGAAAAGCATCAATTACCTGGCAAGAGCTGGCCTTTTTCTTTCAGGCTGCTCATCTTCTCCACCATCCAGTGACCTTTTTCCCATACCAATAGCGTCGGCCGTCTCCATATACTTCGTCTGCCGCTGCATTTACACTCACTTCTAATACCCGTATTAACAGATCTGCAACCACGCCAAAACCACAAATGTCAACATTTACAAAGAGACTAAAAAAAACCCTAGCAGCTTCAGCCAAATAATGCTCCTCGTAACAGATCTAAACAACAGACAAATTGAACAAGAATTGCACTAAACCCCTCAAATTCAAACTGGCTAAAGTCCAAAAAAGCAATTTCTAGCAGCAAATTCCAGGCGAAGTAACAAAAACAATTGAACTTACTGAGGAAATCAATATGGCTAAAAAGATTATAATTGTTTTCCGAGAATACCTTAGTTCAATATTGAAGAAGAGACAGAGCGTGAAAGCGCTAATTGAATAAAGAAAGCGGGAAAGCAAATGGAATACCTGAGAAAGGATTTTAGAATGTTTGGTTGGAGAGAAAGATTGCGAGAAAACCGAAACCATGTACAGCTAGAGGCCCTTTAGATTTCATACAGTGTATTAGAGTAAGCCTATTAGAATATCCAATCCAAATGATTACGGTCTACTCTGACGACTTTGAGCTGAAAAGAGGAGTAATCAGGCAGTTCGAGGAACATGGTAATCTTCAATGCGTTGATGTCCTCAGGACGACGGATAGATCTTGTCGGTTCAAAGTACTAGTGTACTGTAGCTTTCGTGAACTGCGTATCACCTGATACATACCACTGTGTTGGGGACTTAGGGTCCAGTTTCAGGTTTCACTGGCTGATCTGAGTAAAGAGCAAAACTGAACGAGTAATCGTGGCCGTCGCCGTAAGTTGGCTGTATACGACAAACGTTAGTGCCTTAGTGGGTGCCTTGTAACGTCACTTGATGAAGATGGAGCTGATGGCTCGATATGGTCTTTTTTTATTTTTGCCTCTTGCTAAAAAGTGCCGAAGGTGGCTGTTTGAGGGGCAGAATAATGTAGATTGTAAAAGTATTATTTATTTATTTTATTAAAAATAATTGAAGTAGTTAATAGAAATAATAAATTAAGTTCACTTAAAATTTGTTAAGACAAAATTAACTTGTAAAAAAAAGTTTGGAAAAATTAATTTACTCCTATTTTTATCTTTAGTAAATAATTTTTAAAAATGTAATAGTTTACTCTATTAAATATTAATTAAAGTGAAAAAATTAAATTAATGTTAAGATCGGTCTTTTAAAAATTGGACTAAATCAATCAATTTAATTAATGAACTAAGTCCGATTCGATTTCCCCCCCTTGCTTTAAAATACCATTGCCCCATGTCTCAGATTGAACAAAATCAACAACCTTCCCAGTTGCCAAAACCCATCAATAATACAGAAAGTTCAAAATTGAAGTGCTCAACTTTCAGATAACAATCCAAAGCCAATTGGGAAATTTCTAGATATGAGTTAATGGGACGATAAACAGCTGAAGACATATAAAAATATCTCGAAAAAAAATTGATAACCAGCTACTTAGTTTGGAATGCCACAAGACATATAAAAATGTCAGTTAGGTATTTTTTATTTATTGGTGTTAGAGAAAATAGTAACATTGAACTCATTTTAAAATATCAAACATAAAATTAAACCAAATAAAATCTTATGATAAATTTTTTTTTAATTAATATTTTCATTATAAAATTTTTTAATATTAAAATATAAATAAATCTCTCTTAAAAAAATAAGAGTGAAATAATCTCATCTTCTTTAATTAAGATTTTTATTACGCTGCCCTCTCTTCTATTAAAAAAAAATACACAAACCTCTTTTAAATATAAGAGTAAAATATTTTATCTTTTTTTAATTAATATCTTTATTACATAACTCTTCTTTCTATAATGAAAATATATATTAAAAATTAATTTAAATATTTTAAATGTTTTTATGTAAGAGAAACAGAAAAAAAAATCAATTTTTTTATTTTTCTCAATTTTTAACCAAATTTTGTAAGTCAACAAAATTAATATTTTGATAGCTCAAATTATTTTAAAAATAAATAATTCAAATTAAAAAATAGTAAATTAGAGAAAAAAAATTATGAAAGTCATTTTTTTATTTCATTATTTATTTCTTTTTTATAAATATTTTTAAGATATTTGAATTATGTTATAGTATATTTTTTATTTTTAAGAAAGATTTGTGTATATATTTTTTATATAAAAAATTTATGATTTTTTTAGTATATTTTATTTTATATTTTTAATTTTAAAAAAATTATATATAATTTTAAAATAAAAAAAATGGTGTAATAAGTGCAGATACATTAACTTGAATCAACTTTCCTTTGAACGAGAGATAAGTTATATTGACGTGGAGCCCTTTTCAATTGCAGGCCCATGTAAAGCAACACTTGAAGCCTTCTTTATCACCCATCAACCTGCAGAGGATAAGGCTTTCTACTTTTTTGACCGCCACCTGTTGGACTAGGCTACATCCCATGTTTTTCTGTGAATACTATTTTTGTCATATAATTCATTATTTTTATTATATATAGTACATTAACCATTTTTTATTAAAAAATATCGAGTAAAATTAAAAATAAAATATTCAAAAAAATCAAGCATTAAATAAATTTCATCAAATATTCAAATAATTTATTTTGTAAGAGGTTGTATTAAAAATTAATCAAAATATTTTAAATTGAATTTTATTTTATGATTATTTAACTTATAAATATAAAATCACAAATCTTATTATATATTAACTATATTTATATTTTTCTTAGCTTTTATTTTAAATATTCTTATTATTTTAATTCTAAAAAACTTAATTAATTTAATTAATAACTAAATAATTGAACCAGTGATAATCAATATCATCATTAAATTAATGACCAATCCAACTTCAACATCTATAATTTAATATCTAACCCCATCTAAAGTCAGTAGGCTAATTTGAAGATTTCCAATTTGAAAGATAATCACATATGAGTGGGACAAATACTTTGATAGAAGCAATGCCAACTTTCAAATCTCTCACCCAATGGCTGCCTTCTTCTACATAGATCAGGCGAATAAAATGATCTTCTAATAGGACTATCTACAACAGTGAAATCACAATTATAGACATGAGAACTAACACTTGGAATATAAAGCATCATATCCACTTATCTAGTTCCTAGCAGTGGGTAGTTCATGCAGAACAATGTCAAGACCCTGAAGTGCTTCCTGAGGAGCAGAACAAAATTTAGAACAGAATCTTCAAAACTAAGCATTTTATTCCACTGAAGTATGGCCCCTTTTCAAATTTAGAACAAAATCTTCAAAACTAAACACTTTACTCTCCAATATCATTTTAAGATAAAGTGGTCAAATTAACGATAGTTAAATTTGATGCAATGACTTGTGTTATTTGTAATTAGATATGTTTATTAGTTTAAATCGATTCAGTTTTGACATTTTATTCAATTTAATCAATTGAATAAAAAAATTATTGAATATATCTAATTAAAATGATAAAAGCTGAACCAATTCAATCTAATTCAAATATGTTTGGATTGGATTGAATAGTGGATTATTTTATATATAAAAATATAATATAATATAAAATTAGTTATTAATAAAATATAAACCAATTGTTCCTTAAATTGTACGAATGGGAAGAAGAGTCCAAGAACCTTGAGACGAACAATTGGGGAGAGGTTAAGAAATAAAAAGGGAACAGTACCAACTACTAACTATGACCTATCAACCACCGAGTTTCTTTCACATTGGATACGGTTATAGGATTTGGATGAGCTCCACTACTTCAATTAATAGAATAGCGATTGAATTGGTTTGGTTAACAATTGAATTGATTTGTGAGAGAGAATAATTAAGTTGGACAATACAATTTTTATAATAATTACTTTTTTTATCGTTATTATAGTATATAAATTTTAAAATAATTTTTTATAATTCTGTTATTAATTTGTTAAATTATATTATATATTAATATATTTTCATATATATTGAATTATGTTTAATTTTTAAATAAAAATAAATTATTTAAACTATGAGAGATTCTCCCTCCCGTGCTCGTCTTGGTTGTTGTAATCAAGGGTTGCTACTAGCAGTGACAGATCTTGAAGGATGGGTAAAAGGATACGTAATAATTAATATATAAAAAATTACATTAAAAAATTAAAAAAACACAATATATCTTACAAATTTAATTTATTATATAACATATCAAATATTAAAATAAAAAAATATTATAATATAATTAAATAAATAAAATATTAAATAAAATAATTAAAATTTACTTTTATTTAAAGTGTTGCTCTCTTATTTTTTTTAATAATTTGAAATCATCAATGATAGAATTAAAAGTAAAATTTGTAGTTATTTTTCTTTTAATATGAATTATTAAGTTATTTGTAAGAAAATTGTCTTTTATCTTGTTACACAATCTTGTCTTAATTATTTTCATTGTTAAAAATGAACGTTCTATTATAGTTATAGTAATTAAAAGAGTCAATATGAAATGAAATAACTAACCAATCAAATAATGCATTTTGAATTTTTCTATTTTCACCAAAGCATAATACAATTCAAGTATTATTGATAGATTCTTCAGATAATTAGAAACTATAGAAATTCAAAAAAAAAGAAAAGAAATGATCAAGTAAAGTTAGAGCTAAATTTAAAAGAAAAATACATTTTGCCACTTTGAAATATTAGTACAATTACAATTTGCATCTTCTTTTTTTAATTTGAACAATGTTCTCCTTATCTTTTTATATAGCTGCAATTCATCCCTTAGTCGTTTACTTTGACATTAAATTTAATTTTTAGAGGTACAAAATGATTAAATTACCTCTTATTCTTGAATTTTATTTTATTTTTTGAAAAAAAACTGAGAAATTGTATTTTTAATTTAAAAAACCTATTTTAATTTTTAAATAAAAACAAGGGCACCGTGTTCCCCTGCTTTTATCTTTTGGCAACCGCTTATCCCCTGTTTTTATCTTTCGGCAACCCATCTCAAAGCATTTTAGGTTGTCTTTACCGAAAATTTGCCGTTATTCTAAAACTTCTAATGTAAGATATCTTAAATGATCTAAACATGCTTCTAAACTCAAAACAACATGTATAAATCAAAGAAATGCGGAATAAAAATTTATTGACCAACCTCCCGCCATTGCTCTCTTTCTCAAGTTGAAGAAGTTCTTCTAAGCTATCCTTTGGTCTCTGTGTATGGTGTACACTAATTTTCTGATCCAACCAAATTAGCTCAGGGACCCTTCACTTATATTAATCATTCCAACAACTCTCACCATTATAGAGTTGTTGGATACAATAATAAAGATTAGTGGGAGACAAGATAAGGATTAGTGGGAGACAAGATAATGGCTTTCATAATCATCTATCAATAATACAGATAAGATAGAGGACCACACAATAATTTACATTCTCCCACTTGGTCTGAATATCCTTAAATTTCTGAAGAAAGCCAAATACACGAATCATGGCGGTCGGTACTCTATATTCAAGTATTACCTTCCATGTATCACAATGTATTTGTTTTCAATAACTTTAATGAATAAGCCTTATGCTTATTCTGGGTCTTCTTAATGTTGACTTTTCTCTAAACATAAATGTATACACAAAATGAGAAAATCAACTTAAACTGAATAAATGTTTTATTACAATGATATATAATTTAAACATCAAATACTTAATATGGAATGTAATCCCATTCTCATTACATGATCCCTAAAACTTATAGGTGGCATGCCTTTTGTTAGAGGATCAGCTATCATCAACTCAGTCTTAATGTGTTCAATGAAAACTTTATTTTCCTTGACACGTTCCCGAATTGCTAAGTATTTAATGTCGATGTGTTTACTTCGACTTCCACTTTTGTTATTCTTAGCTAGAAAAACTGCAGCTGAGTTGTCACAATACATTCTCAATGGCCTAGAAATTGAATCCACAATTCTAAGACCAGTAATAAAGCCCTTGAGCCATACACCATGCGAAGTTGCCTCAAAACAAGATACAAATTCAGCCTCCATGGTAGAAGTGGCAGTTAATGTCTGTTTTGCACTTCTCCAAGATACGGCTCCGCCAACAAACATAAAGATATATCCTGATGTTGATTTTCGTGAATCAACACATCCTGCGAAATTCGCATCTGAGTAGCCAATTACTTCAAGATTTTCAGTCCGTTTGTATGTCAACATGTAATTTTTAGTACCCTTAAGATACCGCATCACCTTCTTGACAGCTTTCCAATAGTCTATTCCTGGATTACTCTGATATCTGCCTAACATTCCAACTATGAAAGCAATGTCAGGTCTTGTGCAAACCTGAGCATACATAAGGCTCCCGACAGCAGAGGCATAAGGAATGTTACGCATCTGTTCTCTTTCTAAATCATTTTGTGGACATTGGTTCAAATGGAACTTATCACCCTTCACAATTGGTGCTATACTTGGTGAACAATCTTTCATTCGAAACCTCTCTAAGACCTTATTAATATAGGCTTCTTGAGATAGACCCAAGATACATTGAGTTCTATCTCTATGGATCTTAATGCCAATGACATAAGATGCCTCACCCATATCTTTCATGTCAAAATTCTTAGAGAGAAATTGTTTTACCTCATATAGCAACCCCTTATCATTTGTTGCAAGTAGTATATCATCCACATACAGTACAAGGAAATATATTTTACTCCCACTGATCTTTTGGTATATGCATTGATCCATGACGTTTTCTACAAAGCCAAATGAAGAAATAACATCATGAAATTTTAAGTACCATTGACGGGAGGCCTGTTTCAATCCATATATAGATTTCTTAAGCTTGCACACTAAATGTTTACCAATACTAGAGGAGAAACCTTCAGGTTGTTTCATATAAACCTCCTCCTCTAGATCACCATTAAGAAATGTCGTTTTCACATCCATTTGTTGCAACTCAAGGTCAAAATGTGCAACTAATGCCAAAATAATGCGAAGAGAATCTTTCTTAGACACAGGAGAAAAAGTCTATGTGTAATCGATTCCTTCTTTTTTAGTAAATCCTTTAGCAACGAGTCTTGCCTTGTATCTCTCAATGTTGCCTAATGAATCCTTTTTGGTCTTAAAAACCCATTTACAGCCGATGGCTTTTGCTTCATTAGGTAACTCTACAAGTTCCCAGACTTCGTTATTCTTCATAGAATTTATTTCTTCCTTCATGGCATCATACCACAAATTTGACTCTTTGCAACTCATGGCTTGTGAAAATGTTTCAGGATCATTTTCAGCTCCTATATTATAGTCAGACTCTTGTAGATACACTATAAAATCACTAGGAATAGCTGACATTTTTTCTCTAGTAGATCTTCTTAATGTTGTAACCTCATCTCCCTGAAAAGCCTGTGGTTCAACTAGTTCAGGAACTACTGGTAATTCCCGAACATTTTGATCAAATCGATCAGCTTGTGGAAACTCAATGACTGGTTGTTCAGAACCTGTTTGTACTTGAGGGGTGCTATGAACAATAACAAATCTGTCACTTGAAGTGGAAGGTTGAGACTGTATATGATCATGTGCAGAAACTGAGTTCCTGAATTGATCACTCCCACTGATCAAATCATTTTTAAGAAATTTAGCATTTCTTGATTCTACTATCCTAGTTATGTGAGATGGACAATAAAACTTGTAACCTTTGGACCTTTCGGCATATCCAATGAAATATCCACTAATGGTCCTCGGGTTCAGTTTCTTCTCTTGTGGGTTATATATCCTCACTTCAGACGGACATCCCCAAACGCGCATATGTCGCAAACTCGGTTTCCAACCTTTCCATATTTCAAAAGGTGTCTTTTGGACAACCTTAGTTGGAACTCGGTTTAATATATACACAGCCGTCTTTAGTGCTTCAGTCCACAAAGATTTAGGAAGATTGGAGTTGCTAAGCATACTCCGCACCATGTCCAATAATTTTCGATTTCTTCTTTCTGCAATACCATTTTGGTCTGGTGAACCAGGCATAGTATATTGGGCAACAATCCCATGCTCTTGAAGAAACTTAGCAAAGGGACCAGGTGCTTGTCCATTCTCTGTGTATCTACCATAATATTCTCCACCTCTATCTGATCTCACTATCTTTATTTGCTTTCCGCATTGGTTCTCAACTTCAGCCTTAAAGACTTTGAAGGCATCCAATGCTTCGTTTTTATTATAAAGCAAATAAATATACATATATCGTGAGTAATCATCTATAAAGGTGATGAAATATTTCTGACCATGCACATCCATGTCTGGACAACATATATCAGTATGAATGATCTCTAATATGTTCGAACTCCTATTAGCACCTTTTTTAGACATGTTGGTCTGCTTTCCCTTAATGCAGTCCACACAAGTCTCAAAGTCAGTAAAATCTAGAGTACTAAGTACCCCATCTTTTACTAACCTCTTAATTCTCTCTATGGAGATGTGTCCTAATCTCCGGTGCCATAACATAGAGGAATCCTCATTAATATTACACCGTTTAAAACCAGTTTGAACTTGCATTGAACAATAAGTAGCATTACTTTGTAAATTAAGACGATAAAGACCATCAGACAAAATACCATTCCCAACACAATCAGAATTATATAGTAAACTGAATGATGTGTCTTTAAAGTTAAAGGAATATCCAAATGGCACAAGTCTGGAAATTGAAATCAAGTTTCGTGAGAAACTTGGTACATAAAAAGTCCTTTCTAAGTTTAATACATAGCCACTACTTAAAGTTAAAATGCAAGTTCCAATTGCTTCCACATGTGAGCCCATCTTGTTGCCTGATAAGATGCTCCGCTCACTTCCCACTGGTTTCCTTAGATTTTGCATACCCTGCAAAGAGTTTGCAATATGGATTGTTGATCCAGAGTCAATCCACCATGTGTTAATATTAACATTAGCCATATTAGATTCATAACAAACAAATGAGATTGATTTACCTTTCTTCTCAAGCCATTTTTGGAATTTGATGCATTCCTTTTTTCATGTGTCCCTTCTTTTTACAGAAAAAACACTTTGCTTCCTTTTTAATATCAGCTTGAGGTGGTATTTTACCTTTCCCCTTCTGATTAGCTTGAAACTTATTAGGTTTGTTCTTCCCACGATTTGTTGTCAGTAATGCACTCTCACCCTTCTCCATCACTAGCATTTCTTCTTCTTGAACACACATGGTCATTAATTCATTAATTGACCATTTGTCTTTATGTGTGTTATAAGAAATCTTGAAAGGCCCGTACTCTTGCGGAAGGGTGTTCAGAATGTAGTGCACCAGGAAAGACTCTGACATATCAACTTCGAGTTTCTTAAGTTGAGCTGAAATGTCACGCATTTGCATTATGTGCTCACGCACACCTCTTATACTGGTGAGTCGAATATAAGAGAATTTCATGATTAGGGTGCTTGCTAAAGCCTTCTCAGAAGTGACGAATTGTTCATCAACAGCTTTTAGCAAATCTCGGACCTTCTCATGCTGGTCAACAGAACCACGTATACCGACGGTAATTTTTGTCTTGATGAACATCACACTGAGCCGATTGGATCGCTCCCATCGCTCATATAGTGCAATTTCCGCCGAAGTGCTCTTGTCAGATATTGCAGGTGGTTCGTCTTTCCTTATAGCATAGTCTATGTCCATCCACCCTAAATGGAGAAGAATTCTTTCTTTCCACATCTTATAATTATCTCCTTTAAGTTCAGGAATATCACAGCGGATATCAGAGAAACTAGCAGACTGATTAACTGTATAAAATCCAAAAGTTTATGTCAAAATTTTGAGGTTTATTAATTTAATTACATGTATTACCAATGTAAACATGTATATTTATGAATCTGGTGACATAAAAATTGCCTGTAGGCTAAATTTTTAATTCAATTAGATTCATATGTACTTTATGATATAATTATCAAATTATGTACTTAATTTCATATTTTATGGATACTTTATGTAAATAATTTGATTTTTCTATCTAAATATCTTTATGATAAAACTATCAAATTATATACCAATTCATAACTCCTGTAGGTAAATTATGAAAATAATTTGATATTTTATCTTAATTAATTATATAAATATAATAAAAATTCCTGTGGGATAAAATTTATTATATTAAATATAATTAATTACAATATTATGCTTAATTCCTTATGTGATCCTAAAACAAAATTAATATATAATTTTAATTAATTAAAGATGCTGTGGCTAATCTCTAATTAATTAAGATTATAAGAATCACTAGACATATTATTAAGTTTTATGAGAATAATCCTAAATTATATACATTCTAATAATATCAAAACTTAAAGATATATTAGAGCATATAAATAAATATCTCATAAATAAAATAAAATTGCATAATTAAACTAATATTATGCACACAAAAATACTCATACTTAATAGCATGAAAATAAAACATAAAAATTATTTATGCATTATGAGAATATTTAATCTAAATTGCACATATAAAAATAACAGAATAATATATGTACATAAAACTAAAAATAATTTAAAAATTATTAATCATGGCAATCAAATATTGAAAAAAAAAATTATCTTAATTATTAAGAACCCTTAAAAAATACTTTTCTGCCAACTTTGCATCATGAAATATGCATAGCCCAGTGGTAGTTCTCAAATGATATTTCTTGGTCCTGGGTTCATGACTCCACAGTTGCAGAATTTTGGGCAATTTTATTATGCATTCTTTAAATATAAAATCCTGCACGCCACTGACAGAGATGTTTCCCTGGTTCAGTGGTTAACTACTGCATCCTCTCCAAAGTGGCGTGGGTTCAAATCTGTCATTGTGCAGATTTTTATGTGCCTTTTTTTTTTTATGTAGTTAAATAGTCCAAGCTTAACCCAAAAAGCAACATTGAGATCAGCGGTCAAATTATATATGACTACACCCACGTGACATGAGTTCAAATCTCACTAATGCCTTTTTTTTTTAAAAAAAAATTTCTACATAATGTTTTATCTTTAAAAACAAAATCTGCACAAATAGAATTGAAGATGCGCTCCAGCGTGATGGGAAAATGCACATGTCATTCCCGAAAGGAACGCGGGTTCAAGACCAGTGAAGGCAGCGTCCCGACTGTTTTTTTTTTTTTTTGACAGAAAACACTGTTCATCTTCTTCTTCCTTAGACGGGTCACGAAAACCCGAATAAAACCCGTCTTTTACTCCTCATTTTGACCACCAAAAATCATGTATTATATACCGAAATAATCAGAAAATAATTTCTAAACGATTCATGATCTCATATTGCATCAACAACGTCAAAAAATTTTCAGAAAAATCATGAACAATTACACCATATATGTAAAGCAAAGCAGAGGTCATTTAGGCTCTGATACCAACTGTAAGATATCTTAAATGATCTAAACATGCTTCTAAACTCAAAACAACATGTATAAATCAAATAAATGCGGAATAAAAATTTATTGACCAACCTCCCGCCATTGCTCTCTTTCTCAAGTTGAAGAAGTTCTTCCAAGCTATCCTTTGGTCTCTGTGTATGGTGTACACTAATTTTCTGATCCAACCAAATTAGCTCAGGGACCCTTCACTTATATTAATCATTCCAACAACTTTCATCATTATAGAGTTGTTGGATACAATAATAAAGATTAGTGGGAGACAAGATAAGGATTAGTGGGAGACAAGATAATGGCTTTCATAATCATCTATCAATAATACAGATAAGATAGAGGACCACACAATAATTTACATCTAACCCAGTCTGTCTTCTCCCAAAAGTAGTGCAAGCGGATTTATATTGGCAATGAGAAAGCGTATGTTCACCGAAATATATGCTTGAAACTTCTTCCATCTCCAACAGCCAGTACTCGAAACATAGTCATGAACATTGTGGTAAAGAAAATTTTCTAGGAGAGCTTGCACTACAACTTACTTGAGGTTAGGGTTACTTGGGTATCCAACAGTCCGTCCAATAGTGTATATGGGTTCCATCACCAAGACTCCACTACAAAACTTTGCTGAAATCAGCCCTAGCTCAAGGTAAAAGCCAATGAAACGGGGGCTTTAGGCCTCTCTGAAAAACAAGTGTATTATTTATTTTAATAATTATTTTTTTAAAAAAATATTTTTAAAATTTAAAAAAGTATTTTCCTTTTTTTAATATATTATATAAGCATCTACCCATCATGTAGAGAGGGAAAAAAGTGTAGAGACTTCTTAAAACCATATTTTTTTTATGGGTCCCATCAAATAGTTAAAGATTGAAGATAGAAATTTTTTTATGTATTAGTGTGTTATTGATTTATTAGAAATGCTGAATTTTGAAAACGCTAAAGACAATAAATTTTTTTAATTTAGGGTGCTATTTCATCTAGTGTGCTATTGTAATTTTTCATTTAATGTATGTGCGATGTCAAACGCTACATTTGGTCCAACAAACAAGCATTTAAATTAAAAAAAAAAATCATTTGACATTCAGGTTCCATTATTCTAATTTTTTTTTTGTAGTTTTGATTTATAGAGTATGTTTAGCAAGTCAAATAAGTTAACTTATAGCGTATTTGACTAACTTATAAGTTTGTTTGACCAAATTGAAGGTGTTTGATAAACAAGCTTATTTAAGTAGCTTATAGTGTATTTTCATACGTTACTTTAAGTAGCGTATAACTTTTAACTAATAGTTTTTATAATTTTATTCTTTTTTATCCTTATTATTTTATTCAAATTCCAACACTATCCTACTCATAAGATGTCACTGTTTTTACTATGTTCAAACAACATTCAAATTACATACCCTATGATGAATTTCCATATATTATTGATAGTGACACAAAAAATAAAAATTTAGAGACATTTATTAAGATAAAAGAGATTCGCAACAATATTACTAATTTATTGTGGAACACTATATAATATGTTTATTTTATATTTTTTGGGATTACATAATGAAGTGTAATTATTAACAAAAAATGATAAATTTTATATAATTATATCATTTTATGTCATTTTACATTTATCAACTAATTCAATAGATAATTTTACTAAACACTTATAATTCAATAAATTAGCTTAACAGCTTTCAACTATTAGCTTTCAGTTAAAAATTAATTTTTTAACTTTCAGCTAACTTTTAAACTTTCAGCTAATTTATCAGCTATTTTTATCAAACCTAGCCATAGTCGTTTAATTTAATTTTATAAAATATACATTATTTTTTTATTTTAATATATAAAAATATCAACTAAAAAATTTAAATCAAATTATTTAAAATTTTAAAAAAATTAAAACTTTAATTGAATCACAAAATTGAACTATCAACAAATTTTTTAAAACAAATAAAAAAATAAAAAATATAAGTAATTGTTCATTGAATGAACAAATTAATAATATAAATATTTATAAAAAAAATAAAAATAAAAAAATCTCACTTTAAAAATATAATAATTTTAATAAAATTTATTATTTATTTTTTCAAAAATCTCATTTTAAAATTTACTTTAAACTTTTCATAAGTGTTGGATCGACCCTAACTGAAATCCTCCCACATCATGCATATTCCCTTCCAAGAGCATAGCTGACAGTCTTGACCTATGGATTAGATCATGTCCACACCCACACTTTTCACGAAAAGATAAAAGCAGGGAACACGGTGCCTGTTATTTTATTTAAAAATTGAAATGGGTTTTTAAAATTAAAAATATAATTTCTTGATTTTTAAAAAAATTAAAGAATAAAAATTAATTTATTTATTTTATACTTTCAAAAATTAAGTTTAATGTCAAAATTAATGATTGGGAGGTGAAATGTAGCTACATAAAAAAATAGGAGAAACATTATTCAAATTAAAAAAAATAGTACAAATTATAATTACATAAATATTTTAGAGTGATAAAATATATTTTTTTAAATTTAAATTAGATTGAGAAACTATTTTTTTTAAAAAAAAACTTTGAGTATTGAAAATAACAATCAATTCCTCTCTAATCTTTGTCTCTATTATTACAGTTGCCCTTCAAATAGACGATGAAGCAAAAAAAAAAAAAAAACACAATTAGTGTGGCAAGAGACAATAGCAATGACATTGTTGGTTGAATAAAAAATGATCATTCTTTACTTTAATTGTCTTTTCTTTCACAAGAAATAATTATTTTTTGTCTGGAGTGCTTTTCCTTTCATCAACTTTAATTAGGGCCTTTATCTTTTTATTTTTTTTTATTGTTATTCTGGGTTATAAAACTTTATTTATAAAGAAAAAAAAATTTGTCCAAAAAAAATAAAAATAAAAAATTCTTGGGGGGTCGGTTCCCTCCCTTGTCCTAGAGAAGGTCCACCATTAACTACTAGTGTCTTATATTTTAAATATTTACTATTCCTTGACGTATAACACAATGTCTGCCAGAGAGTGACAATAATTGAATTGAGTTAGATTTTTTTGATAATAAATTGTATAATATTATTTTTATATAAATCGATATATTTACATATTAATTTAATAAAATAGTATATTATATGCACTAATATCGTTTTTAAATATACTATATTATATAATATTTAAAATATAAATATTAATTTTTAATTAGCCACCGTAGCCAACACCAAAGCCAAACAAAAAACTTACCACGGCACCAACCTTTATTCTATTGGTCCAAGAAAAACACACACCCAATTTTCAATTAAAACACATTCATTAAATATACTATCTCAGCCGCCCACTGAATATTAACAGCTGATTCCATCGAATCCCATTAAAAAAATTAATTCAATTGCTTATGTCAGTTTATTCAAATCCGTATTAGGCCCAATTTGGGTATACAACTTATTTAAGTACTTATAGAATAAGACCTTATATAAAAAACGTTTATAGAAGAAGGACTTTTAAATTAAGTTATTTAGTATTTGGATACATATTTGAAAAAGTACTTTTCAAATTTATAATTTTTTTTTAAAATATTTAGATATAATTTTGATAGAAGGAGAGATGTGAATGGTATAATTTTGAAGAAATTTTAACTTGTAAAAGTGTAAAATAACTTTCTGATCATGTGAATTTGAGCTTTTACAAAAACTTTTTTCAATAAGCTTAAAAAACTGGCTTCTGAGAAAAAAACCTAAAAAATTGGCTTCTGAAATAAGTTGAAATTAGCTTATTGAAAATTGATAAGTTACTTATTTAAACTTATCCAAACACTGTTTTTTTAACATAAAAGCACTTATACTGATAGATAAGCTCTAATAAGCTGTAAGCTCTGTTATCCAAACGGGCCCTTATTTTTCTTTTAAAAAAATAAATTTAAACAAGTAAAATAGATAATTTTTTTAAATTTTTTTGATCTAATTTGACTAACCAGTTATAATTCTACCAAACTTGACTTAATTCAAAATTCAATTTAATTTAAAATTTTTAATTTAATTTTTATTAAATTAAATTGATACTTTGACTAATATGATCCAACCCACCTCTTTCCTCACCTCTACGCAAGACACAACAAAAGATAGAGTTGGCAATTTTGGCAGTCCTGCTTGTCCCAATAGTAAAATAAATTTTTCATAATCTTAATATGCATTTTTAAAAATTAAAACACTTAAATAGATTTATAATTTTAATAAAGATAAAAAGTATTTATCAAAGTCTCTCTTGTCTAAACTTTATCATAATTTTCGTTATATATGTATTTGTAAATAGTTAAAAAATATGATCATCTTCACTTTTATTTAGACAGTGTAAAAGGCCTACTTTTATCATCACTTTATTATAATATATTTAAAAGTTATTATTTTATACGAAATTTAAAATATGATTCAAATTTAAAAAATTAATTTAATAAGTATATATGACTTGTAATATAAATCATTACTCAATTAACTTAAACATCGGATGTTATTAATAAAAAAAATTATTTAATTAATAAACACATAAAAGAGACTTATTCAAATCTATCTTACCATATAACTCATAAAACTCAGCTATCTTGAGATAAAAATTTAATAGAAGTAATAATAATGCTATACTCACAAATTTATTAGAATTAATAATAAAAATTCACTCACAATTAAATATTTTTTCATTTAAAGAGCATAATATATTGAAATTTATAATAACTACATTATAATAAAGATTTATTAATATGGTATAACAAGCTATTAATGAAGAAACTGTTTGAGAATTCCTAATTTGTGTTTCAAATGAACATCTTGTTATGTTTGCAAACAATCATGCGGTGAATCTTTGTTAGAACTATTCGATAGCTATCTTGAACTATTTTAAACAATTTTAAATAAATATATGATTTATTATTATTAATTTTTATAAGTTTTTTTTATAAATATTTATTGATAACTAATTTTTTTATTATGTTTAGATATATATAAGTTTGCAAGTGATATTTAAAAAGATCAATTGGTGTAATGGTTAGGTTCTGTTTAATTCTTATTGATAGCTATTTTTGACGAAATAAAACAAACACACAGAATAGGGTGATAAAATACATTCATAAAAAAATAGGGATGCATTGGGATCAAAAAATTTAAAACTAGACAGGACATTCAAAACCTGTTTCCATCCATTGTTTCAAAATTTATTTTGAATTCAATTTAAGTTGTGTATATATAAAAAAAATTGTTAAGAGAGGCAAAATTTCTTTAACAAAATCTTCAAGCCTCAAAGAGAATTATTTTGAATTCAATTCAAGTTGTGTATATAAAAATATCTACTTGACTTCGGACCAACTAAAAAAAGCAGAGCATACGCACCTAGTGTACGAGAAAATCCCCTCTTAATTCCCAGCACATGGTATCTTGTGGTGGCCACACTTTGCTGGGTCGTGTCATAGTCAATAGTCAAAATGATAATCCTCCCTTCAATGTCTAGGTTAAACATTAATGTGGCTTTTTAATAATAAAAAAATCTTAATATTTTTTTTATAAATTTTGAATTAGAATTTTATATTAGACTTGATTAATTGAATCTTTTATTTTATAGAATTAGTTAAATGTGTAATTCAATAATAAAAACTTAATATCTATTCATCAAGGTGAAGAAATTGCAGAACTAGCCCAATGCTCATGAAAGTTTAAAGCGACGCTAATAAGAAAATCAAGATTATATTCGGACACATTTAACTTGTTGTGAAGAACAACAAAGAACTAAGCAAACTGTTGGAATTTGTGACCATTGTAAATGGTGGTGTACTGCTGAATATCTATCCAAATTTGTTACCCAAGAAAGTTGGAAAGGAAAAAGTTGAAATCGGATTTGCCAGTTGGAAATTTTAGATGTGATGCACTGCTTTACAATGCATCTGAAAAATTGATGTGATTATCAACATTTTACTTTTTTTTTTTCTTTTGATAGGAGAATTATGGTGTAATAACATTAGAGTTAGATATTGTAAATCTCTTTCTCTTGGCCTAAAGTCAGGGCTTTATCAGCTTCACCCTTGGACTGGCCCTGCAGAATTGGATGAAGAGCTTTACACAGAACCTTGGCAAATGCAATGCAATAGAGGTTGAAATGTGGGTTGGTCTCATGGCCCTTGAAATGGCTTGGGAAGAGGGCTATAAGCAAGCAATAGTGAAAAGTGACTCATAACCAGAGAATTAAATTTTTTTTCTTTTTCATCGAAACGTTCCCGTTTTTGGAGTCGTCGACACGAAACAAAATATTTGTTAAAAAATTGTGCCATTTCGATTCAAATTATTATGTTGTAGAATATTTCGATGGAAATACTCTTATTTCGAGTTGTTTCGTTAAAAATACTCTTATTTCGAATTGTTTCTATAGAAATACTCTTGCTTCAATAGAAAAATATCAAATCAATTTGAAAAATAAAAAAATTAATAATATGAAAGTAGATGAAATAGTATCAAATCACATCCAACACTAAGTTATTTTTTCTTACAGGTCACAATGCCTTTGTCAACTTCTTACTATCCTCTTTTATTCTTATGACAATGATTTTCTTCATTTTCTTTATTTTAAAGAGAGAACTACAAAAATGATAAAAAGAGAAATTGAGAGATAAAAAGAGAGGAAGGTAACTGAGAGATATATCTAAAGATAGAAACATAATTATATAGAGAGAGACTAGGGGTGTAAGTGGGTCGGGTTTGAGCATTTTCCTAACCCGACCGTACAACCTTCGGGTTGGTTATAACCCACCCGAACCCGACTGGTCAAAAGGTTAAACTGAGATTAAACGGGTTATTTCGGGTGAAAGCCAGAAGTCCTACAATTCGAGTTGGGCAGGTTGGGTGGGTTAGGCGGATTGGACGGGTTGGAAACTATAATTTTAGCATATATTCACAGTTCATCATATATTAAGTAAACATTGCCAAAATAGTAGGAAAAACATGAAAAGTTCATTAAAACGTACTTAGAGCATTGGACATCTGAATAAAGGAAGCAGAGATGTGCAAGTAAGCAGTGTTACCAAACCTATAGCAAATTAGCAACTAGCGACCAAAAATATATTGCTTGTAAATTATTCTTTCAGAACTACTGATATTACATTATTTTAGCATATTACTTCCCACACCATCCCTTTTGGGTTCAAAAGCAATTGTTGTTTAAGATCATTCACCAATGCATGAGGAAACTTAGGACATTTAGACAAATGATTAAATAAATTAGAAGTGCCATGTGTCTTAGGATTATACATGTACCTCTTTCCACAATAGTTACATTGAGCTGTAGGTTCTGATATGTATCTGATAATTTGGTGAAATGATCCCATGCTGCTAAGGACTTTCGAGATCCACTTACAAGAGGCTTTCTTTTTTGTCGCTTAGGGGGAGAAACATTATAATTTTTAGTTCCAAGTGAAGATGAAGCATTCACGGGTGGTGATGCTATTGTCTCTTGCTCTTTTGAATTTAAGGAATTCATCTCTATTATCTACAAATGAAAAATGGATTGGATATGTAGAAGGAGGGCTTAAAACTAAAAAAAATGAGAATTCTTACATAAATTCATTACTAATCTAATAACATATTTATGTTTATACAAGAAAGAAAAAATTTCTTAAGGCCACGGGACATTCTAACTACAAAGAGATTAGTAGTTAGCACCCTCCTTGGCTTCCACTAGCTTTAGATTTAAACATTGCAAAGCTTTTTTTTTTTGAGTGAAAAAGATTAAAGAAAGTAAATACAAAATCAGCATTTTATTTACATTCAGGCCAAAACATTTTAACATCAGCATTTTATTTACATGAAGGCCACAGGACATTCTAACTTGCCAAAATCAGCAATCAAAGGAAAATAAAGTAAACTAAATACAAAAAGAAAAATATAGCATACACTAATGTTATCACTGATCAGTAATCAAAGAAAAATAAATGGAAAGAAAATACAAAAAGGGACAGGCAACTCCAATGGTATAATATGATTATAATTTACAAAATCAGAAATATGGATTTATAGCTAGTTAAAACATCATTCTAACTTGCCAAAAATAGGGACTTATAACACTAGATTATTATCAAACCAAACATTATCACAACTCATAAGTTGTTGATTCTTATAGCATATATATAACATACAGTCATACATTGATACACCAATGTGGCAAAGGCTAGCATACAGTCATATATTATTGTAATGTAATTCATTAATCACTAGCATTTTATTAGAAAAATTAAGGAGAATTGAGAAGAAAGCCAAGGCTAGCATGAGATAGAGAAGCAAATCGAGATAATACTTGCTAGGGCTAGGCAGAGCAAGTGACCGAATGCCAGATAAAAGGGTGATGTTACAGACTTGCAGGAGTGAATTGTAAGCAGGGAAAAGAAAATTTTCGACCTATATAGCAACAATTTGGCCTTTAGGGCTATGGACAGAATTACGATTAAGAAGATTCGAAGTTAGAAACCTTACCGAACAACGCTTCGAATTCGTGGACCGTGAGCTACAGAGATGCTACCAGTGAGGTCTGAGACTGAGGCTTGAGACCAGAAATGCTGATTGTCGTTGCCGAGGAACAAGAAGCAGTGAAGGGAAAAATAGGGCTCGAAGTTCAAACTTCAGAGGAGAAGAAAGGCTCGGGGATGGACTGGTGGCGACCGGCGGGGTGGATTTGCTTCAGTTTTTTGCGGACCAGAAATGCTGATTGCCGTTGGCGTTGCCGAGGAACGAGAAGGGGAAAATAGGGCTCAAATTTCTTCAGAGTTCAGACTTTAGAGGAGAAGAAACTAGAAAGGCTCGGGGTAGGGGTGGACTGGTGGCTTTGCTTCGGTTTTTTACAGTGGGTTATGGGCTATTGGGCTGAATCTGATGGGGGATCGCGGGGAGGATGCATGGGCCATGGCTACAATATATCGGTTTGGGTTAGGTATAACGGGTTGATTTTAACCCAACCCGAACAGACCGATTCAAACCGATTTTTTTTTTCAATCCATTGTAACCCTTTAAACCGAAACTGCTCATCCAAATGGCTGTTTTCGAGTCGGATTGGATCGGCTTATTTCGGGTTGAGAGGTTTACTTACACCCCTAAGAGAGACTAAAAAATAGATGTTACAAAAGAGTTAAGAAGATGAAGAGATGGATGCAAAAAAGATGTTGTAGTTGAATGCTGCTACAATTTAAGTCAGAGTTCTCATTATAGTAGTATGTTTACTTATTATTTAATTATATATATTAATTCGAATTAATTTTAACATAATTTTATATATCTATATCATTAATATTATTTTAAAATCTTTTAAAATTGAAAAAAATTATTATTTGAAATTATTTGAAACGTTTCTTAAAAAAAATTCTGTTTCTACAAAATTTTCAAAATATTTCAAAATATTTATGTTTCTAGAGTTATTGAAACAGTATCTCAAAACGAAATTAGTACCTTGCTCAGAAGCTTTCTGGATGATTAATAACTTTTCTATAAATTAAGATTTAGGCCTAAAATTCTATAGCGAATTGTCAATTGGGTTAAGTTAGGTTGGGATATAACTTTATAGCGAATTGTCAACTGGGTTAAGCTAGGTTAGGATATAACTTTTCTTCATATAGACAAGAAAGGGAACAAGTGCATTAATTCATTAGGTAATTATAACTTTTCTTCATATAGTGTTCATTAATTGATTCAACCTCCCAATACTCTTAAAGTTTCACTGATTGGCAATATGATAGATGCATCCACCACTAGAGTAATTTTTTAATTATTTATTTTTCTCTTAGGCCTTGCCCCGTTCAGTATCAAAAATTAAATAATTATTATGTTTAGTTTCACTTTGTCAGATCTAAGCCTAATATTAATGTAATAAATAAAGCATAGGGTTAAGCTACTTATAATAGATAGATAATTGTAAGTTCGCATTAATATTTATAACTTAAAGTTGAGTATTCTCTTTAATCTACTCGAAACTTATCTCCTTTATCAAAATAATTACTAAAAGTGAATAAAGAAAGAAAATATTGATTTAGACATGAACACTTAATCACAACACACATATTTTAATCATGAATACCTAAAGTATATATATTATTATGGTTACCTATTTGGGTGTCTTAGATTCAATAATTTTAGCATCATTATCAACCTTGTTCAGTTAGATCTTGAAACGTCCCAAGAGAGCAGGAACCCTTGCCCCTCCAAAGCACTGTAAGTTATTTGGGCAGTGCAACCATTCCATTTCTTTTTCTTCTTAGTTTATCTAATATTTTGTAATTTTTATTCAGATAAGTATTTTTCCCTTTTTAGCAAAGTTTTTTTACTTCCTTTAGATAATATTTTTTTCTCTTTTTAAATGTTTTTTGGAGTTTCACATTTATATATTTTACATTCATATTTATAATTCTATATTCATATATGGATAGAAGACAATCAGATCTATAACTCTGTATTCATATATAAATAAAAATAAATAAAAAGAGTTAACTTTTAGAGAGGATTAAGAAATGTATTGTTTCTTTGTAGATGTGTATCTATTTTCTTTGTTTTCTACTATTATATTGGTTGTGAATATAAAATATTAAATCGTAATATTTAATAAATTACTATTTTTAAAGTACGTTGTCTTTGTTTTTTTAGTAATAGTATTTATTTTTTTGTAAATTAATAGTATTTACTTTTTTCTATGTAGATTAAGCTTATTTGTTTTTTCTAGTAATATATATAAATTTTTACCCATCAAGAGCATTGTATGTAATTTTAAAAAGAGTGAAAATCAGTTTGGCAGGAATATTTATTTCTAAAAGACAATCCAAAGTCAATTGACTATGAATCAGTATTGTTAGTACACAATTTAACATGACACACATGCCTTCAAATAAGCAACTAGACTATCTTGTTCCATTATTGAGTACAAGATAACAATCTGGGCTGACCCAAGGATGAAACTGGTAAAGTGCCTCCCAAAAAACCTAAACGTACATGTCTATTTTATAGAAGTTACATCCTCAAGGTTGATTGGCATTGGAAATGAATCATAGGCCAAGAGAAATCTAATCACTTTCCACCCAAGGAAAGATGGCTTTACAGTATCTAACTCTAGTGTTATTACACCATAATTCTTTTATCAAAAGAAAAAAAATATAAAGTTGATAACCACGTCAATTTTTCATATTCATTATAAAGCAGTGCATCACATCTAAAATTCTTGACTAGTAGACCCGATTTCAATTTTTCCTTTTCCAATCTTCCTGGATAACAAATTCAGGTGGATAATTTTGTAATCTTTTTCATAAGTTTCTATCTAGTTCCATTCTTCATCCTTGCACTTTGTCTTCCTCTGTTCTTTTTTGCCTTGTTAACTTTGTTGTGCAGTGTGCTTAATTCGTCATGTTTGCATTTTTTAGGTGAGTAGGGTGAAAGTTAAGAGTGTACAAAACTGATCCAAACTGACCGAACCGAATCAAACTTACTCAAAACCGAACAAAACCGATTTTAATTAGTTTAGATTGGTTTTTCAAATTTAAAAACTAATCAGTTTGGTCAGTTGGTATGTTGGAAAAAAATTTCAACCGAACCAACCGATTATATTTAATATTTATTTATTTAAAATAATAATTTTTTTATTAAGAAAGAGATTAATTAAGAGTCCAAATTTTTAATCTTATAAGATTTATGTAACTTCTAAATAATAAAATAATGTATCTAAATTTTTAAGCACAATGCAACTTTTTTTTAATTTATTAAGCAATTGGATTTAATTAATTAATTAATTAATGTGAAATGTCTATTTAATATCTTATAATGGATTGTGATAGTTTATACTTATTGCATTTATAATATGTTAGTAATAAATTTAATAAATATTTTATTCACCAAAAAAATTATAAATATTTATTAATACTAGTATGATTGATAATAACAACTGAAAATGATTAATACTAAAATAATATTTTTGACATACTTATTTTATTTTAAATATAAGTATTTATTAGTCTTGCAATCTTGTATTTAAATAGGTTGTGTAGTACACATTGTAAAAATTAATATATTTTATTTCTATCATAAAAATAAAAAGTAAATTTTTTTCATATCTTATAAATTTAGAATATAATTAAAATTTGAAAATACAAATTTTTTTCATTCTTGGTGATGCCATAATATAATATATGGGATCTTATTTTGAACGAGAAAATAATTGTTAATTTTTTTATATATTTATATGTATGTAATATTCAAACTCTAGTTGAAGTTTACACAAGACATTAAAAAAATAAAAATCATGTGATGCTAATAGATAATGGATATCTCATAATAGGATATAACTAAATCATGGGAATGTTGTTGGGCAAACGCAAAAAAAAAAAAATCAATAGACCGAATCAAACCAAACTGATTTTTGTTTGGTTTGGTTTGATTCGGTTCTATAAATTTGAACCAACCCGAACCAACCCGACGGGTCTATATTTTTTAATTTTTTTTATAATCGATTCGATTTGGTTGAGATCCAAAATCTGACCAAACTGAATTAATATACACCCTTAGTGAAAGTTAGTCAGGATGTGATGTTGGGGACACGTACCCCTACTATTAGGGGTGAGCACAACCCGAGTAACCCATCTAAACCCGATTGAAACCGACAAGAAGATAGTATTTCGGGTTTACAAAATCGGGTTTACGGGTTGAAATGGGTGAATTTTTTTGAAAATTCAGGTTAAACGGGTCGGATCGGGTCAAATGAAGAAGGACCCATATAAACCGACCCGACCGAAGTTCTCTGCCTCTTAATCCATACGCCATCGTTTTGCTCCAGAATATTTTCTTTTCTTCCTCACCCCATCGTAACCCGAGAGAGAGAAGACGCAAATACGCAATCCCTCATTCGGTCATTCCCTCTTTGCTTGCCTGCACTCACCCTTTTCTTCCTCTCGGCACGAAAGCACCTACATCGCGTCCTCACCCGTCACGAAGCCCCAACCATCGAGCTGCCATTGAAGCCTCCAGCCCTCCACTGTCACGAACTCACGACTACACGGACTCACACGGTAAGTTCCTCACTTTAATTTTGCTCCTTCAAAACCCTAAATCTCTAATCGTGGACCGTGGTTGTGCCTTCCCTTGAAATGCTGTGTATTTTGTTCATCTTTTGCAAACTAGTGCTTTGTGGTTCACTTCCCCTCCCTTTTCATTCCATCATTGCATTAGGATTGTTTTTTTGTTTATTCATCTGGTATTCTGGTGTTTATTCAGTTATTTTTGTGTTTTGTTTAATGTATGGGTAATCTATTTGTAATTAGGCTTAAATAATCTTCTCTGGTAGTGTATTGAACCTGGTGGAATACATCATCTAGTTTTCCATTGAGAAAGTTCTTCAGAGTGAACCCGAAGAAGCCAAGGAAAAGATTTCTGTTTCTGGTAACTTCACTTCTATTCTGTCATGAGATGATGAGATGATGTGTTAGTCTGTATTCTGTAATGATATCTTGCATATTTCCATGAACCGTTCTGCTCCTTTAAAATTAATGGCTTCACTTGTTTATCTGATCCTTGTTAATCGTGACTTTATCACTCATTGTTGATAGCTAGAATGGACTCTTCAAAAGAGCAAGAAAAAATTGCATCTACAGGAAAATCACCCTTAACTACAGTTGGCCCAAAAGGCAAAGAAAAAATAGGATCTTCAGTTGGCACTGAAGATTCTAATGTCACTCCCCCTAAGCGCCAAAAAAGGAAGCCTCCTGCAAGTGGACTTCAGTCCAAAATTTGAGCTATATGGCACTCACTGCACATTTTATTGATAATGATTGGAAACTTCAAAAGAGAATTATTAACTTCTGCCTTATTCCTAATCATAAAGGGGAGACAATTGGAAAGCATATAGAAAAT